>CM034351.1:828891-1216627 GCA_019925275.1 Mytilus edulis | reverse complement strand
AGAGCAATCTTCTCACATTTTATCTTAAAGTTCTAATGGTACGTTTTCTTTTTATCACACAAATTTTGATTTTCCATGCATAATCTATACAAAATCAAAATTTTGCACGAACTGTAACATGAAAAAAAGTCCCGTGACCCATACTTTTAATACAGTTTTGAAAAAGCATGATAAAAACTTCATTTTGACAAGTTTTCAAAAAATTCTATCAATTTTAATTAAGACGCCCTAGCCACCTTAACCAAATCTTCATTATTATTTATAATCTCTATAAAATGCACTTCATGTTTTGTTCATATAAGATTTCTTCAGTTCTTATAGATATCATATTAAAATGTTGTAACTTTTGATTTGGTTAATGAATAACCTTGGTATTAAATACTACATTAATAATTTCTTCATAATTTTTATTTCACAGCCAAAAATACAGATTTGTAGTAAATATGAACGACATACAGACAATAGAAGTTATGGGGACAGAATGCAACTGTTTGAAGAATTTTCAAAACCCAAACCCCCACCAGAAATCATCCGACACGGGAAAGGTGGCACGTCAGGTGCTGAAGATGGGGAGGAAGGAGGAGAAGAGGAGGAGTAGAATTAATCGTTATGTCCATGACCTCAGCCTAGGGTCAAAGGTGAGAGGTCTTTATAAATTTTTCAATATTTAAGGAAGCTGGCTTGTCATGTTTTGGAATTTTTGTAAGATTTTCGGAATCCTCTGGTTTTATCTATTTGAATGCCTTGCAAAAAATTTGCCCGGTGACCCCCATTTTTCTTTTTGAAAATCTTTTACTTGCATAATGATAAGCCATCTGTAAAAGTCTTAAAAAAATTTAATTACTTTTTAACAGTTTTTGAGAACTTTCAACTTGTCAATGATAAAGCTATGAAAAGTTAAGAGAGAATATTTTCCCACCAAAATTTCAATGGCTCATATCTCGAAAACAAGCACAGTGACCTATATTTTTTTTTGCTCTCTGGATTCCTTTATTAATTCCCTATCAACATAAACTAGTGTTTTGAAAAGTTAATTACTTTGAAACTGAGAAGCAAACTCCCTTAAAAAAAAAAATATGTGTTTGAAAGATGGTTGTATTTTATTGTATTGTATCTTGTGATTGTTTGCTGCATGGTATGGTCTTTGAATTTTTGAAGACTTTTCTCTCTTTTTTTAAGGTGATTCTTAACAATTACAATCAATTGTACAGAGCATGCAGTGTGGTAGATCTATCTTAAATGTTATTTTAAATAGGTACTTGCATTATATGAAAAAACCTTACATATTTAACAAGGAAAAGAATTTTAGAAAAACGATTAATTAAAAAAAAATAAGATAATATTCATTGACTTCATTGCATTTTGTATACTGTGTATACAATTGTAAAATTAGATATTAATTGGTTGAATGGTAAAATCAAACAAATGCAATTCACCAATGATTTACAAAATACTCAGAGTTATTCCCCTTTGTATGTGATAATATGATTTAAAACTAAAAACATTTTACACAATCATTTATTCAACTTTTTAATCATACATAAAAGTGTTATTTTCTTCTATTTCAGATATATTCATTTCCCATAGATTCCTTGGAACGGCTATTAAAGACAGAATTGGGGATAAAAGACAATTTATTACGACTTTAGAATCTTTTTCTAGCATTGAATATTTATTGCAAACTTTTATTTATTTATTTATATGACACTGTAGTTGTTACAAGTAAGCACTAAAATTCATTGCTAGAGTTTCGTTAATTTTTCAATATTTATTAAAAATGATATCCTTTTAAAGGAATTAACTTATTTAATCTAATGTATTTTATAAGAAGAACTTTTGCCCTAGGCACTTTCTTGTAAATAGCTTTGTCAATATTCTTTTTTATTATTTCCTAATTTAAAATAAATTTGTTAAAATTGAAACTTTGTGCAATAGAAAATTTATAATGTTTCTTATCTATTTTCTTTTCGATGGAGAAATGTTATTAAAAGAAGTCCATTAAACCAATTGTGATCATTTATGTCATCGTTAAATGTGTGTTTTGGCAGGCCTGTCGCAACACCTATTTCAATGTCCTTATTTTGTGTGATACATCTGGGATAGTCTTATGTTAGAGAAATATTCATAATAAAAAGCTTTGACTATCCT
Source organism: Mytilus edulis (assembly GCA_019925275.1). Taxonomy (NCBI): domain Eukaryota; kingdom Metazoa; phylum Mollusca; class Bivalvia; order Mytilida; family Mytilidae; genus Mytilus; species Mytilus edulis. Next base: position 1,214,479 of record CM034351.1, on the reverse strand, counting down.
TGAGTTTGTCTTTGTAGTCTTTATTTTTGAGGCTTCCGCAGGGTAAAAAATGACCTGCGACCTCTGGGCTCTTTAGAGGCCACTTTTAACCTGGGGCCTTCTAAAAACGACCTGCAACGTGTAAAATTTGAAAAAAAACGACCTCAGACCGACTCCCGTTTTCTGTGTTGGGGAAAAACAACCTGCGACCTGTACATTTCCCTTAAAAACGACCTCTCGACGAATTTAAAAGCGACCTTGCGACCTGAGGGGGTATCCTGCTGGAGCCTCATTTTTCATGCTTTAACAATGGCTGACAGAAATTTCTACAAGCGGTGGTTCAAAGGATTTAACTACCAGGACTGAATTTTGTTTTTTGCAAAAGAAATAACAGTGAAGACAGGCAGATTTTCTTCAAGGACCAACAGTGAAAAAAATAGGTTGAGAAATCTGGGCACAAGTAGAGATTACTGTGGATGATTTTTTACCTTGGGTACAAATTTTCATGTTTTTGCCAAAGTCATACAACCTTATTGAAAATTAGTGTTTGTTGAACATTTAAATTCAAAATCCATAAAAATTGGTATTCCATGAATAATAATGATTTCACAGTTTAGATATTGCTCTCATTGTTTGCTGATTATATCCTCCATTTAAAGTTCTTACCAGCTGGTCTATTCTGAAGTAGAGTTCTAACCTGTAGAGTTAAGCCCACTTTTAGTGAGTGGCTTTAAACATGGATCTTCATCATTTTTACCACCAAAGGTTGTGGTTTTCAGTGGTGGATTCTGAAATTTTCATAAAGAAGGGCCATTCTGGTCTTGCTTCATTGATTCTCATATCCCCCCCCCCCCTTTTCGCCTGTTCTTCTTCCTGGCAATGCTTGCATTTTTAACCAATAGAAATTGGCAGCAACTATATAGCCAGTTGTGAAAGTGGCATTTAAGCACAAACAAAATTCAAACAAAGCATTTCCATTAGAACAAGACAGATCTATCTCGGCCAACCACTACTGGTATTGTTCATCATTCTCATTATTTTTAAGATAAATAAAAGGTGTTGAGGAGTGCATTTCGATGAGACAGCAGCCAAGATAAACAAAAAGACAGCAAAACATTTACAGGTCATAAATGACAAATAACCAAAAGCAGAGACTGCAGAAAGACATCTTTTCTAGTAGCGAGTTTCTTGAAGACATACTATTATATATAACTGATTTGATTTTGATTGTTTTGTGTTTAATGTTCAGTGGCAATTATTTCATGCATATATTTAGGACGATTGCTAAATCTTTATTAAGTACTGGGGTGCGCAGAACACTTCCTTGGTGTTGCTTATTCTGACCGGGGTTACTTGATTAACTAGTTGTTTTTCTTTTCACATTCAATATTACATACAAGTTATTTGCAAATTATTACAAAAACGCAAAAGATAACACAATATTAACCTCGGACTAATACATTGAATTAACTTTATAATATAAGTCCAAGTATGAAAATGAGGGGGGATAGGACCTTTCCCGGGATCAGCTGTTTTTACGCTCGGGATATGGGGATTGACCCTTTTGGAATCCGGGAATCCTTTTTTTCGGATTTCGGGATGTTGGGATTTACTTTATTTAAATTCAGAACCATGGGATTTCGGAATCAGGACCCCTCCTATCCCCCCTCAATAATAATCATAAAAATATTTTTTTTTTAAATTTGTCTTTTTCAAATTTTAAAAAGAAATTAATTAAATGATAACAAATTTAACAAAGGAATGCCTTAAACAAATGTTTAACCCCACCTCCTTCAATTATCTAAAAACAAAGAATCATATTCAATATACAATAAAATCTATATTTTAATAGGGGAAAGCTATCTGTGGATGCATTAAATCCCTGACATAATATCTAGGTTAATTTTCATCATAACTATAAATACAACAGTATAAGAGTTTATTTATGGATATAATATCTTTAAAATTAACATTGAAGGATAACAGGTAAAACTGTTTTATTGTCCTAAATCTCAGCTTTTGATTTATTATGTCAGATCATGTTATATCAATACAACACGTCTTAAAATACGTTTGAAAATTTCGTTTTCCAATTTCAGACCTTCACAGAAAGACCCTGTGACTACCGAAAAAAGATATTTGGTAAAGACCATAAAAAAATAAGCAACTGAAAGAGAAAGCTATTTTTTTTCTTTTTTTCCGTGCAGAAGTGATTTTCGATAATATGTCTGACTTCTATTGCATATTAACTTTTCCAACTGTGGTCCACACCAGCGGATAATTGAGTAAAGGGTGTCACATATACATGTATAAAGTAAAATCACAAAAATACTGAACTCGGAGGAAAATCAATTCGGAAAGTCCATAATCACATGGCAAAATCAAATAACAAAACGAATGGACAAGAACGGTCATATTCCTGACTTGGTACAGGCATTTTCAAATGTAGAAAATGGTGGATTGAACCTGATTTTATATCTAGCTAAACCTCTCACTTGTATGACAGTCGCATCAAATTCTATTATATTGTCACCGATGTATATAGGCGAGTGATATGAGAGCCAAATTTACATTTTTAATGCACCTACCTAACACACGGCTAAATTATATATCACTAGAAAGCTAAGAATGTGTACTTTCTAAATATCCCGGTCGTCAAAAAAAAATTATGGTGCATTTTTTTTTTAAATCGAGGTCAAAGGTCATGGGTGCAATTTCAATTCACGGATACTTCCAGTTGTAAAATCGAGTCAAAACAAATGCAAAAACGAAACAATCTTATAGGAATGCTGTATTACTGTTGGGAAAATATATTTCTAACATAATATTAATTAATTTTGGTTGATTTTAACGGTAACTCATTTTACATAACGTTTTCTCTGGAGTCTTTGAAAATCAACCATTTAAGTCACACAAATGTATCTGTAGTCGCCATTGCATTATCTAAATCTTATAATACCTCCACATCATTTGATTGCACGTATTTACAAACATATATCTGCAAATTTGATATAAATAATCCGAAACAAATTATTTGAAGCAAGAGGAAAATATAACATATGACGTATTTTTAATTGATAAGAAAAGTCCCATGATGAGCTGTTCATTAAAATTGAGGAAGCGTATGGTCTCCTGTTAGTTTGAAAGCCTGCCAACTGCTTCAAGATCAGACAACCATAGAGCAGATTTTCTTTTATTATTGTAGTGCAATATGTTGATATATCAGGGGCGTGTCCAGAATATTTGAAAGGGGGGGCGTAGAATAAAATATTTCGCCAAGCGAAGCGAGGCGAAAATTTTTTTGGACCTTTTTTGGCTTAAAAACATAAAATAATAGAGAATTGCACTAATGTAACGGTTCCTGACTTGGAGCATGTATATTTTATAGTTAAAGTGTCAGGGTGTGACATTTTTTATGCCGAGTTTTCTTCATTAATTGTCTATGGTATATTAAAATGATTGGATGGATCTTAACAGCAGTAGACCAATAACGAGAAATTCTAAACTCAAGGGTATAAGGAGTAACTTAACATTTCAATACCTAGGCCAGGATTTTATGAACGAGAGGCGTGATTACGGTTGAGGGTCCATGGGGAAGCTCAGAAGCTCCTGAATTTCAACAATTTAGCATCAAATTATGAAGCAATCCCTCTATTTTTGATTAAGTTCGGGTTTTAAATTCATGTATTATACTGATTTACTTACCGTTTTGGTTGTTTAAAAAAGGTGTCCAAGACACCTTGATACGATTTTAAGGTCTTTTGACGTTTTGTTTTTGACATCGACATCTTTGCGAATTCTTTATCACATCAACAACAATGGATACTAATCGCAGAGTCGAACACGCCGGACTCCGAGAAACGAAATTTTACGGTTGATGATGACCCATCAAATTGGGTAAATATAAAAAGAAATCAGAGTATGTGTTTAATTAATGAATATGATAAATTGCCATCATTCAATACAATACTAGCAGATAATAACGATAGTTTTTTTTTTTGTTTTTTTTTTTGTTTTTTTTTAAAGGGGGGGGCGTACGCCCATTACGCCCTTACCTGGACCCGCCCCTGCAAAGCAGAATAAATAACAAAATCGTATTAACATGCTATCAACCCAAATATGCATATAATTCGCCACTGAATTCTTCTCTTTTTTGTCATCATCCTATTTACCAATCTGTGTTACAATGAATTATCATTGATGTGGTCATAATGATATCAAAAACATATATATGAATCAACTGTTTTAATTTCAAAATGCACAAGTATGTCGTATAACGCATGAATTCCTTGCTTTGAACTGTTTTGAAAAATTCTTTCGAAGCCGAAGCGCAACCCTTGTACGATCTTTTATACTGCACTCGTTCTATTTGAGCAGTCAAAATGCGTTGACTGTATATTTCTATGTCATATACAGTCATTGACCCGATATCACTTTTCCTCATGAATATTTAAATAGCAGTTGCCGAATAACATTTAATTATTCATACGACCTCTTCAACTTGTTCTTGTTTCCAATGCATACAACGATGTGTGGAACGACTTAACCTTGTTTCTTTTGCAATTATTGGAAAAACATATTTCATTTATTAATATTTTTTGTTTGCAACCTATAAATCATTAATTTGTTATACTTATATGGTTGATATTTTAGTCCATACTCAAATGATTTCGTTCACCATCGAGTGTAGGTTTCAACAGGTAAATGTACATTTCATTGTGTTGAAAATTTCTCCGTGAGCATGATATGAGGCCTTTTTAAAGGGGATTTCCCCAAATATTTAAATCAAATAAATAACCTTAACGCATTAAACAACAATTGAAAATGTTTGTTTAGATTGCAGTATAAAGACAATAATAGTGCATTGACTTGTCATATCAACGATATAGGGTGCAATCAACAGTTTTTTACGTGACGTCATTCTGTAACAGGGCATGTAATAGTGGACCCATCATGCAGAAGTCAGATATTCATAGTTATATAGATATCTATACATCAATGGAAAGATAATTCTATGAACTTTCTGAATAAATAAAAAAAAAATCCAACATCTCTTGTTTAAACATGCAAATTGGTACAAGTTATCAGCTGGAAATTAGGCATTTTCCCCCTAAAAAAACATAAAAACAGACCACCTTTGGACACACGGATCAGTAACCTGTGCATATATTTGAGATTTTTTATAATATGCATTTCGAAGAGCTTATCCGGCTGATTTAAGAAAATGTAGTTTCACCCTACGTTCGCCTGCTCCGAAAGGAGCTATCTTACCTGACAAATCAAAGTGCTTTTTGCAACAGGTGAAAATCAGCTGTTTATGGAGTTGCCTCCCATATAGTAGGAAGTCACAAAAACATTTTTTTTTTTTAAATCTTGACAAAAGTGGCATTTTAATTGAACTTCAATATATGTTTTTCACATTGAACATAAAAAACAATCAACTTTTTCATTTAGTGGTATATAAATAGCAGGGAATTCCATCAGTATGTAAATCTCACTGGGGAAATACCCCTAGTTTTTAGTACAAAACTGTTTATAGCACCCTTAAGCTAAACCTTGTATGCCATATATAAAAAATTCTCAGCTTTTCTGAATCTGTACACTATACCGATTAAAATGATGTCTTACTTTAAGGATTGTGACCACAAATAGTGAAACTACAGCTCTTTTTTTATGTCGTGCGGTAGTGGCATATTGGCCAGTGGCAAACTGGCAAATCCCAAACATTTCCTGTATCACATTTTCATCAGTTTTACAAAGAAAATAAATCATAAAATAGGGTTTCTCCAAGTTTTATACTTATTTTAAACATGGTATCATTTATGCAGTACAGTGACAGAATATAAAAGAGGGGCTATACGGAGTAGTGTCGTTATACGTATATTTTTGATACAGTCAAGACACTATATATTGTCAAAATATTATATACGGAAGTTTTCAAATGCAGGAACTGAACCCAAGAATTTTACATAGAAGGCATATATTTCTAACTGAATAGAGAAAAATGGCTAAAAGAATTATAGAATACAGAAATGTAGATTTCCTCCCCTAATACAGTCCGTAATATATAGCATTTTGACGGATAGGTTTGTTTAATCTATTTAACTGCTTTTTATTTCGAATAGAATGTTGTACAAGGTGTTGTTAATAAATGAAGCAGACAATATATATCATGCCCTTTCAACCGACGTTCTTATTTCGATGAAAGAAAATAAAAGCTTCTCTCCTTGTGCAGGGGCGGATACAGGAATTTTCGAAAGGGGGGTGCTAACCCAGGGCACCCAGGGCAAAGGGGGGGGGGTGCAAAACATATGTCCCGATACAAATGCATTGATCGGCAAAAATAAAGGGAGGGTGCGCACCCCCGGAACCCCCCCCCCCCCCTGGATCCGCCACTGTTGTGCAACACAACAAAAAAAGAAAGAACAATTTTTATAGATTTTTGAAATATATTGGCGAGTGTGAATACCGTCCGGTCAACTTTTTTTGCTCAAAAATAATTATTTTTCCTCTTTTTTTTATATTCATAAAATATAGTTTAATATCTTTCAGGTTTACAAATATTAAACAAATCTATCGGATAACAAAAAAGTTATGACTATTTATATGTCGTCCGGTCAACCGTCCTGTCACTATCCGGGCAATCATCCTGTCATTAGTGCAACCCGCTTTTACACAACTTGTATCACGTGACACCCGACATCGTTTGTTTTGACAACAAGGATCAGCGTACTAATGCAAAATGGTGGACGTAACAAACGAAAGTAGAATGTCGCATTGAAAAGTCAAAATTGTGGTAAAAAAAGTTATTTTTGACAATTTTAAGCATGGTAAATCAACAGTACTTACTTCCTGTATTTCATACACACAGGTTGGCGTCCAAGTAGGCTATCAAAATGATCAAGCAACCACCCGGTTTAGGATAACGAGACTCCCTTCGAAAAGGTTCATGTTAATTTCTGTAAATATATTTTAGGTACTAAAAAAACATCTGCTAATTTAGGTGTTAAAGCTGAACTTGGTAGACAACCAATAGAAAAATATATAAAAACACAAACAATTCTTTATTGGGCTAGATTAAATACTGAAAACATAAACCCATTGCTAAAAGAAAGTTATACATTAAGTAAACACCTTGATTCACAAGGAGTTTATACTTGGTCCACTTTTATAAAAGATTCAACACAAGAAATGAATATTGATATACAAAAAGTAATGTCCTGTCAAAATATGGAACAAGTTAACAAACTAAAGACTTGGATTAAGAATATTACAAGTAAATTTTATTCAGAACTACTGGAAAATAAAATTAATAGTTTGAACGAAAATAACAAACTTTTTCTTTACAAAAATATTAAAGTCAAACAAGACCAAGAATTTTATCTAAAATATCACAATTTTGAAACTACACGTTTATTTACAAAAATTAGAATTAGTGACCATAATTTGCTCATTGAGAAGGGCAGATATCTAAAAATACCTCGAGACAATAGAACATGTCCAACTTGTAAAACCTTAGAAGATGAAAATCACTTTCTCCTCCACTGTCAAATTAATAATGTTTTACGTATAAAACTTTTTAATGACATGGCAATAGATAATCCTATGTTTTCAAATCTATCTGATACTGAAAAACTAGTAGTCCTACTAAATCCTTCTAATATAAACCAAGTGAAAAAAACAGGTTCCTTTATAAAACAGTCTTTAGAGCTGAGGACAGGGGACTCTTAGTTACTTTTACTTGTATATATATAGATATGTGTGTGTTTAACTCAGTTATTTTATTGTTGCTGTTACTTTTGTTTATGTCACAAGTATAATGTTACTTATATGACAAATAAAGATTATAATAAAGTGAATCTGGGTCCGTTCGCGCCCATTCACGTTCGCACCCCATCACATTCGCCCCTTTCACATTCACACCCTACACGTTTGCGCCCACTTTTGATTGGTTTTGTGTTAATAACTTTGTAATCAAGTTTGGCAAGTGTATTCATATATAAACAATAATTTAACATATTTTCTTTTGACCATAAATAGGGTCACAATTAAGAGTCTAAAAAACCTCAATTGTGGGGTTATTTGGGCAAGATAAGAGGCATCACGCATATGAACACAATCAGGAGATATTTTTCTTTCTATATATTAACAAAAGAAGGCAATATGCACCTTTATGTTTATTTTATATCACTTTCAGGCCAGATTGCCGTTTTTAACCGGATTTTTGTGACAAAAATGTTGGTTATTGATTTGGGGATGTACGGCGGGCGGGCGGCAATCAAATGTTGTCCGTGCATTAACTCATGAACCGTTCAACCAAAGCTTTTAAAATTTTAATATGTTATTCCTGACAACTATACGAAGGTCAAGTTCAATAATGGCGATTTTGACTTTTACCGTTCAGGAGTTATGGTTCTTGAAAGATTGAAAAATGGAGTTGTCCGTGCATTTACGCATGAACTGTTCTACCAAAGCTTCCCAAATTTTAATATGTTGTTACTAATGAAAGAATGGAGGTCAAGTTCAATAATGACGAATTTGACTTTTACCGTTCAGGAGTTATGGTTCTTGAAAGATTGAAAAATGGAGTTTCCAGTCGTGTCCGTGCATTTATGCATGAACTGTTCTACCAAAGCTTCCGAAATTTTAATATGCTGTTACTGATGACAAAATGGAGGTCAAGTTCAATAATGACGATTTTGACTTTTACCGTTCAGGAGTTATGGTTCTTGAAAGATTGAAAAATGGTTTTTCCCGTCGTGTCCGTGCATTTTCTCATGAACCATTCAACCAAAGCTTTTGAAATTTTAATATGTTGTTACTGATGACAAAATAGAGGTCAAGTTCAATAATGACGATTTTGACTTTTACCGTTCAGGAGTTATGGTTCTTGAAAGATCGTAAAATGGCTTTGCCATTCAGGTTGTTGCATTTACTCATGAACCATTCAATCTAAGCTTTTCAAATTTTAATATGTTGATACTGATGACAAAATGGAGGTCAAATTTGATATTGACGATTTTCACTTTCACCATTCATCAGTAATGGTTCTTGTGATATTGCCAGGACACAAATAAATGTTAATAAATCCGGTTTGCTGTCGTTGTGACAGCCTCTTGTTTATAATATTTTCAGAATGATTTTGTCATCGTAATCAACATTCACCAAGTGCACATAAATTATATTATCATGAAAACAAGGGAATTTTAATAGGATTTTTATTGATAAAAACATTTATTGTTAAATATAAATAAATATGATCTCAGAGGGCAAACATTGGAAATCGTTCGTAATTGTATCCAGTCGTAATTACTTCCTGTGGGGCTAGTGCATTGACTTGACATATCAACGATAATATGAGGAAGGTGCTACCTTTAAGAGCCAGTCTGTGATAAAACCATGCAAAATGGTCCAAATCCAAAATATTCCAATCAGACTGATATTTTGTATTTTAGATACCTTATATGTAATAACTATTTGTGCAAAATATTTTGAAAAAATATTCAGCCATTATTTGTGTATGCCGAACATTCGATAATTGTCTATTTCTGTACTGACAAATGGCCATTTCAAGCCTATTTTAGGGTATTTTGACCTGATTTTTTTTTGTTTTATAGAAAAAATACAGCTTAATGATAACAAATATCTTCACTAACAATTTAAAATGAAAGGAAATTATGATAATTCAAAAAGTTGTGATATTTCTCAATACCCCTACTAACAGGTTGAAATTGCATGGTTTTGAAAAAGTGCCGATTCAGCAAAATTTGTATATTTTTAAAGGCTTGAATCTTGTAAGATCATGTTTTATTTTCAATAAAATGTAATATTTCATGAAGCTTATATATTTATCTACAAAATGCAAGAAAATGGTGCTCGGCAAATGATACCTTCTTACGAGAAAATAATAATTAAAGATAGGCGTGATGGCCATTTTGCCGATTTTTTGATTTTTTTATCTGTTTCATTAGAAACTTTTTAAAAGTATGTGATAGTCAAAATATAAGAAAAATAATGACTGAACTAATGTTTACTGGTTATATTAATTGAATAAACCAAGTTTAACTTAGTTTAAATTATAGAATATACTAAAGGAGTAAACCCGGGAAAACCGCTTTTTTGCATTTTTTGCCCCTAAACTGAGCATTTTTACCATATGTTTAAAATCTTAACTTATTCAAAAGTAAATTACTTTAGTAACTTAAAATGGGCTGTTTTATTTACAATACTACGCACACTCATCAGGTAATATCATTATGAGTTCTTCGCAATTTTAGCATTTTATAATAGTCTAGTTCTTAGACGCTTTTTTGTCTAAATTCAAAGTGGCCACAATTGAGTTCAGTCTTAAATTTTTAAAACATGTTGTATTTGATAATGATTCATAAAACTGTTTAACATATAAGAGATAGAGACTCAACATGAATGCAACCCCTTGCAATTTAGACAAAAATACTATCATAAAAGTACTAAAAATTCTAAGCACGTCTCCTTCGGATGAAATCAGGGTATTTTCTTTTCTAAAATAGTATGAAAATGTAGACAAAATTGTACAAACTGCGCAGCCTTGTACATCCATGTTATCTATTTCCAGAAAAGAGGAAGATTTAATAGTTTTGTGAATTTCATAGAATTGTGCCTCTTACCTAGAAAAGTGCTATATTTTGTATATTGTGATAAAGCTTTATGTCAAATATAAAGAGACGACTCCTAGTAGTTCCTGATAAAACTGGAACTGAAATTTTGTGACGCTGACATGAACCAGTTCGTTATCCCTATGTCAATTCTGGGAGAACAGTGGACATAACAGTAATGTTAAGTTTCCTCCTAGAATGTAATCTCTAGCAATATGAGGCTTGGGAATAAGACATGTAAAATACAGATGGCCTATTACTACCAGCTGAGTCAAACACAAATATTTCAAATTGCAATAAAATTTATTTCATAACCACATGTAATAACCAGATACTCCGCAGGGTGCAGCTTTATACGACCGCAGAGGTCGAACCCTGAACAGTTGGGGCAAAGTATGGACACAACATTTAAGCTTGATATAGCTCTGAATTTGGATTGTGATTAAATAGTTGACACAACAGAATGAGTGTGGTCTAAGAACTTAAACTTAAAAACTTAAAAAAATTTAATTTGACATTTACCTATTATGGTCCAATATCCAAAATCTAAATACATGGTTAGATTCAGCATATCATAGAACCCCAAGAATTCAAATTTTGATGCAATCAAATAATGTTCAATTTTAAACCCCATTAGACTTCAATGTGGACCAATTTGATAACCGGGCCCAAATATTAAAAATCTAAATACATGGTTAGATTCAGCATATTGAAGAACCCCATTTATTCAATTTTGTTGAAATCAAACAAAGTTTAATTTTGGACTCCGATTTGGACCAACTTGAAAACTGGGCCCATGATAAAAAATCTTAGTATATTTTTAGATTCAGCATTATCAAAGAACCCAAAGAATTAAATTTTTGTTAAAATCAAAATAAGTTTAATTTTGGATCCTTAGGACCTTAATGTAAACCAATTTGAAAACAGGACCAAAAATTAAGAACCTAAATTCACTGTTAGATTTGGCATATCAAAGAACCCCAATAATTCATTTTTTGATGAAATCGAACATTTTAATTTGGGACCCTTTTTGGCCCCTAATTCCTAAACTGTTGGGACCAAAACTCCCCAAATCAATCCCAACCTTTCTTTTATGGTCATAAACCTTGTGTTTAAATTTCATATATTTCTATTTACTTATACTAAAGTTATAGTGCGAAAACCAAATATCTTTGGATGACGACGACGATGTCAACGGCAACGTCATACCAATATACGACCAAAATTTTTCATATTTTGCGGTTGTATAAAAACAAATATACACAGATAAATGGTTAAACTGTTGAGCAGACATACAATTATACCCGGCCACGTCCACTTGTATTTTTGTCCATCTGATGAGTTAAGCCTTTTTCAACTGATTTTTATAATTCGTTCTTATGTTTTACTGTTATACCACTGTCCTAGGTTAGGGGGAGGGTTGGGATCCCCCGCTAACATATTTAACCCCGCTACATTATTTATGTATGTGCCTGTCCAAAGTCAGGAGCCTGTAATTCAGTGGTAGTCGTTTGTTTATGTGTAACATATGTGTTTTTCATTCTTTTTTTATATACATAAGGCCTTTAGTTTTCTCATTTGAATTGTTTTACATTGTCTTATCGGGGCCTTTTATAGCTGACTATGCGGTATGGGCTTTGCTTATTGTTTAAGGCCGTACGGTGACCTTTAGTTGTGAATGTCTGAGTCATTTTGGTCTCTTGTGGACAGTTGTCTCATTGGCAATCATACCACATCTTCTTTTTTATATTGTCATTAAAATGGTAAGATTTTACTGTTTATATACATGTAATATTATGGTGGGCTACCGTAAAAAAAACGTGCAAAATGGTCTAAATACAATTTTTTAGTCATGAATGAACATGTTGAAGGTATTAGCAAAAAAAAGTAAAAGTTTGATAGATCTGAAAAAAATTAACATAATAAAGTCATCAATATCTATTTTAACTAAATATTAAACAATTTTGCAGCATTAGATTTTTTTTGGATAAAAACAAGCATTCTGTGAGTAATACATGACAATACATAGTCCCCAACCCGTTACAAATTCATTGTAATGGAACAAAATTTTAACTTGATCTATAATTTGTCATTGTGTAAACTACATAAAAATATTGAGACAAAATCTTCAAGCAAAACAAAAAAAAACTTGTTGAATTCTGACTATCTAAGTGAATTTCCTATGTCCAAAGACCACAACTCTGCACACAAATATCAGACCGGAACAAAACTGAATCACTAAATACCAAAGAAAAGGAAAAACATTCAAAATGTCATTTTGTCTTTAAAAAAATTAGTTATTTCCGTTTGAACAGAAATCTTCTAATGAATAAGTATTTCATCAAAAATTTAATTATAGAGAAAGGGCTTCAACTGAACAAAGAGAAAAGCTTAAAGCGTGAATAATGAATTTGACCTGTATCTTGTCATGATAAATCAATAAACCAAATATCAAATCAAAATCTACAAGCACAAAAAGTCTTGATTTGCCGAAATGACAGATAGATAATGGCACATTATATATGCACATATAAACTTTTTTCGTAAATGAAAAAAATGGCCACATTTTTTACATACCCTCTAATAGACACAGATTTCGAATCTAGACACTCAATGAGTGATTGCCCCTATAATTGGTTGCATTCCAATCAAAAGTTTCAAAGAGGAAGTTTTTTTGAAGTACAAGTATGTTCACAACTCTGTTTCATATAACAAGCTTTTTAAAAGACTGTCATCAATTGAAAGTATGTGAAATCAGGTGCTCCGCAGGGCGCAGCTTTATACAACCGCAGTGGTTGGACCCTGAACAGTTGGGGCAAATTAAAGTTGGTCACAATGTTCAAGCTTGATGCTGTCTGAATTTGGATTGTGATTGCATTTTTGACAAAATAAAGGTTTTTGTTACAAAATAAATGTGGTCAAAGATCAACAAATCTATTGCACAATACCTTAAAAAATTGTTTACAAATCCCCCCCCCCCCCCATTTATTGAAACCCCCTTTAAGGAATAACCCTTAAACACAATCAATCCCATCCTTTCCTTTTAAGTATAGAACCTTGTAGTACAATTACAGAGAGATCCATATACTTGAACCCAAGTTATTCTTTGGAAACTAGAAACATGCTTCTTTTTGGCCCTTTTTTGGCCCCTTATTTCTACATATTTTGGACAATTAATCCAAAACTAAATCCCAGCCTCCCTTTTGTTATATGGAGCATTGTGGTACAATTTGAGAGAGATCCATACAATTACACACAAGTTATTGTCTTGAAACTAGAAAAATGCTTGTTTTTTGGCCCCTTTTTGGCCCTTAATTCCTAACTTTGAACCCATGACCCATTTAAATGAATCCAAACCTTCTACGTGTGGTTTTAAACATTGTGATACAATATCAGAGCAATTGAAATACTTATACACAAGTTATTATCCTTAAACTATAAAATGCTTTTTTTGGGCCCCTTCTGGGCCCTTGATTCCTAAACGGTTGGGACCATCATCCCCAAAATCGATCCAAACCTTCCTTTTGTGGTATTGAACCTTCTGAAAAAAAATCATAAAGATCTATACACTTAAACTAAAGTTATTGTCCGGAATATAAGTCTACTTTGATCAGTTTTAGTTAAAATATTAAGGGGCAAAAACTATTACAATTAGTGCATTTTATAGATATTTGGGAGCATTTTTTTACCAATTTCCAATATTTGCCAGGCTAAATTTTTTTACTTGTCTTAGAACTGATATGCACCTTTAAAAAAATCCTAAAAGTTGAAAAAAATAAATATGATCTTGAGAGAAAACACCTACTGATTACATGTTCTACATGCAAGTTATCTAATACATCTGTTGCACGAACCTCTCTGGCAACCTGCCAATAGGTAAAAAAAATGTCAAAATGCATTTTTTCTTTTTTTTTATAATGTTCTTTGCAAAATATAACAAGATAATGCTATATTTAAGAGATATATCAATTATTCAGACCTTTAAAAAGTACCTAAATATGGTGATTTTTTTTGCTTTTTTTTTTAATAATTCACAAATATGCAAATAAGGTTGTTAAATGAAAAATAGTGTGAATTTACATAAAATTTTTTTTTTATCTTAACTCCTAAATACCCAAAGATTTTGGAAATATATATAATGTTGCCCAGTTATAACTACCAATTTGGACGAAATTTGAGATTTTGCATGGTTTTATGGCAGACTGGCTCTTAATGCATATGCCAGCTTTATACTAAGACTTTACTATATCCTATATTTTGATTGGATGTTGGTTGACTAACGCCCAGTGGCAAATATTTCATGCATTTTCAGGACAAATGCCCCAGGCTACATTAACATATATACAGGGTTTCAGCTAGGATTTTGAGGGCTTTAGTCACTTTTGCGCGTGAAAAATCAGCCTTATTTTTTTATAAAGCAAGGGATCTAGGATGTTTATCAAACTAGCTATACATATATGTCCAAGTCCTTCAAGGACTAGTCTAGGATCTTTGAAGACTTTAGGATTGCTAATGTAGGCAGTTATTGGCAATATTGAATGAATTGACTAATGTGATGCTAAGATATGAAGATAAGAACAGGGATCTGGTAATATGGTCAAAACTTCAATTCAGTTATTTTCAGGGCACACCCCTTACAAGAATCAACAAAAGTTGGGTGCCTCTATTTTTTAACCACTGCACAAATGAACTTGTAACGACTTTTCACTTCACAATCAATTATATCCTTGAAAATACGTTTTAATATGTATTTGGAATCAATTTCTTTATTATTGGATAGAAGGATCTGCATCTAAACTTAATGTGACGATTCTAATGACTGTAGAATGTAGAGCACGTTTACTTTCGATTTTTAAACGAAATGAAATGAAAACGGGAAGTGACAATTGAATAATAATTTCAGAATAAAACCGGATTCATCTACGAACTTTTACACATGCGCAATGTATAGAACAGGAAGCACCTGTTTGCAAGTGAAAATATTTACGTTTTGAATAAAGTTCATTCTTTTTAATCGAAGTTGTCGAAAGTTTTTGATGAATATTTATATAAAGTATGACGAAAATACGTTGAAATGACGAAACTACGACAAGCAAACTGCAAATTATGATCGTAAGGAAAATATTGAAATAAAATAAAGTTGAAATGTCCGGGATGTTCAAATGACGAAAATACGACTGAACTGTGAGAAATGATTAAAATGAAATGCTGACTGACTGATTTAACTGAAATACATTATTATGATGGTCATTTATGAGGTTTTATAATGATAATTAAGGGATTAGTGACCCATCTGATTGGCGATAGGCGGATTACTTGTCATCACAACTTTTAATACCTTTGGTAAAAGTTAATTACCTGAGGGTCATAAACTTGTCAGAAACATAAAGACAGGTAGAATTCAAGTAATTTGATGTGTAAATATTTTTACACTTTCCAAATTTAAGTGACAAAATTGATATGAAATATTTTCGTCATTTCGAAAACCTTTTCGTAAAATACGAAAGTGACGAGCGCTAGCAAAATCACTGCATATATAGTTTTTGTATAAAATAAAATTATAAGTTCAGATTGAAAATGTTTAGGGAATGATCATTGAACTTCAAAAAACAGGAGGGGGTTATGGTATTTTTCCTAAAAAATATATTCTTATTTCCAAATTGATGGAAAAAAAATCTGTTCAAACACTGAAGCAGAGGACAAAAAAAATATTTTGAATCCAGATCTTCACCAAAAACATTAAAAATGATTTTATCTTTCAGAAATGCAAAATAAATTTAACTTTTATATATCTAAAAATATTTAAAACTTCCTAATCAGCACAGGTAAGTCTGTACACAGTAATTTTTTAGGTGATGCTAGGCTGTATTTGCCAATTTGTTATGATGAACCTTAATACTAGTGTTAAATTTTGACTAAATAATTTTAATTGATAGCGATGAAGGGGTTCAGTGAAAAAAATCTGACTCAAACAAAAAAACAATCGTATTCGTAATTTCCTGATCATCTTCACTTTGTTTGTTCTACATCTAAAACACCTGTATTCCTGATCATCTTTAGTTTGTTAGATCTACATCAATTTCATGTCCTAATTCAGAGTCAGTTTTATGACATTTCTTGCATATTTTTTTTTGTTAGCTCACTTTTCAAGTTTTTATATGACAGCAAAATAAATTTGAGAATGGAAATGGGAAATACAAGCATGTCAAAAATTTGCTTTCGAGTAATGCTAATACCTCTTTATAGGTAAACGGACAGAAAGTCACAGGACAAAAAGTCACAGGACATAAAGTCACAAATTTGATAGGACAAAAAGTCACAGGACAAAAAGTCACAAATAATTTGGTGACAATTGTTTGAATATATAAGAGAAATATTTTGAAATATTTACTTTTTAATATATATATTCATATTAAAGTTTAGGAAATGTGTCATTATACTTGAAAAACCAAGATTTATTTAATTTTAATCAGGCAAAAGATACATTTATTGGCCCCATGAAGCCATTTAAGTGCCAAACCACTTTGACATTTTGTTTTTTTAACAATTATTTGATCATCTTTGATATTTTTTTGATAAATTGTGTTAACAAAGTTGGTTTATATACCATAGTTCAAGAAAAATACAAAAATATTTTTGTAGAAATAAGTGGTTTTTATTCAAAGAAAATAATCAGAAAAAATGAATTGTGACTTTTTGTCCTGTGACTTTTTGTCCGTGACTTTTTGTCTGTGACTTTTTGTCCTGTGACTTTCTGTCCTACATTCTCTTTATATATGGACCATAATTTGCTATTGGGCTCGTTTCCTATAACGATAGAAAAGTGATAAAAATGTGTATTTCTGTAAGAAAAGTTGTAACTACATCTAAAGATGCCTTTATTTTTATCAACATACAAGTGTATGCTACTCTTCCCTAGAAAAAAAATTGAAATTAACAAATTTCAAAGATTATACGACCGTATTTTTGTGTCGTTTCTCGCGTTACTTTTCGCTTACGAAGTGCATAATGCTGACTGATTTATAGATAATCGTCACCGGCAAATTCGTAACTTTTGCTTTCAAATAATAAAGAACATCGACCAATATGAATAGTCAGAAGAAAATGCTGAGAACTATAAGTATTTCTGTAGCAGGTGTAAGCACACCGGCGTTACTTTCGTTTCCTTTTTCGTAACGCAAATTTTAGATGATGTAATCTGCTTTGTTGTAACAGAATTCTTTATATCAATATGCAAATATGAACTCTCGCAAGATGTTCAAACAGGTAAATCAGAGAGATAATTTACATTCTAGTTTTGTTTTTCGTAATAATTAAGTTAGAAAATGATGTTATCTTTATGCGTTACATTTCACACGAAACAGAAATCCAGTTATTTCCTTTTAAGCTCACCTGGCCCATAGGGCCAAGTGAGTTTTTCTCATCACTTTGCGTCCGTCATCCGTCGTCGTCCGGCGTTAGCTTTTAAAAAATTCTTCTCCTCTGAAACTACTGGGCCAAATCAAACCAAACTTGGCCACAATCATCATTTGGGTATCTAGTTTAAAAAATGTGTGGCGTGACCCGGTCAACCAAACAAGATGGCCGCCACGGCTAAAAATAGAACATAGGGGTAAAATGCAGTTTTTGGCTTATAACTCAAAAACCAAAGCATTTAGAGCAAATCTGACAGGGGTAAAAATGTTTATCAGGTCAAGATCTACCTGCCCTGAAATTTTCAGATGAATCGGTCAATCGGTTGTTGGGTTGCTGCCCCTGAATTGGTAATTTTGAGGAAATTTTGCTGTTTTTGGTTATTATCTTGAATATTATTATAGATAGAGATAAACTGTAAACAGCAATAATGATCAGCAAAGTTAGATTTACAAATAAGGCAACATGACCAAAATGGTCAGTTGACCCGTTTAGGAGTTATTGCCCTTTATAGTCAATTTTTAACCATTTTTCGTAAATTAAAGTAATCTTTTACAAAAATCATCTCCTCTGAAATTACTGGGCCAAATTAATCCAAACTTGGCCACAATCATCTTTGGGGTATCTAGTTAAAAAAAAATGTGTGGCGTGACCTGGTCAACCAACAAAGATGGCCGCCACGGCTAAAAATAGAACATAGGGGTAAAATACAGTTTTTGGCTTATAACTCAAAAACCAAAGCATTTTGAGGAAATCTGACACGGGTTGAAAATGTTTATCAGGTCAAAATCTATCTGCCCTGAAATTTTCAGATGAATCGGTCAATCTGTTGTTGGGTTGCTGCCCCTGAATTGGTAATTTTGAGGAAATTTTGCTGTTTTTGGTTATTATCTTGAATATTATTATAGATAGAGATAAACTGGTGACAGCAATAATGTTCAGCAAAGTAAGATCTACAAATAAGTCAACATGACCAAAATGGTCAGTTGACCCGTTTAGGAGTTATTGCCCTTTATAGTCAATTTTTAACCATTTTTCGTAAATTAAAGTAATCTTTTACAAAAATCTTCTCCTCTGAAACTACTGGGCCAAATTAATCCAAACTTGGCCACAATCATCTTTGGGGTATCTAATTTAAAAAATGTGTGGCGTGACCTGGTCAACCAACTAAGATGGACGCCACAGCTAAAAATAGAACAAAGGGGTAAAATGCAGTTTTTGGCTTATAACTCAAAAACCAAAGCATTTTGAGGAAATCTGACATGGGATAAAAATGTTTATCAGGTCAAGATCTATCTGCCCTGAAATTTTCAGTTGAATCAGTCAACCCGTTGTTGGGTTGCTGCCCCTGAATTGGTAATTTTGAGGAAATTTTGCTGTTTTTGGTTATTATCTTGAATATTATTATAGATAGAGATAAACTGTAAACATCAATAATGTTCAGCAAAGTTAGATTTACAAATAAGTCAACATGACCGAAATGGTCAGTTGACCCCTTTAGGAGTTATTGCCCTTTATAGTCAATTTTTAACCATTTTTCATAAATCTAAGTAATCTTTTACAAAATCTCCACTGAAACTACTAGGCCACAATCATCTTTTGGGTATCTAGTTTGAAAAATGTGTCCGATGACCTGGCCATTCAACCAAGATGGACGCCACGGCTAAAAATAGAACATAGGGGTAAAATGCAGTTTTTGGCTTATAACTATGAAACCAAAGCATTTAGAGCAAATCTGACATGAAGTTTAATTGTTAATCAAGTCAATATTTATCTGCCCTGAATTTTTCAGATAAATTGGACAACTGGTTGTTGGGTTGCTGCCCTCCAATTGGTAATTTTTAAAGAAATTTTGCCGTTTTTGGTTATCTTGAATACTATTATAGATAGCGATAAACTGTAAACAGCAATAATGTTCAGCAAAGTAAGATCTACAAATAAGTCAACATGACCTAAATGGTCAATTGACCCCTTAAGGAGTTATTGCCCTTTATAGTCAATTTTTAACAATTTTCATTAATTTGGTAAATTTATGTAAATTTTTACCAAATATAGTTCTCTGTTACTAATGGGCAAAGTTCATTATAGATATAATTGTAAGAAGCAAAATCGTTCAGTAAAGTAAGAACTTCAAACACATCACCATCACCAAAATACAATTTTGTCATGAATCCATTTGTGTCCTTTGTTTGATATGCACATACTAGACCAAGGTGAGCGACACAGGCTCTTTAGAGCCTCTAGTTTTTTATTAAATTTTTTTTTGTTGTTTAGTTCTAATCATTTCCGGTCATACGTGAAACATGTGACTAACATGTGATCACGCCCTTATGGCCGGATATACGAAATACTAGGTCTAAATATTGTTTTGTTTCCAACGGGATGTTAGCAAACATAATCTGTAGACTTGTTTCGTCTTGTTACAAAAAGGAAAATACAATTTTCAAAGAGATTGCGCTGGGGGTCTATAATTTTTCCTATGTGCATAATGTTACATATGATCTTGTGTGAAAATAAATGCTCAATGACTTGACAAAATCGATTTCAGATTTGACGATGTTATTACACACTTCGTTTCCGGATAATGATGTAAAGGGTCCTTGGAAAATTCAATCGGAATTACGTCTCTTATCATTGTGCCGATGCTCGTTGGATTGATTTTGCTTCAGCGGTAAATATTACTGGATATTTTAGGTGAATTAAGATATTTAATAAAAAATACATGTTGAATATACCGTTACACTTGAAATGTACAAATTTGGTATCTTTGTCACAATTTTTAGCTCACCTGGCCCAAAGGGCCAAGTGAGCTTTTCTCATCACTTGGCGTCCGGCATTGTTTACTTTTACAAAAATCTTCTCCTCTGAAACTACTGGGCCAAATTTAACCAAACTTGACCAAAATCATCATTGGGGTATCTAGTTTAAAAAATGTGTGGCTTGACCCGGCCAACCAACCAAGATGGCCGCCACGGCTAAAAATAGAACATAGGTGTAAAATGTAGATTTTGGCTCATATCTCTGAAACCAAAACATTTAGAGCAAATCTGACATGGGGTAAAATTGTTTATCAGGTCAGGTCTATTTGCCCTGAAATTTTCAGATGAATTGGTCAACCCGTTGTTGGGTTGCTGCCCCTGAATTGGTAATTTTGAGGAAATTTTGCTGTTTTTAGTTATTATCTTGAATATTATTATAGATAGAGATAAACTGTAAACAGCAATAATGTTTATCAAAGTAAGATTTACAAATAAGTCAACATGACCGATATGGTCAGTTGACCCCTTTAGGAGTTATTGCCCTTTATAGTCAATTTTTAACCATTTTTCGTAAATCTTAGTCATCTTTTCCAAAAATCTTCTCCTCTGAAACTACTGGGCCAAATTAATTCAAACTTGGCCACAATCATCTTTGAGGTACCTTGTTTGAAAAATGTGTCCGATGACCTGGCCATCCAACCAAGATGGCCACCGGGCTAAAAATAGAACAGGGGTAAAATGTAGTTTTTTGCTTACAAATGTATAACTCTGAAACCAAATCATTTAGAGGAAATCTGACAAGGAGTTAAATTGTTAATCAAGTCAATATATATCTGCCCTGAAATATTCAAATGAATTGGACAACCGGTTGTTGGGTTGCTGCCCTCCAATTGGTAATTTTTAAAGAAATTTTGCTGTTTTTGGTTATTATCTTGAATACTATTATAGATAGCAATAAACTGTAAACAGCGATAATGTTCATCAAAGTAAGATCTACAAATACATTTGTAAGTCAACATGACCTAAATGGTCAATTGACCCCTTAAGGAGTTATTGCCCTTTATAGTCAATTTTTTACAATTTTCATTAATTTGGTAAATTTATGTAAATTTTTACCAAATATTTTCTCTGTTACTAATAGACAAAGTTCATTATAGATATAATTGTAAGAAGCAAGAATGTTTAGTAAAGTAAGAACTTCAAACACATCACCATCACCAAAATACAATTTGGTCATGAATCCATTTGTGTCCTTTGTTTAATATGCACATAGACCAAGGTGAGCGACACAGGCTCTTTAGAGCCTCTAGTTAATTATTTTTTTTATTCATGTTCTGCAAACACTTTTCAGAAATGCAATAAACTTGTCAAAGGAGAAGTAAACTTTTACCATGCATGACTTGAAAGGAAGTACTTTATTGATTTTAGCCCACTAAAGTACAAATGTAGGTTAAAATGTGGAAACCATGTAGATGGTGTACAGGTCACAAATATCACATGGTGCCTATTTTAAAGATTTTAATTCCAAGCTCAAAGTTTTTTTCTTTACTGGATTTAAAGAATTTTACATTGCCATGGAATGATTTGGAATAAATTGTATATAACTGGAATTTCAAAACCAAATATAAATACATTTTTTTGGCTAAAACATCAAGATACAACGATTATGGTATCCTGTATCAATGAAGAAAATATGGAAATTTCTGAATAAATTGTACTAATTGTTTTCAAAACAAGCAAATATTTAGGAGTTTTATAATACTGTTACATTTTAGATGGATTTTAAGAAAAAGTATACTGTTAAGATTATTTTAAGCAGATTTTGCAATAAAATAAAACTAAAATAATGCTTTCGGTTTCTTATGGTTTCCTGTCTCGTTTAAAAAAAACTTTAATTTAACATTGAAAATAGATTTTAAATATAAACATGAAGCAAGTAACACTAGTAATGGTGTTCATTTATGTCTTTTGAAATATATTGTGCAAAATAAAGAAAATAAAGATTGGTTTCCTGTTTGGTTTCCTGTCACGTAAACGGTGAATCAAAATGTATTAATTTTTTCTTGAAAAACTCAATTGTTCCATTTATACTATTCTAACACCAACACAACCCACAGAATAAAAGGTAAAGTTTTAGAACTTATAAAAAAGGATACAAAAAGAAACCAAAGACCGAATACCAAATTATGGTCCATATCCTGAGTTGGTTCAATTTTAACCGCCATCTGTGCAAATGCCATATTGCATGGATTTTTTTAATAACCCGCCAAAGTTAAGTGTTCCCCATATGAGTAACCTTCCGATTTCCCAGATGAGTAACAACTGACCATATGAGTAACAGTCCTTGAAATGGTGGTTTATCCCCAACCTGTTTATTGGGAAAGCGGGTAGGCAGGGGTAAGAATAAATTTTCTGTCTTTATATAGTATAATATGAGCAACAACTATCAGATTTACCCACCAAATGACAAGGATTATTTACAGAGAAAGTTTACTTTCGATTTCATATACTTCACAGGCAAGATGTCTTCTTTAATTTCTTATTCTTAATCTTTATCCGATTCAAGCTCAAATATGAAAAATCTACCAAGTATGCCGAAAAATATCACTTTTCAGATGGTTTTAGTCAAAAATGAAAGTGGCCCCATCCGTGTTCATCGACAACCTTTGTATATGTTATGTACTATCATCAAATACAACTTAGCCTTCAGGAGCATCTGAGATCACCCCTAGTTTTTTGGTGGGGTTCGTGTTGTTTATTCTTTAGTTTTCTATATTGTGTCATGTGTGCTGTTGTTTGTTTGTCTTTTTCATTTTTAGCCATGTTGTTAATTGTCAGTTTGCTTTAGATTTATGAGTTTGACTGTCCCTTTGGTATCTTTCGTCCCTCTTTTACATTTCAATATCAAGGATGAACACAAATGCGGCCACTTTCGTTTTACATAGAAACCGTCTAAAATTTAACTAAGGCAGCAACCATTTGATTTTCTGGGGGGGGCTATGGGTTTTTTTTCTGTACAAACTTTTTTTTTCGCCTGCGGCGAAAAACAATCTATTTTTTTCGCGACAAGTCGAAAACAATTTTTTTCTTTCAATTTTAGCATTACATATAGTGGCAGCCGAGGGTGAAACAAACAATTTTTTTTTCTCAGAATCAAAAACAAATTATTTTTTTCTCCAAAAACTGGAAACAAACTTTTTTTTCCAAAAAAAACCATAGCCCCCCCCAGAAAATCAAATGGTTGCTGCCTAAATGCTAGAGTTGTGGAGATTTTAGTTATTTAGCATGACTTATTCTTAATGGTGCTACTACCCGATATATGTGCATTGTAATGTCAACAACAGCCCATATTTATGTAGCAGAAGTATTCTTCTGTCCAATAAATAACTAAAAGTTTACATTTTAAAAATTTTGTAAAACTTCTATATTTTGGGGCCAAAAAGGGGTCTTACTGGACCTACTCCTTTGAAACCCAAACAGGACACAATATATACAACCAGCACCATGAGCACCCTGTTTTGGAGGTAAATACACAAGCGTGTCATATTGAATCAGCAAATTCCTCAGTTAAATCTTGTTTAAGTTTTAATTATCGTAAACATCAAATTCTTTTGAGTTTTATATACGTGTATCAAGTGCAACCAATGCATCCAAATATTTCCATATGCACATGTTTGTCTACACTCACAGTAATATTAAAATCTTGAGACGTAGACAAATCCATAGCCAAAAGGTCCAGATGAACCCTTAATAAGACTAAAAATGAATACTATTGTAAACATTATTCGAATTTTGGTTTCAAATTAGATTACAATAGACAATAGACAATTACATGTACCATTAATCATGTTAATGGTTGTATTGAAACAAAAGTTTTAAATTCAAATAAACGTAATATATATTGAAATATTAATCACCAATCCTTCTGAGAAGATTTATAACATCTCAGCTCCTTTGTTCTACCAGGGATGCTCTGAGCCATACACCACAGTTATACTTGTTATACTCATATAAAAAAGAAGATGTGGTATGATTGCCAATGAGACAACTGTTGACAAGAGACCCAAATGACACAGACATTAAACAACTATAGGTCACCGTACTGCCTTCAACAATGAGCAAAGCCATAGTTTCTATTTCTGAAACAAGGGTTAATTACATGAATCTATGGTTACGAATAACAATGGATTGTGACCACAGGATATGACGAGTTCATAACAATAGAAATTGACTATTTTTTCAATAGCATGAACATAAGAAATTACTTATAGTGTTCACTAGTCACTACAAGATGTTTCTATATAGATGTTTCTATATATTAAAAAAATATTGGAACATGTCTTTTTTGGCTTCTGTTTATTTGGCTAGAACGTTTGTTTTCTATTTGATATCAGATTTCATATATAGATACAAGACGATGTGGTATGAGTGCCAATGAGACAACTCTCCATCCAATAAAGTTATATATTATTATTTGATCAATAACATCACACGCCTTATATTCTCAGGATCAAAACAAGGAGATTTGGTTTGGGACAATATTATCAACCTTAACAAAAGTATAACTACGGTTTATAACATATATAAAGGGGAGCAACTTTCTCACAAGCAGGCAATACATTGCCTTAAGATATATGGATGCATGGTATGCACACAAGCACATAAACAATGTTTTTCTACATCTTGTCTTTACGAGTAAAAAATATGAAAATAAGGTAACATAGCTTTAAGGTTTATTTGGACCCTTCGACTAAAATGAATGCATTTTCATCTCAAAATTTACTCTGAGTACAGACAAACCTAAGTATCTGGAAAATGTTAAAGGGTAGCATGCTCTATACAATGTATAAAGAAAATTAAAATATGTGTTTCTCTTTTTTAAAATTTAAAATTAAACTGTATTTTGCAGTGCATTCAATGGCATTATTTTCATTCCTCCAGAAGGTGCCAAAATGAACAAAACTGGAAAGAGGTTTCAGAACTTCCCCATTAGTAATACTTTAAGTGAACTCTATTGATTGAAAGGGACAATAGAGGACAATAATCTGAACTTTGTACCTGAATGGACTATATCAAGTGAGACGCAACTGTTTGTTTATTTCACTATCTTCTGTAGGGACGAATAAAAGTACAAAGTACAATTCAGCTTACTTTTAGATATTATAAACCATAAAATTCATTTGAATTTTATATATCTAGGGCATTCTATGCCTTTAAGTACAGGTAAGTTTGTACTCAGAGTAAATTTTTAGTTAAAAATGCAGTCATTTTAGACAATGGGTCCACATGAACCTTAAGGGAGCTACCATTTGGTTTTTATGGGGGGGCTAGGAGGAAAAATTTTGTCCTGCATTTTTTTTTAGCTGTAATCTCTGTCCTGCGTTTTTATTTTTCACTCTGTTCGGTCCTGCCTTTTTTTTTTTAGTTTATCCTGACTTTTTTTTTACCTAAATTGTCGTCCTGACTTTTTTTTTTGCAAGTGTCTCATCCTGCCTTTTTTTTAACTCAAAACTCCTGTCCTGCCTATTTTTTTCAAATTTCATCCTAGCCCCCCCCCATAAAAATCAAATGGTAGCTCCCTAAGCACTCTCAAGGCTATTTTGTGTAGTTATATTATTTTTTTTACAGGAAGGGATTGACCATAACTCGAGAATGTAATAAATTGCAATTGTACAAACGTAGATTTTTAAATGATGGCACCACTCTCGGAAGAAGAAGAGAATTTTGTTCGATTAGCTTTGTTATTGAAAGGAGTGGCACCCAGAGCAATTCGTACTTATTTTGACAGAACATTTCCACCTACCTACCTACCTTCAACGCTCAATACTAACTACAATACTCTTGATAACTTGAAATTCAGAAGAGTTTTAAACCAGGCACAGTGGAATCTTTTGTTTCCAACAAATGGTATGTTTAAATTGACTTATAAGGAACACATATAGTTTGTATTAAAAACTGTTAATATATATATGAATGCAAAAACCCCCAACAACAATCCTATGTTGAATATAAAGTGCATAGTAAAACACAAAAATACTGAGCTCCAAGGAATTTTCAAAACGGAAAGTTTCTAATAAAATGGCAACATCAGAACACACTAAACCAATGAACAACAACTATCAGTCATTCTGGACTCGGTAAAGGCATTTTCTTGTGTACAAAATGGTGGATTTTACATTGGTTTACAGATAGATAAACCTCTAACTTGTATGACAGTTGTATAAAAGTCAATTACATTGACAACCATGTGTGAACAAAACAAACATACATAATTGGTAAAAATGTCAATAACAGGGGTACAGCCGTCAACGTTGTGTTGATATCTGAATTACTATAAAACAAACAGATATATAAACAAAAAATTACCATAACACAATGGCCTGATGAAAAAGTACAAAGCCACGTCACATAAAAAAAGACACGAAAAGGAACACAAAGCCCATTAGACATGTTAGAAAAAAACAAAAGACAAAAATACAGAAATTATCATAGACCAAAAACACAAAAAAATTATACAGAGCCACGTCATATGTAACCAAAACACACAAAAAGGCATATAGAAAAAGCATGTGTGATCAATTTCTTGCCATCAATTCTGCTCAACCCTGGCTAAAGCCATCTTGAACTTACTACTGTGAGATTTTTAATATATACGACCAGTTTCCGGACATATTATGCTACACCTTTGTTTGTATGTCCATCTGTTGTGTTAGTCTGTCCGTCCGTCGTCAATATGTCGGACAATAACTCATAAAATGATTTAACCAATTTGTATGCAATTTTGGTGAATTATTTATATCTATTGACATGAAGTCTCTTAATTTTTATAAATACTTCAAACATTTATAAGGAATAGGATGTTATTTATTAAATAGTTATCAAAAGTACCAGGATTATAATTTTATACGCCAGACGCGCGTTTCGTCTACATAAGACTCATCAGTGACGCCCAGATCAAAATAGTACAAAAAGCCAAATAATACAATGTTGAAGAGCATTGAGGACCCAAAATTCCAAAAAGTTGTGCCAAATACGGCTAAGGTAATCTACTCCTGGGGTAAGAAAATCCTTAGTTTTTCGAAAAATTCAAAGTTTTGTAAACAGAAAATTTATAAAAATGACCATATAATTGATATTCATGTCAACACCGAAGTGCTGACTGCTTAAAAAGGGGAATTTGCTAATTTTTGGGACAATAACTCAAAAATTGCTTTGAGCAGTTTTACTTAAATCTTTGTGATTGGTTTATGTTTATCAAAATAACCTTCCTTAAGTTGTTTATTTTTATACCGTTTTGATATGACATTGAGGAGTAATGTAATTTTATTCGTTGAAAAAGTGCCGGAGTAAAATACACTCAAGGCGCAGTTCTTTATTTCTCTCGTGTTAAAAGGATTGATGCGAGATTGCTGTTAGTCAATCAAAATACCATATAATAATGAAACACATCTACTGTAATCTAATGTAATCATTAAATTTTAGTTGGTAATAGACACTACATGTATATTGTGTATTTGTTCAAATATTGTATTTGGTGTATAGAATCATTGAAAAGTGTACATATCTGTAAGCCAATGTACATCTGACTGTTTTCAGTGTTATTTATAATTTAACAAAATGCCCAATTCTCAATTTTAGGACAATACTAACTGAAGATGTTCAATGGCTAATTGTTTGTAACACGTTTGATGTTATAGGCGTACCTGTTTCTAATTAATTTGATGTTACAGGTTTGACTGATTCAACATCTTTTGATGTTACAGACGTTTTGATGTAATCATGGTAATAGACGTATCTTTAGTACAAGTGTTCCTGATTTTAATTCCTTTTATATTACACATGTTTACTAGATTTTGATACTTTTTGTGTGCATTATTCTAATACTTTGATGTTACAGGTGTACCTGATTCAACAACTTTTGATGTAACATTGATGATTTGCTTGATAAGAAACTTGACATCTATTATTAAGCCAATCAATGGATTCGACGGACTTCCACTACCAGTGGAGACAACTCCAGGAGCTGATCTTGCAAGGATTAAATGGTACAGAAATATATTAGCTCATCATGATAGTAACAAAATAGCCACTGCTGATTTCAATACAGCATGGAGTAATATATCTGATGTAAGTGTTACATATGTATCAATGATTATAGAATATTACACATGTTACATGTATTTAAATGATTGTGTACAGAAAATTAAGAACATTGAATACAAGAACAATACAATCATTAAAATTGACAGTAAATCTATTAAAATAGCCAATCCAGGATTGGACATCATATTTTTTTAACTTACCATATCCATGATTTCATACTTGTGAAAAACCACTTCTACAAATTGTGCTCTTGTATTAAACTGCATTTGTTGACATAAAATCATCAGATAAACGCACAAAAAAGTAAATAAAGTGTAGCAAACTCAAAGAAATATATATTTCTAATTTCACAAAACTGTAGCATTAAATTTTCTTATTTTTCCGTATTTATTGTTCATTGTCTTGAAATCAATTATTTGTCTGTCCTTGACAATGCAAAGCTTGAAGTATTCCAATCCCTCTGAGATTTCGTCAATATCGTTTGCAGGATTCAATTGACTTCCTGCTTCTTTTTTATACGACCGCAAAAATTGAAAATTTTTTGGTCGTATATTGGTATCATGGCGTCGTCTGCGTCGTCATCGTTGTCGTCGTCCGATTACTTTTAGTTTTCGCACTCTAACTTTAGTAAAAGTGAATAGAAATCTATGAAATTTTAACACAAGGTTTATGACCACAAAAGGAAGGTTGGGATTGATTTTGGGAGTTTTGGTCCCAACATTTTAGGAATCAGGGGCCAAAAAGGGCCCAAATAAGCATTTTCTTGGTTTTCGCACAATAACTTTAGTTTAAGTTAATAGAAATCTATGAAATTTAAACACAAGGTTTATGACCACAAAAGGAAGGTTGGGATTGATTTTGGGAGTTTTAGTTCAAACAGTTTAGGAATTAGGGGCCAAAAAGGGCCCAAATAAGCATTATTCTTGGTTTTAGCACAATAACTTTAGTATAAGTAGATAGAAATCAATGAAATTTAAACACAAGGTTTATGACCACTAAAGGAAGGTTTGGATTGATTTTGGGAGTTGAGGTCTGAACAGTTTAGGAATTAGGGGCCATAAAGGAGCCCAAGTAAGCATTATTCATTGTTTTCGCACCATAACTTTAGTATAAGTAAACAGAAATCTATGAAATTTAAACACAAGGTTTATGACCACTAAAGGAAGGTTTAGTTTGATTTTGGGAGTTTTGGTCCCAACCGTTTAGGAATAAGGGGCCCAAAGGGTCCGAAATTGAACTTTGTTTGATTTCATAAAAAATTGAATAATATGGGTTCTTTGATATGCCGAATCTAACTGTGTATGTAGATTCTTAATTTTTGGTCCCGTTTTCAAATTGGTTTACATTAAGGTCCAAAGGGTCCAAAATTAAACTTAGTTTGATTTTAACAAAAATTGAATCCTTGGGGTTCTTTGATATGCTGAATCTAAAAATGTACTTAGATTTTTGATTATTGGCCCAGTTTTCAAGTTGGTTCAAATCAGGATCCAATTATATTAAGTATTGTGCAATAGCAAGAAATTTTCAATTGCACAGTATTCAGCAATAGCAAGAAATCTTCAATTGCACAGTATTGTGCAATAGCAAGAAATCAGGGGTTAAAAAATCCACTAGCCCGACGCCCGGGACTAGATCATTTATGCCTCGGGCAATTAAAATGTGTAACCCGATATGCCCGATGGACTAGTAACAAAAAATCTTGACGTTTTCAAAAGTGGAAAATCCCTTCATTACTATGCTATGTTAGCCAATCCGATTCAATTAATAAGTCATCAGGGATTCCAAGAATTTGAACTGGTTTGTACAGGTCCTGTTGTACATATTTTAAAAACAGAACAAATAACTCTGGGTGGCCTGGTATCATGTGTTGATTGCAATTCTCGTACTTTAAATATCGATTTCTCATACCATGGCCTGGGGTATTGTACATTGCTTATGCCGAGATTTTCAATTAACGGTATTTGGGGATATGATGTATTGATCGGTTCTGACCTGTCTTGTTGCAAAGCTCTTGAGCACGAAACCATGCAACAAATTATTTCTTAATATTTTAGTACGGGAACCCCAGGAACTTCGTCAGTTTCAAAACGAAAAACGGTAGATGAAGGGAGTAAAGAGGCTGAAAATTCATCCCCAAAAAATGCTAAATACGATAGGGAAAAGCCGCGGAAAAAAAATAGAGTGTCCAGGACAGCAGGGCTGCCAAGTCGCACACACCCTATGAACTTCATCAGTTTCAAAACAAAAAATGGTAGAAGGAGAGGGTAACGAGACTGAAAATTCATCCCCCAAAAATGCAAAATACGACCAGGAAAAGTGGGAAAAAAATTATATTGTCCAAGACAGCAAACCTGCCAAGTCTTTAGGTCGAGACTCACACATTTTCATGCTTATTTGGCGGCATTTTCCTTTGTTTTTTCTCTTTGATCTTTACAATTTGGCCAAAAAATCACGCATT
This sequence comes from Mytilus edulis, assembly GCA_019925275.1. NCBI lineage: Eukaryota > Metazoa > Mollusca > Bivalvia > Mytilida > Mytilidae > Mytilus > Mytilus edulis. Next base: position 1,183,133 of record CM034351.1, on the reverse strand, counting down.
TACTTCCTGAGAATTTGGCAGAACTGGGATACAATGATTCCCCTCATAGGTTGGCTGTTGCTGATGAAAAAAACAGACGATGCTCTGTGAATATTACTGTTAGTTGCCCAAAGCATGCCAATAAAAAGTCTGCTTTGAATGTGGGAACAACTAAGTTAGGTTAAGCACCAACAATAAATAGCAATTCAACAAAAAATATGAAATACAGTGTATAATGTCTCCTTCAAAACAAAGGACACCTACTTTGTATTATGTGGCAAACTCTTGATTTTTAAGGCATACTAGGGCTAGCAGGTCAGTTTTGATGGACTAGCAGTTCTTCCAACAGGGCTAGTAAAAACCTGCTGCCATAAGTCCTGGGCTAGTTAGCTGTAACAAAATTTTTTAACCCCTGGAAATTTTTAATTGCACAGTATTGCGCAATAGGAAGAAATCTTCAATTGCACAGTATTGTGCAATAGCAAATATTTTCAATTGCACAGTATTGCGCAATAGTAAGAAATATCTAATTGCACAATATTGTGCAATAGCAAGAAATTTTCAATTGATTGGAGTTATCTTTCTTTGTCCAGAATAGTAGTTGAATCAACTTAAATCATTGTTTTATACAATATACAATGTATATTCACTTTTACTACCAACTGATAAATTAAAACAATCTTTACCATTCAGTGATAACAAGCACCTTTTGTTACATTTTAATATTTTATGATGTATTTAAATGAGTAGTTATAATTATTGTTGCAAACTTCATTAGAAATTTGAATTGAGATCAGTTTTGGAAAAAGGGAAAGGGGATGTGAAAAAAAAGGGGGAAGGGTTAAATTTTTCTCATTTCAGATTTCATAAATAAAAAGAAAATTTCTTCAAACATTTTTTTGAGAGGATTAATATTCAATAGCATAGTGAATTGCTCAAAGGCAAAAAATTTTTTTTAAGTTCATTAGACCACATTCATTCTGTGTCCGAAACCTATGCTGTGTCAACTATTTAATCACAATCCAAATTTAGAGCTGAATCCAGCTAAAATGTTGTGTCCATACTTGCCCCAACTGTTCAGGGTTCAACCTCTGTGGTCATATAAAGCTGCGCCCTGCGGAGCATCTGGTTATATATTTTTTTTTATCGGTTTTTACTTTACTAATACTTTGTATTTTTTGCTTATTTCTTGGCCAATTAGAATGTGGTTTAACTCAAAGTATTGACTTCTTAGGGTTCTTTAATATGCTGAATTTATCTGTGTAATTAGGACTATGGCAGCGTCGACAGTTTTGACTTTTGTATAGTTTTTGATTATGTCAGTTTATAGGGAACTACCGGTACTAAAGGTAAATCAATAATATTTGGTATGCAGTTTTATAATCATTGACACATCTTATTTCCATGGAGATTATTTGATCCTTTGTCTTGGTCTATTCACTTAACATCGTTTACATGTTAAGGTTTGTGATTAGGTTAGCATGGTTAGTTCAAGTGTAACGTCTTATGATAAGTCTATTTATGATCTTTGGTAAGCAATTGTATAAGCATTGACACATCTCATGTCAATGGATATAGGTTGGCCATGCTCCCTCATTCATGTTCAATTGACTTTGAAGTACAAATTTCAAAAATGACCAGAAATTTAAAACATAACAAGAATTTCCGTAGGAAAGTCTTCATTCCTGTTGATTTTATTTTAACACAGTCCAGTTTTTAACCGGATTTTTGTGACAAAAATGTCGGTTATTGATTTGGGGATGTATGGCGGGCGGCCGGGCGGGCGGGCGGGCGGGCGGCAATCAAATGTTGTCCGTGCATTAACTCATGAACCGTTCAACCAAAGCTTTTAAAATTTTAATATGTTGTTACTGACAACTAAATGAAGGTCAAGTTCAATAATGGCGATTTTGACTTTTACCGTTCAGGAGTTATGGTTCTTGAAAGATTGAAAAATGGAGTTGTCCGTGCATTTACGCATGAACTGTTCTACCAAAGCTTCCCAAATTTTAATATGTTGTTACTAATGAAAGAATGGAGGTCAAGTTCAATAATGACGAATTTGACTTTTACCGTTCAGGAGTTATGGTTCTTGAAAGATTGAAAAATGGAGTTTCCAGTCGTGTCAGTGCATTTATGCATGAACTGTTCTACCAAAGCTTCCGAAATTTTAATATGCTGTTACTGATGACAAAATGGAGGTCAAGTTCAATAATGACGATTTTGACTTTTACCGTTCAGGAGTTATGGTTCTTGAAAGATTGAAAAATGGTTTTTCCTGTCGTGTCCGTGCATTTTCTCATGAACCATTCAACCAAAGCTTTTGAAATTTTAATATGTTGTTACTGATGACAAAATAGAGGTCAAGTTCAATAATGACGATTTTGACTTTTACCGTTCAGGAGTTATGGTTCTTGAAAGATCGTAAAATGGCGTTTCCATTCAGGTTGTTGCATTTACTCATGAACCATTCAATCTAAGCTTTTCAAATTTTAATATGTTGATACTGATGACAAAATGGAGGTCAAATTTGATATTGACGATTTTCACTTTCACCATTCATCAGTAATGGTTCTTGTGATATTGCCAGGACACAAATAAATGTTAATAAATCCGGTTTGCTGTCGTTGTGACAGCCTCTTGTATATTTTATAGATTACGAATAATTAATGAATGACCATGTGAATTTAATTATAGATTAAAAACACATTGACATGTTCGTACTTTTTGCAATTGAAAATTTTAGGACATGATTTATATTCATATAAAAGATAAGACAAGATGATAATTTGACCACTAGTACGTGCAACACTAACAAATCGGAAGAACAAAGACGGAAAAAAAAATTTTAAAAATGAACAAATTAGGCCCAAAAAAAATCAGTAACTTAAAAGTTGTCACATCACAACATGGTATTTGTTTTCCGTAAATATTTTTTTTATAAATAAGGCCGATGATTTTCTCGTTGGAATTTTTTCGCATTTTTCATGTCCGCTGAGTCTTTTGTGGCCTACACATTATACTTTTTCCCCCTTCAATTGTTGAAAACAGTATGGTTATTTATAGTTATTGCTTATATCAACTTCATTATACCAGTGGTGGGTAGTTGTCTCACTGGGAGTCATACCACATCTCCTTATTTTTTCTATATTATATATGTAGGAAAGCTATGCATTTGCATTATGCAGAGGCTATATTGGTATTGCACTACGCTAGGTAAACCCGTTAAAGCATTGAACATGATACATTCTCATAGGGTCGCCTTTGGTACATTTTTATATCATTAATTTTAAACCAGTTAAATTTAAAGCATTACACTATATATACATTGCTAAAGCAATACCCTATGCACAATATTATGTATGTTCCTGTCGTAATTTCACTAGGTATGTCGATCTCAAAAGTATCATATCAGGTGTATGTTTTCATTTTAGATGTACAGATATGAAATATCTGTGACGGGAAGTTATACACAATACTCTGATCTTTTCTATTTTGTTAAAATGTATAAACGAGTACTTCTTTTTAACCTCATTGCGGCCTAAAAATTTCTGAAGATTAAATGAAATCAACACGTTTTAAATTTCAAGCGTCCCAAGCGCTTTTCTGAATTAACCTTGATAAGGAACACTAAAGGCCGAACATTTGAAAGCCACGAATGTATAAGAATCAAAATAGTTAAAGAGCCATAGTATGCATTATGCGTATTTTTTAAATCCTTGTTACCCCAAGGGTGACTGGGGAAACGAAATATGGTCATTTGGTCTTCGCCTGACCAACTGTAAAACACTTGCCGAAGTGGGGCGCCCGTTTGGATGCCTCATGTAAAGAAAGGGCCACGCTCTTTACACATTAAGAACCCTTGCAACAACTCTTTGAGGGGTCCGTAGGTGGCCTGTTTCACGGCAAACTTTCTGTCCCTATCCAATATACCCCCATTTTCCAGTGGCACTCCAAATTTCCTAGACCATTATTCCAGATGGATTCTGTTATGAATAAAACTTCCTATTGTATTTATCAGTCAAGGGTCTAACTTAAATAAGTTATTAGAGAAAAATAACATAAATGTTGTTATTGTGAGCTAAAATATAAAAAAAAACTGTGATAACATATGTATGTTACATGTTTCAAAGGGAAAATATACAAATGTTATTTTGTTAAATTTTTCTCAAGTTCTATTGATATTATAATTTTCTTTATGTATACTAATCTTTGCAAAGATATAACAGTTCATATTTTACCAATCATGCATAGTACACCTATGTTATTACAGAAAATATATTCCTGCAATAACCAAATGACCAAAGGGTGTTATTACAGCTCCTCTATATCTCTTTAAAGGCTTTGCTCTGACTTGCATAACAATGTATTTCATTTCATTGTAAGAAATGATGATCAGAGCTTGTAATGAGGCACTGCGCAAGATTCCAAGTGTCTCATTTACTCTCATATTGTAAGTTACATGCTTGTAATAACTAAAGCCTTGTTATTACAGCTTAGTTTGCCCTTAAAGGCCTTGTCTCATTGATTTACCATGGTTGATCAAAATTGTATTAATGGAATTAGAAAGTTAGTTATCAAGGTAATATATTAAGCTACTGCCCAAAGTTTTAAGAATTCCCAAGTGCCCATTAAAGATAAAATATTTATGATATATTTAACTGATAACAAACACCACTACAGATTAAGGAAAAAAGAGTAGACAACTCATGAAAGTGTCTGTAATAACACATGCATGTTATTTTTCTCTGATAACTTATTTAAGTTAGACCCTTGACTGTTTATTGTTAACTTGTTCTCGTCCTGAACATGTATGAAATATTTGCCACTGTCCGTTAAGCAACCAACAATCAATCAATCAAATTAAATCCGTGTATGTGGATTTTTAACAAATAATGCCCTAGAACGAACAAATATTTTCTTATCATGTTACCCGAAGCTTTTCCATTCAGCAAACATTACATCATTCTTTGTCATTTAGTTAAATAAAAGGGAAAGTTGATAAAGACAGGAAATTTGATAAAATAAAATATTTTTTGCAGAGTTGCGTCACGAGCATGTGTGTCAACAAGACTAATGAAATAAGTTTATAATGTAGGCTAAATTGTGTGCGCAAATCCTGAGATTATCACCATGCAGAAATGACGAATATGAAAATATGCAGAAATTAGGTCTACTTTTTTAAATACAAACATGCAGTAAGATTGAAAACGAGGTGTATACCCGATCCTAATATTAAAACCAATCAATTGATTCTTACAACACTGTGACAAATTCAAACTCGATATTTGATTCATAAAAAATTTAACAATCCATGCAAGCATTAAAAAAGGTGCGGAAACCACTCTTATTTAGAAAAGATGAAGTTAAATTGTTTAAGTCTACGGTAACTTTCTTTCATTTGCGGTTAATTTAATTACAAACTTGCATGTTATTTGCGACAGAAATATTCTTTAAAATTAGTTAGTTTATTTCCTTATCAATTTATAACCCTAGTTATAGTATAACTAATCGCCGTATTTGAATATCAAATGGCTTTTTTTATGAAATTAATGTAGAAAATGTAAGGAACTATATCTTTTTCCTAAGCATTGACAATTTGTTTTGATCCGACGTTATCGACGTCTTGACAACGCTTATTGTTGTATGACGTCAGAGAGTAAAATAACCACGTTTATGTGAAATTATCGGTTTTTATTTAACTGGGAAATCAATGTAATATATTGCAACCAATGTAATAAATGATTTGTAATACATATGGGTAGATGGGTAATACACACGCACCAAATTGCTCCAACATTGTACGGTATAATAGAGTTGCGACATAGAAGTTGTGGCGACATTACTGTAGACAATGACGTCGCTGGATAATTTTAATGTTCCGGCCAAAAAAATAAACCAACAAGGAGTAGCGTAAAAACTAGCACAGTTGCTAAGGACTTTCTTTGCACCGATGGATTAGTCTTTCATGTTTGAATCATATATCATTTTTAGCTCACCTGGCCCGGTGCCAGGTGAGCTTTTCTCATCACTTGGCTTCCGGCATCCGGCGTATGTCAGATTTGCTCTAAAGGCTGCGGTTTTAGAGTTACAAGCCAAAATCTACATTTCACCCCTATGTTCTATTTTTAGCCATGGCGGCCATCTTGGTTGGTTGGCCAGGTCACGGGACACAATTTTTAAACTAGATACCCCAATGATGATTGTGGTCAAGTTTGGTTTAATTTGGCCCAGTAGTTTCAGAGGAGAAGATTTTTGTTAAAGATGACTAAGATTTACGAAAAATGGTTAAAAATTGACTATAAAGGGCAATAACTCCTAAAGGGGTCAACAGACCATTTTGGTCCTGTTGATTTATTTGTAGATCTTACTTTACTGAACATTTTTGTTGTTTACAGTTTATCTCTATCTATGATAATATTCAAGATAATAACCAAAAACAGCAAAATATCCTTAAAATTACCAATTCAGGGGCAGCAACCTATCAACGGGTTGTCCGATTCATCTCAAAATTTCAGGGCAGATAGATCTTCACCTGATAAACAATTTTTCCCCAATGTCAGATTTGCTCTAAATGCTTTGGTTTTTGAGTTATAAGCCAAAAACTGCATTTTACCCCTATGTTCTATTTTTAGCCATGGCGGCCATCTTGGTTTGTTGGCCGGGTCACCGGATACAATTTTTAAACTAGATACCCTAATAATGATTGTGGCCAAGTTTGGTAAAAATTGGCCCAGTAGTTTCAGAGGAGAAGATTTTTGTAAAAGCTAACGACGGACGACGACGGACGCTGGACGACGGACGCCAAGTGATGAGAAAAGCTCTCTTGGCCCTTTGGGCCAGGTGAGCTAAAAATAGAACATAGGGGTAAAATGCAGTTTTTGGCTTATAACTCAAAAACTAAAGCATTTAGAGCAAATTTGACATGGGGTAAAATTGTTGATCAGGTCACGATCTATCTGCCCTGGAATTTTCAGATGAATCGGATAATCGGTTGTTAGGTTGCTGCCCCTGAATTGGTAATTTTGAGGAAATTTTGCTGTTTTTTTGTTATTATCTTGAATATTATTATAGATAGAGATAAACTGTAAACAGCAATAATGAACAGCAAAGTAAGAACTAAAAATAAGTCAGTATGACCAAAATAGTCAATTGACCCCCTAAGGAGTTATTGCCCTTCATAGTCAATTTTTAACAATTTTCTTAAAATTTGAAGATTTTCAATAATATTTTCCACAGAAAGTACTGTTATAGATAGAGATAATTGTAAGCAGCAAGAATGTTTAGTAAAGTAAGATCTACAAACACATCACCATCACCAAAACACAATTTTGTCATGAATCCATCTGTGTCCATTGTTAAATATTCACATAGACCAAGGTGAGCGACACACAGGGTTGGCAAAAACCCGGGTTTTATGAGTATTGCCCAGCCCAGTGGGAAATTCTGGGAAAACCCGGGTTTTACTGGGTTTTAGTGGGTAATACTGGGCAATACTGGGTAATATAAAATATTTGTCTGAATTTTAAAGAGGATTCAGTGATAAACACAAATGCAATACATTTAATAAGATATTTATACCCTATTTTGTTTGTTTAGCATTTGTCTAGATTGGCAAACTGTAAATAGAAAGCAAATAAACAATTTTTTTTCAAATGATTTTGAATATAGCTCCTAGATTAAGAATTAACAATTACATGTATTTAAGAAACATCACATTTAAATAATGTATATGTTCTGTCACTAATTAATAAGTAATTATTCAGATTAGAACACAGATTTGTTTATGTAACAATAATCAGTCCTTTCAATTTTATAAGTGTTAATGGCATGACCCTGTAGGGTGTTTATTTAGCATTATGAATGTATAACAATTAAAATTAACAATTCACTTAAACACTGCAATAAAATGCATTTTTCAAAGTTTGGATTATTGAAACAATACTTGGTAATTAAAAGGTATCTTTAAATGTGAAAATCTTGTATTCTGCCTACATATAAAATTAATAAAGAAGAGAATGAAATTGAATTTTCTAGAAATGACTGTCAATGGTTATTTGTATAAAAAGTATATACATGTATTTAGCTGTTATACTATGAAACTATAACAAGTCTTTACTATTTTGTGTTAAAATAAGCTTAAAAAATCATATTGCCCAGTAATGCCCACTATTACCCATTTCTGGGAGTATTGCCCAGCCCGGGAATTCCCGGGTGGGTAATACTTTGCCAACCCTGCCGACACAGGCTCTTTAGAGCCTCTAGTTTTATTTTATTCTCTGGTGTAACTTTACAAACAGAATTCATATGTGAAATTTTAAAAATAATCTGTTGTGTAGTTTTATTACATACACTTCGCCTTAATTAAATAAGGAACTATCATATTTCAAATTACATAATACATAATTTCAATGATGGTCCGTATCAAGGGAAAATTGACATTTTGGCATATGAAATATATCCCAAATCGAGCAATGTATAGAATTACAAGTATGTCTCTGTTATAAAAAATTATTATTGATAGAGTTATACTAGTTATACACTTTCAAAACCTTTGACAAAAATTTCAGATTTTTGGGATTCTCAACATTCTCAATGCACTTCGACTTCGTATTTCAATTGGCCTTTTTAATTTTTTGATTTATGCGTCTCTTTGCATGAGTATTTTGAAGACGAAACACTCATCTGTACAACTCTGTTATCTATGATGAGTTTGTTTGGTTGAAAAATGACACATGACACATTTTGTAATTACCATGTACATGTTTTTCTTTTTGTATTTGAATTTCCATACTTTTAGTGACAATTTATGTCACATTCGGCAATAGCTTTATCCTGATCATCAGTTAGACACATACAAATCTACAAAATTTAGCTAATGGCATTTTGATTGTTTACTAGTATAATGTTTTAAATCAAATATCTATTTGTAGGCTGTAAGTAGATTAGGTGGTCAGCCAATGAATCAAGAGTGCCAAGAGTTAAAGGTTAATTCCTTAGATCATAACCAAATTCCAAGGAACATCAGAGGTATGTGTTTTATTGTCAACCTGTAAAAGCAGCTATAAAAGACATGGACATGACAAAATGTAAAACAAACCAAATAATAACAAAACAATAGAAACAAACAAAACAAAACAGACTGGCAGCAACCAACAACAACCACTTTTTTAGCTCACCTGACCCGAAGGGCCAAGTGAGCTTTTCTCACCACTTGGCGTCCGTCGTCGTCGTCCGTCGTCGTCGTCCTCCGTCGTCGTCGTCGTTAACAATTTACATTTTGAACTTCTTCTAGAGAACCACTGAATGGAATGGAACCAAACATGGCATGAATGTTCCTTATGAGGTGCTGACCAAGTGTTGTTACTTTGTAGCCGATCCATCATCCAAGATGGCCGCCAGCAGGGGACTTAGTTTAACATAGGACGCTATGGGAAATGCATACAAATGACTTCTTTTAGAGAACCACTGAATAGAATGAAACCAAACATGGCATGAATGTTCCTTATGAGGTGCTGACCAAGTGTTGTTATTTTGTTGCCGATCCATCATCCAAGATGGCCGCCAGCCGGGGACTTAGTTTAACATAGGACCCTATGGGAAATGCATACAAATGACTTCTTTTAGAGAACCACTGAATGGAATAAAACTAAACATAGCATGAATGTTCCTTATGGGGTGCTGACCAAGTGTTGTTACTTTGTAGCCGATCCATCATCCAAGATGGCCGCCAGCGGGGGACTTAGATTAACATAGGACCCTATAGGAAATGCATACAAATGACTTCTTCTAGTGAACCACTGAATGGAATGAAACCAAACATGGCATGAATGTTCCTTATGATGTGCTGACCAAGTGTTGTTACTTTGTAGCCGATCCATCATCAAAGATGGCCGCCAGCAGGGGACTTAGTTTAACATAGGATCCTATGGGAAATGCATACAAATGACTTCTTTTAGAGAACCACTGAATGGAATAAAACTAAACATAGCATGAATGTTCGTTATGGGGTGCTGACCAAGTGTTGTTACTTTGTAGCCGATCCATCATCCAAGATGGCCGCCAGCGGGGGACTTAGATTAACATAGGACCCTATGGGAAATGCATACAAATGACTTCTTTTAGAGAACCACTGAATGGAATGAAACCAAACATGGCATGAATGTTCCTTATGAGGTGCTGACCGAGTGTTGTTACTTTGTTGCTGATCCATCATCCAAGATGGCCGCCAGTCGGGGACTTAGTTTAACATAGGACCCTATGGGAAATGCATACAAATGACTTCTTTTAGAGAACCACTGAATGGAATAAAACCAAACATAGCATGAATGTTCCTTATGGGGTGCTGACCAAGTGTTGTTACTTTGTAGCCGATCTATTATCCGAGATTGCCGCCAGCGGTGGACTTAGTTTAACATAGGACCCTATGGGAAATGCATACAAATGACTTCTTTTAGAGAACCACTGAATGGAATAAAACCAAACATTGCATGAATGTTCCTTATGAGGTGCTGACCAAGTGTTGTTACTTTGTAGCCGATCCATCATCCAAGATGGCTGCCAGCAGGGGACTTAGTTTAACATAGGACCCTATGGGAAATGCATACAAATGACTTCTTTTAGAGAACCACTGAATGGAATGAAACCAAACATAGCATGAATGTTCCTTATGGAGTGCTGACCAAGTGTTGTTACTTTGTAGCCGATCCATCATCCAAGATGGCCGCCAGCGGGGACTTAGTTTAACATAGGACCCTATGGGAAATGCATACAAATGACTTCTTTTAGAGAACCACTGAATGGAATAAAACCAAACATTGCATGAATGTTCCTTATGAGGTGCTGACCAAGTGTTGTTACTTTGTAGCCGATCCATCATCCAAGATGGCTGCCAGCAGGGGACTTAGTTTAACATAGGACCCTATGGGAAATGCATACAAATGACTTCTTTTAGAGAACCACTGAATGGAATGAAACCAAACATAGCATGAATGTTCCTTATGGAGTGCTGACCAAGTGTTGTTACTTTGTAGCCGATCCATCATCCAAGATGGCCGCCAGCGGGGACTTAGTTTAACATAGGACCCTATGGGAAATGCATACAAATGACTTCTTTTAGAGAACTACTGAATGGAATAAAACCAAACATTGCATGAATGTTCCTTATGAGGTGCTGACCAAGTGTTGTTACTTTGTAGCCGATCCATCATCCAAGATGGCCGCCAGCAGGGGACTTAGTTTAACATAGGACCCTATTGGAAATGCATACAAATGACTTCTTTTAGAGAACCACTGAATGGAATAAAACCAAACATGGCATGAATGTTCCTTATGAGGTGCTGACCAAGTGTTGTTACTTTGTAGCCGATCCGTCATCCAAGATGGCCGCCAGTGGGGGACTTTTGAATGAAATTAAACATGTTCCTTTCCTTATAAATGAGGTTGTGTTGTCACTTTTAGCCAAATTTTATATTTTTTTATATGATTTCAAAAACCCAAGTAGAATCAGGTGAGCGATACAAGCTCTTGAGAGCCTCTAGTTTGGTAAGTTATAAATCCTTGAAGAGTATATTTCAGTGAGGCAGGGTTCAACTGACCTTTATGCCATGGTTTACAAGTCAATGTTAAGTTTTTTTGTAATTGATATAGAATACAGAGATGTGGTCTGATTGCCCATAAGAGATAACTATCTGCGAGATTTCGGATTAAGCAACATAAGGTCACTGTTCTACTGTTATGTAACAATAAGCAAATTTCAACCCGTAAAAGCAGATATAAAATACCTGGACATGACAAAATGTTAAACAAACTAAATAATAAGACAAATAACCTGATTTATAACAAAACAATAGAAAAAAACAAAAGAAAACAGACTGACAGCAACCAACGACAACCACTGAACTAGAAGCCCCTGCTTTGGGTTAGGCACATATGTATATATATATATATGTTCCGGACCATATGTACGCGTATGGTCGGACCATATAAGTATATACTCGTTTGGTTATAAACAGGCCGGACCATATGAGTATTTGGACCATATAGGTATATTTTTCGATAATATGCATGAGAAAACTTTATAAAATAACAATGATTGCTACATGCAATTGTATTATTTACAATTCAAATAACATTAAATACTGATGCCAAAGTTAGTTTTCATCGCTAATTGTCATCTTGCATGGATGCGTAGGGTGATATTTACGTCCACACGGTACCATAGCTTTGCTTGGGTCCTTGGTCATTCCGATGTGTCTAAGGTGAAAAAGCTCTAGATCTCCAATATCGTAACATGACTGAAGTACATCATATCACCAGACAACTTTAAAAAATAAACTAGTGTCCTTGCCGGTGACGTCATTCATTTTATTTTTAAAAACACATATAAGTATAAAAAATTATGAATATTGCACTGCTAATGCTGATTATATTAAGTTTCAAAAGTAAGCAATTTATTAGACTCTTTATCCTGTCGACCTTTACGTCAGGTTATAGTAAAACAGTTGACTTCTTGTGTAACAATTCATTAATATATTTTTAGAAGTTATCTTCCCAGGTCGACATTTTGCCATTCACTCGTAATAAAATATCGGTAATGAAAAAAATGTGTTTACTATAGTTTTGACTAGTGATGCAATTTACTGTGTGAAACTGCTTATTTTATTTTGTTAATCTTGTTATTAATAATTTTTAATGAAGAAATGACCTTTGGATGTTTGGTAATGTCTTTTTAATAACGTGACAACTAGCAGGGTTATATAAAGAAGTAAGCATAAATGTACCTGTTAATTACCCCGACCATACGCGTATGGTCGGACCATATGAGTATGTACCCATATGGTCATGACCATAAGCGTATGGTCCAAATACTCATATGGTCTGGAACATATATATATAGAGAGAGAATTTGGCCGGGTTTACATGTCTGTGATTGCTTAATCCTCCACTAACCTAGAACCCAATTTCAATGAGGTTTAATTAAAAATCTTGAATTCATGGGTTATTTTGCTTTGCTTTATCAAACCGTGGTTTTTTCGTCAACATTTGAAATTCATTTTTTTTATATGCCGAATCGTACAATGAATTAAGATTTAGGATTTTGAACTAAAACAAGTAATTGTCCAATTTCATTTTTAAGTTCTTAGACCACATTCATTTGGTGTTAGAAACATATTTTATGTTAAATATATAATCTTAATCCAAATTCAGAGCTGTATCAAGTTTGAATATTGTGTCCATACTTGCCTAAACTGTTCAGGGTTCGGCCTTTATATTTGTATCAAGTAGCGGGAAGATTTTAGTATTGTGACAATAAAGCCTTGTGAACGTAAATCATTCGAGTCCGTCTTGATGAAAAATCTCATATTTGGTAGCATTTGCTGCCATCATGTTTTGTTGATCACTTTGTACTGTCAATTTGAATTGGATATTTTTTAAGGAGTTATGAGACCTTTTTTTTCTCTTGAACCATAGTGACAAATAATGTCACTTTCAGGATTGATTATTAAGGTGGTACCTAACACTACCGGGAGATAAAGCTTCTCAATGATCAAAATTTGTGTTAGTCAAACTGCTATATAACCAGTGTAACTTTTCTGACAAAACGTTTGGTTCAAAATTTTTGAAATTTTTATATTTTTGTTAAAGGGTCAAAGTAAGTACTTTGACAAAATTTTATGAAAATTAAACTAGCCAAATTAATTTTAGTACAAGTGTTGGGTACCACCTTAATTTTAGGTTGGTGAATTGTAGTCATTTGCTAAAACTTAAGTGCCAACTCCCTCTGGCCAAGTTGACCAAGGCTTGTATCTAAAATAAAATAAGGTGATGGATGTGGTATGATTGCCAATGATACAACTATCCACCAGAGACCATAATGAATTAGTCATTAACAATACTAGGTCCTATTTAGTCTGTAACAATGCTAAAACCAAATATTGAAAGAAAAAAGCTCAAATTAGAAAAAAAACAAAAACAACTGCATGACTTTTGCACATACAACAAACGAAAAACAGGTATGATATAAAGTATAAGAACAACTACTGAATTACGCTCCTGACTTTGGACAGGAATATACAGAATGTAGCATGATTAAACATTTTGGTGAGCGGGCATTCTTTCCCTTTCCTGAATCAGTGATGCAATAGAACAGCACAAGAACAAGTTGTACACAACAACGAATGAAAAAAAACCCCACCTGTTTTACTTTTAAGTTTTCCAAAATTTTAGTTCCTGAGATTTCTGTTGAAGTTAATTCTATGACAAGACATTGTTTGGATTGGAAACATATTTCTTTTACGTAGGAATAACGTTCATCAGGTAAGCTCAAGACAAACATTTTTGTAAATTTTATAAAGTACAGGTAATTATGGCAAGGTCACAGTAGTCAGTCTGAAAGTAACTGTAAATATTTAACAGAAATATTATTTTTTTTTATTTTAAGGTCAAATTAAAGAGGAATTGGAAATTTGGGCAGAAGATGATAAAATGTTTATAGAAACAAATGGAGCAAAGAGTGTATTAAAACGTATCAAAGAAAATGGTTGCGTTGTTGTCACTGGAAGTTCGGGAACAGGAAAATCTTCGTTGGTGCGTCATGTTGCTCTTCAAATGCAAGAAAGTTATGAGATCATACCGGTAACAAATCCTGAAGATGTTATCCATTGGTACAATCCAAGTAAACAAATCCTGTTTGTTGTTGATGACTTTTGTGGAACATATACCATAAATCCTATAAAGTTTGAAAACTGGAAAAATCAGATGGAAAAAATCAAATCATTAGTTGAAAAGAAACTGTTTAAATTAATTATGTCTTGTAGACTACAGGTTTACAAAGATGAAAAAATGAAATCTTTGTCATTTTATCAATCCTGTGAATGTAATCTTTTGTCTGAGGATCTATGTTTACCACAAACAGAAAAACAATTAATTGCTAAACTTTACTTGAAGACAAACGCTTCTAAAATCACGGAATTTAATCACATGTTTGACTGTTTTCCTCTTTTATGCAAATTATACAGCAAAAACACAAAACTGAAAATGTTAGAGTTCTTTAAAAATCCATTTTCAGTTGTTTACAAAGAAGAGATAGATAAATTACAGATAGAAGGAGCACATGTCAAATACTGTGCACTTGCTCTGTGTGTCATGTTTAACAATCATATTAAAGAAGAATGGCTCACAGAAGATGTCGATAAAGATATCAAAACAGTTATAAAGAACACATATGAAGCTTGTAAAGTGGTGAAAGGAACATCTAGATTGGTACTTCGTGATGAGCTAGATTCACTAACTGATACGTTTATCAGAAAGGATGATGACGTGTACAGAACTATTCATGACAAGCTGTTTGACTTTCTTGCTTATTACTTTGGCAGTGCTATGATATATTGTTTAATTAAAAATGCTTCATATATTTTTATTCGTGAAAGGTTTTTATTTGAAAAGGAAAGCAGTAGAGATGAATTCATAATAACTGTACCGGAAAGATATCAGCAAATATATATTAATAGACTGGTAGATGACTGGTTGAAAGGAAGGGTAGCAGATGTCTTCTGTAATATCAATATGGACGATCCTATCTTCACACATAGGTTTCTTGTACATGTAAAAGGATTACAAATATCACAACAAGAACAATTGGCTAGTATATGTGACACAAAAAGCAATAGAACTTCATTAATACAGTGCTCTTATATAGGATATATTGATCTGGTTACATGGTGTTTACATCATTATATCGGTAATGTAAACCATTGTAGTGATGATGGAGTATCACCTCTGTTCATGGCTTGTCAGGAAGGACATACTGAAGTAGTAAAGATGTTAATAACCAATAATGCTGACATTAATAAGTGTAGTGATAGTGATGAAGCATCACCTCTGTTCATAGCTTGTCAGAATGGACATACTGAAGTAGTAAAGATGTTGATAACGAATAATGCTGACATTAATAAGTGTAAAGATACTGGAGCATCACCTCTGTTCATAGCTTGTCAGAATGGACATACTGAAGTAGTACAGATGTTAATAACCAATAATGCTGACATTAATAAGTGTAAAGATACTGGAGCATCACCTCTGTTCATGGCTTGTCAGAATGGACATACTGAAGTAGTACAGATGTTAATAACCAATAATGCTGACATTAATAAGTGTAAAGATACTGGAGTATCACCTCTGTTCATAGCTTGTCAATATGGACATACTGAAGTAGTAAAGATGTTAATAACCAATACTGCTGACATTAATAAGTGTATTGATACTGATGGAGCTTCACCTCTGTTCATAGCTTGTCAGAATGGACATACTGAAGTAGTAAAGATGTTAATAACCAATAATGCTGACATTAATAAGTGTAGTGATAGTGATGAAGCATCACCTCTGTTCATAGCTTGTCAGAATGGACATACTGAAGTAGTAAAGATGTTAATAACCAATAATGCTGACATTAATAAGAGTAGAGATACTGGAGCATCACCTCTGTTCATAGCTTGTCAGAATGGACATACTGAAGTAGTAAAGATGTTAATAACCAATAATGCTGATATTAATAAGTGTAGTGATAGTGATGGAGTATCACCTCTGTTCATGGCTTGTCAGAAAGGACATACTGAAGTAGTGCAGATGTTAATAACCAAAAATGCTGACATTAATAAGTGTAGAGATACTGGAGCATCACCTCTGTTAATTGCTTGTGAGGAAGGACATACTGAAGTAGTACAGATGTTAATAACCAATAATGCTGACATTAATAAGTGTAGAGATAATGATGGAGCATCACCTCTGTTCATGGCTTGTCAGAATGGACATACTGAAGTAGTACAGATGTTAATAACCAATAATGCTGACATTAATAAGTGTTGTGATGATGATGGATCATCACCTCTGATCATGGCTTGTAAGAATGGACATACTGAAGTAGTACAGATGTTAATAACCAATAATGCTGACATTAATAAGTGTAGAGATAATGATGGAGCATCACCTCTGTTCATGGCTTGTCAGAAAGGACAAACTGAAGTAGTACAGATGTTAATAACCAATAAGGCTGACATTAATAAGTGCAGGATTACAGGAGTGTCTCCTGTATTTATAGCTTGTTTTTGTGGACATACAAAAAGTGTTGAATTGTTATTAAAGAATGATGCAGACGTTAACCTTAAATGGGAAGGACTAACACCCCTAGATATTGCGAGAAGAGAAAATCATTGCAATATTGTACATGTTTTACAAAAAACAAAATAATACGCTGTAAAAGTTCGGCACACACTATTAAATATAGAAAGCTATTCTTTTCATGTCAGAGTGTTCTCAATAAATATAAGGCACTGATATCATTTCATATTGCTTGAGGTTCTAGAGAAGATAACAACAGTAGTGTTTGTTTTTATTGGATCAGAATATATATACCATGTAATTATTATAGTAAATAGTACATTTCTAGTTGTAGAATAAAAGTGATAATGGTTTTGTTTGACAATGTTGAATTCTGTGTAACATATATCATATCGTTTCTGTGATCATGTTGATTTTCTTCTCAAAATTGTTTTTCTATGAATTTTGAAGAAAATAAATCTGTCAAAACAAATGTTTTGTCGAATAGGTTATCAAATCTGGTCTTAAGATTTTTTTCTGAGATTTTTAATATTTCTTAGTTGATTTACCATGTTTGGTCATGTTGACTTATTTGTAAATCTTACTTTGCTGAACATTATTGCTGTTTATAGTTTATCTCTATCTATAATAATATTCAAGATAAAAAAACAAAAACAGCAAAATTTCCTTAAAATTTACAATTCAGGGCAGCAACCCAACAACGAGTATTCCAATTCATCTGAAAATTAGAAGGCAGATAGATCTTGACCTGATTAAAAATTTTACCCCATGTCAGATTTGCTCTAAATGCTTTGGTTTTTGAGTTATAAGTCTAAAACTGCATTTTTCCCTTATGTTCTATTTTTAGCCATGGCGGCCATCTTGGTTGATTGGCCGGGTCACTGGACACATTTGTAAACTAGATACCCTAATGATGATTGTGGCCAAGTTTGGTTTAAATTGGCCCAGTAGTTTCAGAGGAGAAGATTTTTGTAAACGTTAACAACGACGGACGACAGACGCCGGACATCGGACGCCGGACGCAAAGTGATGAGAAAGCTTTCAGCCAATATGTTAAAATTTTAGGACAAAGGACGCATGGTAATGGTTAGAGCCCCCTGATCTCTCAATCTTTCTATTAATATGCCGACATTTAGTCAATAGGTAGATACAAACGTGACTAAAAGGAATTTGTGTTCATTTCCTGTCTTTTATGTTTATGGAGCGCCCAAAGTGCCAGTTGGATATTCAAAATATATAGCGAAAACCTACCCGAGACCGCTTTAATTAGGTTGAGACCCCTGGTCTTTTAATGTCCATCAGATTCAACCAAATCATTGACTCTGTATATAAAAAGGTTGTATTAGATGGATTTTCCAGAATAACGTCATCTACAATATCTACAGAGGGCTTAGATTGTCTCTTTTCAGCCAAAAAGTGTCAAAAGTTTAGGACAAAGGACACATGGTAATGGTGAGAGCCCTGATCTCTCAATCTTTCTATTATTATGCAGACATTTGATCAATAGGTAGATACAAACGTGACTAAAAGGAATTTGGGTACACTTCCTGTCTTTTATGTTTACAGAGCGCCCAAAGTGCCAGTTGGATATTCAAAATATATAGCGAAAACCTACTCCAGACCGCTTTAATGAGGTTGACACCCCTGGTCTTTCAATGTCCATCAAATTCAACCACATCATTGACTCTGTATATATAAAGGTTGTATTAGATGAATTTTCCAGAATAACGTCATCTACAATATCTACGGAGGGCTTAGATTGTCACTTTCAGCCAAAAAGTGTCGAAATTTTAGGACAAAGGGCGCAGGGTAATGGTGAGAGCCCCTGATTTCTCAATCTTTCTATTATTTTGCAGACTTTTAGTCAATAGGTAGATACAAACGTGACTAAAAGGAATTTGGGTACACTTCCTGTCTTTTATGTTTACGGAGCGCCCAAAGTGCCAGTTGGATATTCAAAAGATTATACCGAAAACCTACCCAAGACCGCTGTATTGAGGTTGAGACCTCCCGGTCTTCCAATGTCCATCAAATTCAACCACATCATTGACTCTGTTATATAAAGGTTATATTAGATGGGTTTTCCAGAATGACGTCATCTACAATATCTACGGAGGGCTTAGATTGTCTCTTTTCAGCCAAAGAGTGTTAAAATTGTAGGACAAAGAGCACAGGGTAATGCTGAGAGCCCCTGATCTCTCAATCTTTCTATTATTATGCAGACATTTAGTCAATAGGTAGATACACACGTTAACTAAAAGGAATTTGGGTATACTTCCTGTCTTTTATGTTTACGGAGCGCCCAAAGTGCCAGTTGGATATTTAAAATATATAGCGAAAACCTACCCGAGACCGCTTTAATGAGGTCGAGGCCGCCCTGGTCTTTCAATGTCCATCAAATTCAACCACATCATTGACTCTAAATATATAAAGGTTGTACTAGATGGATTTTTCCAGAAAAACATCATCTTCAATATCTACGGAGGGCTAAGATTGTCTCTTTTCAGCCAAAAAGTGTCAAAACTTTAGGACAAAGGGCACAGGGTAATGGTGAGAGCGCCTGATCTCTCAATCTTTCTATTATTATGCAGACATTAAGTCAATAGGTAGATACAAACGTAACTAAAAGGAATTTGGGTACACTTCCTTTCTTTTATGCTTACGGAGCGCCCAAAGTGCCAGTTGGATATTCAAAATATATAGCGAAAACCTACCCGAGATCGCTTTAATGAGGTTGAGACCCCCTGGTATTTCAATGTCCATCAAATTCAACCACATCATTGACACTGTATATATAAAGGTGGTATTAGATGGATTTTTCCAGAATAACGTCATCTACAATATCTACCGAGGGCTTAGATTGTCACTTTTCAGCCAAAAAGTGTCGAAATTTTAGGACAAAGGGCGCAGGATAATGGTGAGAGCCCCCTGATTTCTCAATCTTTCTATTATTGTGCAGACATTTAGTCAATAGGTAGATACAAACGTGACTGAAAGGAATTTGGGTACACTTCCTGTCTTTTATTTTTACGGAGCGCCCAAAGTGCCAGTTGGATATTCAAAATATATAGCGAAAACCTATCCGAGACCGCTTAATTTAGGTTGAGATCCCTGGTCTTTCAATGTCTATCAAATTCAACCACATCATTGACTCTGTATATATAAAGATTGTATTAGATTGATTTTCCAGAATAACGTCATCTACAGTATCTACGGAGGGCTTATATTGTGTCTTTTCAGCCAAAAAGTGTCCAAATGTTAGGACAAAGGGCACAGGGTAATGGTGAGAGCCCCTGATCTCTCAATCTTTCTATTATTATGCAGACATTTAGTCAATAAGTAGATACAAACGTGACTAAAAGGAATTTGGGTACACTTCCTGTCTTTTATGTTTACAGAGCGCCCAAAGTGCCAGTTGGATATTCAAAATATATAGCGAAAACCTACCCAAGACCGCTGTATTGAGGTTGAGACCTCCCCGGTCTTCCAATGTCCATCAAATTCAACCATATCATTGACTCTGTTATATAAAGGTTGTATTAGATGGGTTTTCCAGAATGACGGTCATCTACCAGATCTACGGAGGGCTTAGATTGTCTATTTTCAGCCAAAGAGTGTCAAAATTGTAGGACAAAGAGCACAGGGTACATGTAATGGTGAGAGCCCCTGATCTCTCAATCTTTCTATTATTATGCAGACATTTAGTCAATAGGTAGATACACACGTTAACAAAAGGAATTTCGGTATACTTCCTGTCTTTTATGTTTACGGAGCGCCCAAAGTGCCAGTTGGATATTCAAAATATATAGCGAAAACCTACCCGAGACCGCTTTAATGAGGTCGAGGCCGCCCTGGTCTTTCAATGTCCATCAAATTCAACCACATTATTGACTCTGTATATATAAAGGTTGTACTAGATGGACTTTCCAGAATAGCATCATCTTCAATATCTACGGAGGGCTAAGATTGTCTCTTTTCAGCCAAAAAGTGTCAAAACTTTAGGACAAAGGGCACAGGGTAATGGTGAGAGCGCCTGATCTGTCAATCTTTCTATTATTATGCAGACATTAAGTCAATAGGTAGATACAAACGTAACTAAAAGGAATTTGGGTACACTTCCTGTCTTTTATGCTTACGGAGCGCCCAAAGTGCCAGTTGGATATTCAAAATATATAGCGAAAACCTACCCGAGATTGCTTTAATGAGGTTGAGACCCCCTGGTCTTTCAATGTCCATCAAATTCAACCACATCATTGACTCTGTATATATAAAGGTTGTATTAGATGGATTTTCCAGAATAACGTCATCTACAATATCTACGGAGGGCTTAGATTGTGTCTTTTTAGCCAAAAAGTGTCCAAATTTTAGGACAAAGGGCACATGGTAATGGTGAGAGCCCCTGATCTCTCAATCTTTCTATTATTATGCAGACATTTAGTCAATAGGTAGATACACACGTTAACAAAAGGAATTTGGGTACACTTCCTGTCTTTTATGTTTACAGAGCGCCCAAAGTGCCAGTTGGATATTCAAAATATATAGCGAAAACCTACCCAAGACCGCTGTATTAAGGTTGAGACCTCCCCGGTCTTCCAATGTCCATCAAATTCAACCACATCATTGACTCTGTTATATAAAGGTTGTATTAGATGGGTTTTCCAGAATGACGTCATCTACCAGATCTACGGAGGGCTTAGATTGTCTCTTTTCAGCCAAAGAGTGTCAAAATTGTAGGACAAAGAGCACAGGGTAATGGTGAGAGCCCCCTGATCTCTCAATCATTCTATTATTATGCAGACATTTAGTCAATAGGTAGATACACACGTTAACAAAAGGAATTTGGGTATACTTCCTGTCTTTTATGTTTACGGAGCGCCCAAAGTGCCAGTTGGACATTCAAAATATATAGCGAAAACCTACCCAAGACCGCTTTAATGAGGTCGAGGCCGCCCTGGTCTTTCAATGTCCATCAAATTCAACAGCATCATTGACTCTGTATATATAAAGGTTGTACTAAATGGATTTTCCAAAATAACATCATCTTCAATATCTACGGAGGGCAAAGATTGTCTCTTTTCAGTCAAAAAGTGTCAAAACTTTAGGACAACGGGCACAGGGTAATGGTGAGAGCGCCTGATCTGTCAATCTTTCTATTATTATGCAGACATTAAGTCAATAGGTAGATACAAACGTAACTAAAAGGAATTTGGGTACACTTCCTGTCTTTTATGCTTACGGAGCGCCCAAAGTGCCAGTTGGATATTCAAAATATATAGCGAAAACCTACCCGAGACCGCTTTAATGAGGTTGAGACCCCCTGGTCTTTCAATGTCCATCAAATTCAAGCACATCATTGACTCTGTATATATAAAGGTGGTATTAGATGGATTTTCCTGAATAACGTCATCTACAATATCTACGGAGGGCTTAGATTGTCACTTTTCAGCCAAAAAGTGTCGAAATTTTAGGATAAAGGGCGCAGAATAATGGTGAGAGCCCCCTGATTTCTCAATCTTTCTATTATTATGCAGACATTTAGTCAATAGGTAGATACCAACGTGACTAAAAGGAATTTGGGTACACTTCCTGTCTTTTATTTTTACGGAGCGCCCAAAGTGCCAGTTGGATATTCAAAATATATAGCGAAAACCTATCCGAGACCGCTTTGATTAGGTTGAGATCCCTGGTCTTTCAATGTCTATCAAATTCAACCACATCATTGACTCTGTTATATAAAGGTTGTATTAGATGGGTTTTCCAGAATGACGTCATCTACAATATCTACAGAGGGCTTAGATTGTCTCTTTTCAGCCAAAAAGTGTCAAAATTGTAGGACAAAGAGCACAGGGTAATGGTGAAAGCCCCCTGATCTCTCAATCTTTCTATTATTATGCAGACATTTAGTCAATAGGTAGATACACACGTTAACAAAAGAAATTTGGGTATACTTCCTGTCTTTTATGTTTACAGAGCGCCCAAAGTGCCAGTTGGATATTTAAAATATATAGCGAAAACCTACCCAAGACCGCTGTATTGAGGTCGAGACCTCCCCGGTCTTCCAATGTCCATCAAATTCAACCACATCATTGACTCTGTTATATAAAGGTTGTATTAGATGGGTTTTCCAGAATGACGTCATCTACAATATCTACGGAGGACTTAGCATGTCTCTTTTCAGCCAAAGAGTGTCAAAATTGTACGACAAAGAGCACAGGGTAATGGGGAGAGCCCTCTGATCTCTCAATCTTTCTATTATTATGCAGACATTTAGTCAATAGGTAGATACACACGTTAACAAAAGGAATTAGGGTATACCTCCTGTTTTTTTATGTTAACGGGGGCGCCCAAAGTGCCAGTTGGATATTCAAAATATATAGCGAAAACCTACTCGAGACCGCTTTAATGAGGTCGAGGCCGCCCTGGTCTTTCAAAGTCCATCAAATTCAACACATCATTGATTCTGTATATATAAAGGTTGTACTAGATGGATTTTTCAGAATTTCATTATCTTCAGTATCTACGGAGGGCTAAGATTGTCTCTTCTCAGCCAAAAAGTGTCAAAACTTTAGGACAAAGGGCACAGGGTAATGGTGAGAGCGTCTGATCTCTCAATCTTTCTATTATTATGCAGACATTAAACCAATAGGTAGATACAAACGTGACTAAAAGGAATTTGGGTACACTTCCTGTCTTTTATGTTTCCGGAGCGCCCAAAGTGCCAGTTGGATATTCAACATAAATAGCGAAAACCTACCCGAGACCGCTTTAATTAGGTAAAGACCCCTGGTCTTTCAATGTCCACCAAATTCCACCACGTCATTAACTCTGTATATATAAAGGTTGTATTAGATGGATTTTCCAGAATAACGTCATCTACAATATCTACAGAGGGCTTTGATTGTGTCTTTTCAGCCAAAAAGTGTCAAAATTTTAGGACAAAGGTCACAGGGTTTTGGTGAGAACACCCTGATCTTTTAATCTTTCTATTATTATGCAGACATTTAGTCAATAGGTAGAAACAAACGTGACTAAAATGAATTTGGGTACCTTTCCTGTCTTTTATGTTTACGGAGCGCCCAAAGTGCCAGTTGGATATTCAAAATATATAGCGAAAACCTACCCGAGACCGATTTAATGAGATCAAGGCCGTCCTGGTCTTTCAATATCCATCAAATTCAACCACATCATTGACTCTAAATATATAAAGGTTGTACTAGATGGATTTTACAGAATAACGTCATTCACAATATCTACGGAGGGCTAAGATTGTCTCTTTTCAGCCAAAAAGTGTAAAAACTTTAGAACAAAGGGCACAGGGTAATGGTGAGAGCACCTGATCTCTCAATCTTTCTATTATTATGCAGACATCAAGTCAATAGGTAGATACAAACGTGACTAAAAGGAATTTGGGTACACTACCTGTCTTTTATGTTTACGGAGCGCCCAAAGTGCCAGTTGGATAATCAAAATATATAGCGAAAACCTACCCGAGACCGCTTAATGAGGTCGAGGCCGCCCTGGGGTTTCAGTGTCAATCAAATTCAACCACCTCATTGACCCTGTATATATAAAGGTTGTACTAGATGGATTTTCCTGAATAACATCATCTTCAATATCTACGGAGGGCTAAGATTGTCTCTTTTCAGCCAAAAAGTGTCAAAACTTTAGGACAAAGGGCACAGGGTAATGGTGAGAGCGCCTGATCTCTCAATTTTTGTCGAGCCTTCGACTTTAGTCGAAAAAGCGAGACTAAGCGATCCTACATTCCGTCGTCGTCGGCGTCGTCGTCGTCGGCGGCGTCCACAAATATTCACCCTGTGGTTAAAGTTTTTGAAATTTTAATTACTTTCTTAAACTATACTGAATTTCCACCAAACTTGGACAGAAGCTTGTTTATGATCATAAGAAAGTATCCAGAAGTAAATTTTGTAAAAATAAAATTCCATTTTTTCCGTATTTTACTTATAAATGGGCTTAGTTTTTCTGCAAGGAAACATTACATTCACTCTGTGGTTAAAGTTTTTAAAATTTTAATAACTTTCATAAACTATTCCAAGTTTACCCTTTCGGTACCTCGAATGTATAAGATAGCGCGGCCACTCTTGGTCTCATCGTCACTCAATTGGAGGTCATACTAGCGTGCAGTCGTATAATGGATCTCCTTAAGATAATCAAAAGATACAGATCAGACATTGATCCAAAGCTTCAGCAATTCGATGGAAAGTGTTTAAGTACTTTTAGCAGGGAAGATCTATTACAAGTAGCCACCAAACTTAAGATACAATTAAATGACATTTTAGTGCTCCTAGACGTGGATGACACGAGAGAGAACTTATGCAAAGTTGTTAGTTTTGCATTAGAGCAAGAATACGCATTGAAAGAGGATAAGGTTGAAGAACCTCCAAAGAAGAAAAATAAAACTACAGAAAACAAGTCGTCAGGGGTAAGTTTTCTAAGTTTATTTGTCACAAAGAGTATGAATGATATAACAAAGGGTTATGAGAAAAGTTGAGAAAACGATGAGTGTAATAGATAATTATACAGAAATGAACACGTCATAGAGGTCATCGTATGACAGTATATACGTTTATGAATAATGTTTAAATACTAAGTTCAAAATGCAAATTAGTACGCACGTGTTAATGAAACTTTATTGTTATATATTTAGTTAGATATTTTATTTCATATTGAACGGGCACAGATATCTTAAAGTTAAGAATATTTGTTTAGAAAAGTGACAACGGAAGAATACAAGTAAACAAACATGTTTTGTCGGGTGTTCTACTTGAACGTGAGACAAAGAATGTCTAATGATATTATCATGTGTATATAAATGTTGAAACTCAATTATTTGAATATTGTTCGGGCAAGATGCTCGAACGTGAATAGGGGTACATAGAAAGAAAAAAAAATAATAATAATGTTGCGGCGAGTATTACGCTCGGTCGTGAGAAAAAGTAAAATAAAAATTGTTCAAGTTATTTTGAACGTGTAAAAAAAAAAAAAAAAAAAAAAAAAAAAGAATAGTTTTGGATATTTTAATTTTGATGTATCAAATTATTATTGTTCGGGTTTTATGCTCGAACGTGAATAGAGAGAGAACAAAAATAGTATTTCATTTAAAATGTGTTTGGGCATGATGCTCGGATGTGAATAAAATAAAGTAAAGAAGAGAAGGATGAAGATGATGTTAGCTATTTGTTCAAGATTGTTTCTTGAACGTGTACGCATTAAGCGGTTAGAATTAACATGATGGGGTTATGTGATAAAAGGAAAAAAGAGAAAAATGCTTAGGAGAAAAACGTTTTTTATGGGGGGTTGCGGTTTTGTGTTTGAACGTGACAAGGAAGAATTTACTTGTTGGTATTATTATGTATATTAAAGTATGTCTAAAAAGAAATTACAAAGCATATTTGTTTTAGCATCGTGCTCGAACGTGAACAAAGAATATGATTTTTACTATTTATGAGGTCATTGAGAATAGATAGATTATCAATATTAGTGGCTAAATGGAGTTTGCATACTCATATCGGAAAAGTTAGAAATTTATATTTTTAAAAATAACTTACTGACATAAACATAACAGAGGGATACTTAAAGAAGCTTGAACTGTTTTGAAAGGTGGTATTTTAAAAGATGTATTCTTGAGCTCGAAGCAAGTAGGTAGCATTGTTAAGTACAATTTTGAGTTAGAATGTTAAATAACCAGAAGAGTTGTTTTACGTGTTATAGTGTGGTATTTAAGAGAAATGAGAAGGAAAGAACACCTACGAGGGATAAGGGAACCGTAGAAGAATTTTTTTTTTTTTGGTTTTTTTTTGGTTTTTAAAATCAAACTCTACAAATTAGAATCGCGTCAAATTGATTAATTGGCTGTTTAATATAAAGCATGCACATAAATGACACATTATAATTGTTCTTTACTTACATTAAATATGACCTTGTACACGGTTTTGTAATAAGTTTAAAGGGGACCGTTACTATTTGGGTATAGCGATATATCAAGGTCGAAGGGCGTTAAAAAAAAAAAAATTAAAAAATATATAATAATTTAAGAGTGCATAAATTTAAGAAATATAAATTTATAACAGTCGATAGAAAAGCATATTAAGTTTATTCAAATATATTTTACATATAATTTAATATTTGATCTTAAAAGAAAGAGAGAAAAAATGTAACATTATTCGGCGGAATCAAAGCATGTTATTTATTGATACACAAGATTTGTTTAATTGACCATGTTGTTTATTAAAGAGAGAACATAATTTATTGTGTACAAAGTAAACTTTTATGGGTTAGACATTAATTGGATGTTGTTTGATGATTAGTTTTGAATCAACAATCTGAACAGAATAGAAGTCCACATCAGCGGGGTGTATTTTTATAACAGGCGGTCAAACATAGACACTTGACAGCTAGCGTCTTCAAAGATATTAATATTTATTTAAGAACAGATTTCAGCAACATGAGTGGATAAAACTAATAAGATGAAGCCTTTGGCATGGGTTACATCAGAGGTTAATTTGCTTGGGAAGGTGGCATTCTGTGAATTTGTTCCACGTGAAGTTTGACAAGAATAGTACTTACGTTTAATTATTAAAACGAAAAAGAAATTAAAAAAAAAAAATAAAATAAAACAAATATGTATAAAATATAAACAGATATCTTGCATATTTATATATATAAATAATAATAATTTTACATGATAGTACATACACTAATGTACGTATACATGTTTCATTAACTTAATGCATTGCCTTAATACTAATTAACAGGCATGTACAGTTTTAAGTTTAGATAAATTGATGTCATTAAACGATTAATGTAAAAGATTTTATTCAAATGTGGTATTTGGTTTTTTTTTTTAAGATAATAAGATATTTGCAAATACTATTTTTCATATAAATGTATATGTGATTTATACGTGTAAATTAGTGTATAAATAGAGCATGTGTAGAAGAAGTAGTAGGGAGAATCCGTAGGTGTTGTAGCCAGAATGTATGAAATATTCAATACAATATTTAAGGACAATATTTGAATGACTTACATGTGATTTGGAGTGTGTTTTATAAGACAAAAATCTAGATAAATGCTTGAAATCAAGAATAGTATTTTGCTTCAATTGTATAGATGAAGACATTAGAAGAGAAAATAGCAGAGCTTGAGAAAAAGTTAGAGAAGAAACAAGCTGAGGACGAGTTATCGGAATTTGAGAGGGCAAGAGAGACGTTAAAGATGAGGCTGCAAAAGAAAGGTGGATATTGATGTTTTACATGAAAGATTGATATTACTAGACAATTTGGCGAGAAAGCAAAATCATGACTTAAAGAACAAAATAAACTTAATACTAAGTAGATTTCATATACACAAAAGTAGACCAAATTTTGCTGCAGCATTAGTACTGAAACTTGTTGCAACAAAGAGGAGGAAGCGATACTTGACAAAGAACAGAAGTTACTTAAGACATTTGGTTTCGCTGATGATGACAATTATAATATGCAATCTCATAATTTGTACATGCATGGGCAAGGTTTTATGGGAAATTCTTTTGGTCAGCACAAGGTCATTCTTACGGAATGCTCCTCGCTTTCCAGGTCCACCCCGTCGCGGTAGGGGGCGTGGTAATAGTCACAATCTATGTTTTAAATGTAACAAGCCGGGTCATTTGTTAGGGATTGTCCAGCTAACCAAAATTCTTCAAGTTCAAATTAAATTATTTACATAATTTTAAAACAAGTAAAATACATCTTCCATTCCGTTAGTTAAATTCATACTTATTTCATTTCAGGATGCATTTCGGTTAAAACCATGGGAATTAAAAATAAATTTGGGAACAGATCCTACTTCAGTAACAGTTAGACGCCCGACTTTGTTAATTTTGAAAACAAAATTGTTGATAATAGTAGGGAGGTTGTTTCAGCAGAGGAGGTTTATTCAAAAGCCAAAGGATGATGTATCTCCAGATATACAAAATTTGAATTTTTTGAATCCAAAAAATTTTGTTGCTGGACAAATTCATACAAGGTTAAAGCAATGGGAGAAAATATTAGCTTGTTCGTATTCTTCAGATGAAATTTTAGATTGACTAGTTCATGGTGTAAATATTAATAATTACATGGTACATTTTAAAGGAGATTTCTGGGGACACCAGTGATGATAAGTTCCCACCTAGCAGAACATTCAATAATTCAAATAAATGCAAAAAGTTTTCTACGTTCATAACAGAAACCGTTGTGGATAGACTTAGAAATGGTTCAATTGAATGCTTAGGAAAAGTAGGTTTAGCTAAACCACCCCACATTGTAGCACCTTTAACCGTCGAGCCAACAAAACCTAGATTATGCATTAATCTAATGTATTTGAACAATTGGATCAAAGATATATCGTTTAGTTTAGACACTCTCAAAAATGTACCTCGAGCCGTAAGAGAAAATGCATATTTTACCTCAATAGATGATAAATCAGGTTTTGATAATGTTATGTTATCCGAGGATTCCCGTGGACTAGTGGGGTTTCAGTGGGGTGGATTTTATTTCATTTTCAAAACATTACCGTTTGGTTTTAAACTTTCTAGCTACATTTATCACACATTAAATCTGCAAGCAACATCATATATTAGGAGAAAGTTTTTGATTCCTGTACATTTGTATATAGATGATCGTCTTGTCGAGGAAGTAAGAAAACCTGGTTTAAAAGCAGGTGTCAGTTCCGCTTTATTGGCAAATTACATTGTTTGTGAAGTTATAACTAGATTAGGGTATTGCATTAATTTAGACAAGACCGTGTTTATCCCGTCCCAATCAGTTGTATTTTTGGGATTTGTTGTTGATTCCGTAGCTAGATGTTTCAGAATAACTGAGTCCAAAAAACAAAAATTTATCAATTTACGCGAGGATTGTTTAAGGAAAAGTGCTATTACGGTGCTAGATTTACAAAAAATAGTGGGTCGTTGTATTTCTTTTATGTTAGCTGTTCCGGCAGCAAAACTTTACACTCGGGAGATGAATAATGCAATTTCATTAGGAATCCGCAATCAAACAAGCATCCCAATGACAAAAGATTTAAAGGACGAACTTAATAATTGGCGGTTTTTGGATTCATGGACAGGAAAGTTGGAATGGAAAAAAGAAAGACATTTAGTTGTAAACATTTATACAGATGCTTCTATGTTCAAATGGGGTGGATATTTTAAAATAAATGATACAGAGCACAAAGTGGGCGATTCGTGGGCACATGAAATGTTATCGCTTCCTATTATGGTACTAGAGGCTAAAGCTTTGTTATATGTTTTAAGATCTATACGGGAAGACATAAAGGGTAGTCGGGTGGACGCAAACGTAGACAATCAGGCCTTGATAGGTGCTTGGAATAACGAAGGCTCCAAATCTATGATGCTCAATTCCACTCTTAAAGAAATTTTTCAATTGACTTTGGATTTAGACGTAATGTTAAATTTACATTTTGTACCATCTAAATTGAATTTAGCAGATGAGCCATCGAGAAAACTTAGTAAATCGGATGCGAAATTAAATAGCGATATATGGAGTACAATACAAGAGTATTTTGGTGACAATACAGGACACACGATCGACTTGATGGCTTTAGATTCTAATAGCATGATAGACAGAAATGGTAGAATTCTAAAACATTTCACTCCAACTGTTTCTCCGTTGTCGTCAGGTGTAAATTTATTTGCCCAAGCCGTGGATAAAAGTGAAAACTGTTACGTATTTCCTCCTTTTGCATTATTATTACCGGTGTTGTCTTTCATCAGGGAGAATGTGTTAAATTGTACCGTGATATTACGTGCGGATGGAGTAATAGCCACATGGGTCCCAACATTTTATGAATTGATACACGATGCTTTTATTGTTGGTAACAAGGGACAAAAGGGTGTTTTGAAATATCCTACAAAGAAAGGTTATGATCCAGATGGTATAGGGTTATCTGGAAATCTGTGGGCAGTTCGCATAAGTTCAAAGCAATCTCTGTGTTTTAATTATGGAAAATTATTATTTCTTAATGAACCACTTATTTCTTCTAAATTTCACTTGTTATGTATTGGTGATTCAATGATAAGATTTTTACAGTGGCGAAAAGATTTTAAAAACCCAATGGTAAATGTGTTTTCACAAGGAGGTGCTCTTGTGTGTGAAATAACACCCCAAATTGAGAGACTAACTAGAATGCATCCGCCTAGACTTTTGTTTATTCATGTAGGTGTCAATAATGTAAGCAAATCTTTTCTGTTTGAAAGCGAGTTCAGCCAGTTATTAATTACAACTGAACAATTAGAACATTTAGCACATATACTTCAGTGCACACGTACGAATGATAGGCATGTATCTATTGTATTATCATCAATAATCAGGTGTAAAGATGAAGCTATAAACGCAAGATCGGCTATCATTAATGAAAAGATAGAAAGTTTATGCAAGCGTTATTGTTGGATGTTCATGGACAATTCAAACATTAATTGTAGACATTTGAGAGATTGTGTGCACTTGAATGAAGAAGGTCAATTAATTTTTCTTAAAAATTTGTATGGTGTACTAAAAAATGTTTGGTGATTTTTCTTGTGTAAATATGTGTGTATATAGATATATGTATGCGTTATAAAAATTTGAGTCAACACTTAACAATGTATTTTGGTTTTTATTATCAGATTTTATATATTTTGTTTTAGGAGTATCTCATGAAAAAAATTTGGTGCCCCTACATAACGTGTTCAAGATGTGCAGTAACAAATGACATAGACTTTAAGTATTGTAAAGCGTGTGGTAGTGCTAGGGAAAATAAAGCTACTAATTACCAGGACGAGATAAAAAAGGAGGAAGTTTTAAATAAAATAAACAATAGAATAAGTCAGCTAGATGCTCTGCTAGACGCGGCTAGTTATTCTAAACAGAAATGTAGTTTAAAAAAAGAGATTGAAAATTTTTTCATCTTTTTAGATTCGCGGAAAAATCTTACTAATGCAAGTCCAGAGGACATCAGGAAATTTCTCATTTTCAAAGAAAAGGGTGGGAAAACACAGTTACACGATATTAGCTGCCCTTTACGCACGAAACACGGCCTTCAAACTTGCCAATGCCCAAGGACTTTGGCATCAAAGTCTGTTGATTCTTTACTGGGAAAAATCAGAGCATTGTTTAGAGACGAGGGTAGATCAGGAGAGTGGAATCAAATGCTTCTTACGGGTAACCCTGCTGCCTCACATTTGTTAAAAAAACATCTACAGGTCATTAATCAGGAGCAGGCTAACGCTAACATTTCTGTAAAACAAGCTCCTCCATTAATGTTTAGTAAGTTGGGAAAGCTATGCAGACATTTATCATATAGAGCTTCAGTTGAGAAAGATCCTATTTCGAACTTTCTTTATGCAAGAGACCTGGCTTATTTTTCAATTTTATGTCATTCTGGTAGCAGAGGGGGTGACCTTGGTTTATTGACGGCAGACAGATGTTTTCAAATACCCGACTCAGAGGGCATTTTTGTGTCTCAAACGGCCGGAAAAGTCGCTAATTTGGATAATCCGAGAAATTTCATAGTTCTTCCTTCAAAGGATTCTGATATTTGTCCGGTTAAAAACTTAACAAAATACATCAACAACGCTAAGGAGTTAAGCATTACTCTTGCTGAAGGGTATGTTTTCCGTATACGAGATAAAGTGTCACGAAAAATCATTAACGAACCAGTTACTTCATCTTGCATGACAGAGAGACTCAAATTACATTTAAATGTGTTGAAATTATACGAAGGGGAAACTTCCCATAGCAGTAGGAGAGGATGTGCAATTACATTGCGTATGCTAGGTGTTAATGATGAAGGGATAAATCAACACGTAGGGTGGGGCACAAAAAACATGGTTGATCATTATGCCAATGTAGGGAAACTGATAAGTCCTAAAGGACCGGCCTCAATTTTGTCGCAGGCTGCGGAAAATTTAGGGAAAGGAAGTTCTTCTTTTGATAAAGTTTCAAATCAATATACTGGTTTGAGCAAATTGAAAAGTTTCAGTTTCAATTAGTTATGATTGTGTTGAACAAAAGAAGGGTAATAAAGTCTTCTTCCAACATGGGAAAGTTTCTTTTTTATAAGTATTGGATATGTTTTATGGTAATAGTTGTTTCATAAAGAGGTTGGAACATTGCATAAGGTTTTGTATTTAGCCAGTCAGTCATGTCAAATCATTTCAATGAGACCCCTTTATACATCGTTGGTTTGTTGAATCCAATATCTTATATATGAGAGGAACCGTTGTGAACTTGTAATATTCCACTATTCCAAGTTTACCCTTTCGGTACCTCGAATGTATAAGATAGCGCGGCCACTCTTGGTCTCATCGTCACTCAATTGGAGGTCATAGTTAGGGCATGATCGCTATGTGGATCGAACGCATAAGCGTTGCTGATTGAGAGGTCATTGTGTTTAAAAAAAACAAAGTAAAAAAAAAAAAAAACAATCCGCATAATACATATTAAAAAAAGCGAAAACAGAAAAACAAGGAAAAAAAAAAAAAAAAAAAAAAAAGCTCGGCCTGTCACAATGGTTTTACTATAAATATTTTTTTTTTCGGTTTTAGAGGTGTTCGAATATTTTGGGTTTTGAATATGATATATTCGGTAGGTTCAAAAATAGATATTATTTCGTTTACTCATTTGGAGTGGTAGGAACCGAAGTACAAATGTAGTAACGATTACTGGAGATTGTGAAATAGATGGTGAAATGGCCACAAATAAACAGATCACGCAACTTTGGGACTTGTACTTATTTGAACCTTTAGATAGGCTGTGCTTGGTATATAGCATGAAGCGTTTGGTATTTTATTTTCGAAACTAAAAATGCGCATGAAATATCTAAACAGCTTCAAACTGAACATGAGATTTAGCGATCGTTTAACACAAATACGAATCTATTAGAATGTTATGTGGTCAAATGGTTATTTGAAGAAGCCAGATGGTTAATATCTGAGAACCAAGTAATAGTTCGTATTAATTAGTTCACTTGATTCCTTTCATCCCTTTTCAAACCTCTTATGGTTTGTTGAATCCAATATCTTATATATGAGAGGAACCGTTGTGAACTTGTAATATTCCACTATCCTTGATATGTACCAAACTAGGACAGAAGCTTGTTTATGATCATAAGATAGTATCAAGAAGAAAATGTTGTGAAAATAAATTTCCACTTTTCCGTATTTTACTTATAAATGGACTTAGTTTTTCTGCAAGGAAACATTACATTCACTCTGTGGTTAAAGTTTTTAAAATTTTAATAACTTTCATAAACTATCCTTGATTTGTACCAAACTTGGACAGAAGCTTGTTTATGATCATAAGATAGTATCTGACAAGAAGAAAATTTTGTAAAAATAAATTTTCACTTTTCCGTATTTTACTTATAAATGGACTTAGTTTTTTTGCCAGAAACAAAACATTCACTCTGTGGTTTAAGTTTTTAAAATTTTTATAATGTTCTTAAACTATCCTGGATTTCTACCAAACTTGGACAGAAGCTTGTTTATGATCATAAGATAGTATCAAGAAGAAAATTTTGTAAAAATAAATTTTCACTTTTCCGTATTTTACTTATAAATGGACTTAGTTTTTTTGCCAGAAACAAAACATTCACTCTGTGGTTTAAGTTTTTAAAATTTTTATAATGTTCTTAAACTATCCTAGATTTCTACCAAACTTAGACAAAAAGTTATTTCTGATCATAAGATATTATTCAGAAGTAAATTTTGTAAAAAAAAAATTCACTTTTTCCGTATTTTACTTATAAATGGACTTAGTTTTTCTTCCAGTTAACATTACATACAGTCTGCAGTTAAAGTTTATAAAACATTTATTAGATTCATAAACTATCCTGGATTTTTTTACCAAACTTGGAAGCTTCTTTCAATCAAAAGACAGTATCGTGAGGGAAATTTTTATTGATGTTTTTCCTCATTTTTGTTGAGTCTGTGATTAACAGAAAAAGTAGGCGAGACACCGGGTTCCGTGGAACCCTTAATAATTTTTCTATAACTATGCAGACATTAAGTCAGTAGTTGGATACAAACGTGACTAAAAGGAATTTGGGTACACTTCCTGTCTTTTATGTTTACGGAGCGCCCAAAATGCCAGTTGGATATTCAAAATATATAGCGAAAACCTACCCGAGACCACTTTAATGAGGTTGAGACCCTGGTCTTTCAATGTCCATCAAATTCAACCACATCATTGACTCTGTATATATAAAGGTTGTACTAGATGGATTTTCCAGAATAACATCATCTTCAATATCTGTCTTTTATGTTTACGGAGCGCCCAAAGTGCCAGCTGGATAATCAAAATATATATAGCGAAAACCTACCCGAGACCGCTTTAATGAGGTTGAGACCCCCTGGTCTTTTAATGTCCATCAAATTCAAGCACATCATTGACTCTGTATATATAAAGGTTGCATTAGATGGATTTTCCAGAATAACGTCATCTTCAATATCTACGGAGGGCTTAGATTGTCACTTGTCAGCCAAAAAGTGTCAAAATTTTAGGACAATGGGCACAGGGTTATGGTGAGAGCCCCCTGATCTTCCAGTCTTTCTATTATTATGCAGACATTTGGTCAATAGGTAAATACAAACGTGACTAAATGGAATTTGGGTACACTTCCTGTCTTTTATGTTTACGGAGCGCCCAAAGTGCCAGTTGGATATTCAAAATATATAGCGAAAACCTACCCGAGACCGCTTTAATTGGGTTGAGACCTCTGGTCTTTCAATGTCCATCAAATTCAACCACATCATTGACTCTGTATATATAAAGGTTGTGTTAGATGGATTTTTTAGAATGACGTCATCTACAATATCTACGGAGGGCTTAGATTGTGTCTTTTCAGCCAAAAAGTGTCGAAATTTTAGTACAAAGGGCACAGGGTAATGGTGAGAGCCCCTGATCTCTCAATCTTTTTATTATTATGCAGACATTTAGTCAATAGGTATATACAAACGTGACTAAAATGAATTTGGGTACACTTCCTGTCTTTTATGTTTATGGAGCGCCCAAAGTGCCAGTTGAATATTCAAAACATATAGCGAAAACCTACCCAAGACCGCTGTATTGAGGTTGAGACCTCCCCGGTCTTTCAATGTCCATCAAATTCAACCAATCATTGAATCTGTTATATTAAGGTTGTATTAGATGAATTTTTCAGAATAACGTCATCTACAATATCTACGGAGGGTATAGATTGTCTCTATTCAGCCAAAGAGTTTCAAAATTGTAGGACAAAGGGCACAGGGTAATGGTTAGAGCCCCTGATCTCTCAATATTTCTATTATTATGCAGACATTTAGTCAATAGGTAGATACACACGTTACCAAAAGGAATTTAGGTATACTTCCTATCTTTTATGTTTACGGAGCGCCCAAAGTGCCAGTTGGGTATTCAAAATATATAGCGAAAACCTACCCGAGACCGCTTTAATGAGGTCGAGACCGCCCTGGTCTTTCAATGTCCATCAAATTCAACCACATCATTGACTCTGTATATATAAAGGTTGTACTAGATGGATTTTCCAGAATAACATCATCTTCAATATCTACGGAGGGCTAAGATTGTCTCTTTTCAGCCAAAAAGTGTCAAAACTTTAGGACAAATGTCACAGGGTAGTGGTGAGAGCCACTGATATCTCAATCTTTCTAACATTATGCAGACATTTAGTCAATAGGTAGATACAAACGTGACTTAAAGGAATTTGGGTACACTTCCTGTCTTTTTTGTTTACGGAGCGCCCAAAATGTCAGTTGGATATTCAAAATATATAGGGAAAACCTACCCGAGACCGCTTTAATGAGGTTGAGACCCTCTGGTCTTTCAATGTCCGTCAAATTCAACCAATCATTGAATCTGTTATATAAAGGTTGTGTTAGATGAATTTCCCAGAATAACGTCATCTACAATATCTACGGAGGGTATAGATTGTCTCTTTTCAGCCAAAGAGTATCAAAATTGTAGGACAAAGGGCACAGGGTAATGGTTAGAGCCCCTGAACTCTCAATCTTTCTATTATTATGCAGACATTTAGTCAATAGGTAGATACACACGTTAAAGGAATTTAGGTATTCTTCCTGTCTTTTATGTTTACGGAGCGCCCAAAGTGCTAGTTGGGTATTCAAAATATATAGAGAAAACCTACCCGAGACCGCTTTAATGAGGTTAAGACCCCCTGGTCTTTCAATGTCCATCAAATTCAACCACATCATTGACTCTGTATATATAAAGGTTGTATTAGATGGATTTTCCAGAATAACGTCATCTTCAATATCTACGGAGGGCTTAGATTGTCACTTTTCAGCCAAAAAGTGTCAAAATTTTAGGACAAAGGGTACAGGGTAATGGTGAGAGCCCCCTGATTTCTCAATCTTTCTATTATTATGCAGACATTTAGTCAATAGGTAGATACAAAAGTGACTAAAAGGAATTTGGGTACACTTCTTGTCTTTTATTTTTACGGAGCGCCCAAAGTGCCAATATTCAAAATATATAGCGAAAACCTACCTGAGACCGCTTAAATGAGGATTAGAGCCCTAGGACTTTTAATTTGCAGAAAATTAAACTAAATCATAGACTCTGTATATATAAAGGTTGTATTAGAAGAATTTCCCAGAATAATGTCTCTTCGATATCTATGGCGTGCTTAGGTTGTCACTTTTCAGCTACATATTGTCAAAATTTTAGGACAAAGGGCACATGACAATGATGAGAGCCTTTCTTATATTATACAGACATTTAGTCAATAGGTAGATACAAATCTACAAATTATTAATTTGAAAAAAAGAAAAATATTTTTCCTTTTAATCTTCAACGAGAAAAGAGAGACAACTCCTTTTAAATTTCATGCAATTTGAATAAAAAAGACAGAACACGAAACATTTAGCAAATGAAACGCACACCTAAATATAAATTTATTTGATAAAAGTCAAACAAATCGCGCTGAATATGCGCAAAATATTTGTACTGAATGTTAAGCACAAAATAATCAAATAAACCAAACTATAAACATGTATGTGAAGTTAGCAGCCGGTTCGTTATTCATTATTCCGAATTCGATATTCAATATCCAACCGGCTGCTAGCAGTCGGGTGGATATTCAAATTTAAGTTGAAAATTATAACAAAAATAATACTTAATAACATTAAAAGCATGATTTTCATAGTGAAGATCTGATAAGATCCGTAGAAAACTGTTTCATGACCTCTTCAAGCTGTCGTAAATTCAATATAAACCCTTTTGTAACTTGCATATTTGTCTTTATGGAATATAGATTGTTTTCAATAAAAAAAACTTCAAAGATGTACTTTTATACATGATTTTTTTTTAAAACAAAAAGAAAAACCGCTTACTCTAGAAAGCATTTAGAAACATAAATAGAAATATTTATGTAAAACCCAAAAAAGATATACATATAGTGAAAACCTACCGGAAACAGCTTAAATGGGGATTCGAGCCCCTGGACTTTTAATGTGCATAAAATTCAACTAAATCATAGACTCTGTATATATAAAGGTTGTATTAAAAGGATTTCCAAGAATAATGTCGTCTCCGATATCTACAGAGGGCTTAGATTTTCACTTTTCAGCTAGAAATTGTCAAAATTTTAGGACAAAGGGTTCAGAGCAATGGTGAGAGCTCCTTAGTCTCTCAATCTTTATAATGTTATGCAGACATGTACATGATAGGTAGGCAAACATTTTAACATTGTGCTGGAAGGGGAAAACTATCCGCACTTGGGGATGTGAGAGGTTAAACCAGCAGTGGACCACCGTCTGGACAAAAAGAAAGACCGATTAAACTGTGCAAATTGTGAGCTATGGAATTATATATCCAGGCACACCGGGTATGATTACCACGACTTATATATTTTTTGATAATGACGGAAGGTTCGAAAAATCGAAAACCGTGTCTACAAACGATTCAATTGGGGATATATAAAAAAGAGATGTGGTATGATTGCCAATGAAACAACTGTCCACAAGAAACCAAAATGGCACAGACATTAACAACTATAGGTCACCGTACGGTCTTCAACAATGAGTAAAGCCCATATCGCATTATCAGCTATAAAAGACCCCGATAAGACAATATTAAACAATTCAAACGAGAAAACTAACGGCCTTATATATATATAAAAAAGTTAATAGTGGTTTTGGGTGATCTAAATTGATTTTTTTTATTCTTAGGATAAAGACATCGGATCTAATAGCTAAAATGGAATTAGTTGTTGAAATGTCAAAGCCCTGAGACTCATTTCCAAAATGAACCACCTCAGAGGGTACTCCGGGATGAGAAAGGATCAGTTAAGGGAGTTGATCGAAACGAAGACTTGCTATAAGTTTTAGCGCCATCCCAACCCTAGACGAGGAAGAAGATTATCACCCAGGCATAATAACATAGGTTGATAAGGGTGTCGAAAGATCGACTGCTGGAGAAAGTACAGGAAAAGATACGAGAAGATAGGAAAGCCATTGGGGATGAAATTGAGGTATATCCACCGAATAAAACCTTTAAAGATGTATTTACTGCCTGGCAGATGACCCCCAATTATTGACATGGATGTGCAGACCTTTCTTGAGGTCTCTTGGGTGTCACGGGTGGAACTTATAGAAGATTGGGCATTGAAAGGAGAAAAAAAATCAATGCGGTGCTGCTTTGTACCTTTGTGAAGATTAACCCAACAGTTAAAATAGATGATGAGAACGTGGGATACTTTCACTCGGGAAACCAGATTTTCAACTCAACCACGGACTTAAAACTCTTGTGGATATGGATGAAAAGATCGGAGAAAAGATTGCCCACTGGACGTATGAAAAAGTGTCATTGAAGGCAATTGTAAAACTTCAAGTCAACATTAACAAACAACGACCGCTGGGTGGGTCCCAGTATATTGATTTGCCGGCGTGGATCAAAGCAAAGAAGGCTGTAATCAATGAAAAAAATAAAGAAGTTGAGTGTTTTAAGTGGGCCTTGCACCATGACGAAGTAGACACAAAACAAACGGACAGGGTTACACAGTACCACCACTGGCAGGACATGCAGAAAGAGCTCAATCTGGTTAGCCTTCAGGATATTAAAAAATTTGAGAAGGACAATTCCACCCAAGCAGCTAATGTATTTGGAATAAAGGAAGTATACCCGCTGCGTATTTCAGACGTTGGCGAACAGCGGGAGAGAGACATCAGCTTGCTGCTGATAGCGGACAACGGGCGAAAGCACTACTGCTGGATCCAAAATATGTCTCGGCTGGTGTCGTGCCATATTTCGGAACACGATGAAGAGATTTATCTGTGTTACAGGTGCTTGAACCACTTTTATAGCAAGGACGTTCTGGAGACCCATCAAGAGTGTTGCGCCAACCACAAGACGGTCAAGATCAAGCTGCACAAGGAAGGGACCTACCAGCTGACCTTTCACGACAACACCCATGCACTCGATGAGAGTCCCTTTCGTGGCGAACCCGGACTTTGAATGCTTTATTGAGGAAGTTGAAACCAAGAGGGTTGAAACCAACAACGATAAGGTAGCAATACACAGTTAGAAGTTTCGCATTATGGCCATGGTGATTTTTTTAAATGGGAAATTTGTGAACCAAAAAATTGATTTTTACATAATTGAAGAATAATTTAGCCTTCTTAGTGGTATAATATGAACATTTAGATTGTTTTAGCATGTTTAATATTTTGTTAAATTTTAATGTTGTGTCGTTGTTCTCCTCTTTTATTTAATGCGTTTCCCTTAGTTTTAGTTTGTTACCCCGATTTTGTTTTTTGTCCATGGATTTATGAGTTTTGAACAGCGGTATAATACTGTTGCCTTTATTTATAGGGCATTTATCTGTTTGACATTTCGTATTTTCCTATCCATACCGCCCATAAATTATTGTAGTGTTTATCAACAAAGATTTGACGCTTGATCTTTTCAATTCAATTTTACGGACAAACGAGCAGAAATGCAGATGATTTTTTTTTAACCTTTTGATAGATATATGCCTATAGTTTCAGGACAGGTATCACTGTAATTGATTGAAAATTTTCCTTTGGACCATATTTTGGAGACTTTTGTGACGTATTCATCCTCCTTTTTTGCAATATTTTTGTATCAAATAAAGGCAGATTGTTGCCATAGTTACACCAAAAAGAGATTATATTTCTTCATTATATACATTTTAAATCAAATCTTTACAATATTCTCTTTCTATAAATATTCACATGCATAACACAATCATTAAGCCTTATTTGTTAGAAAAGAAGATAAAGAGGGTGTTTAAAAATTATGAGTGTCAATTTAAGTTTTTTCCCTAACTGTGTATTGCTTCCTAAACCACATACCAAAGCCTACCAGAAGCACTCGCCGTCGGGATTTTGTTATTACAGCAAGTGCTTTGACGATACTGTGTATGCCAAGACATCGGTAATGTGTACCATGCAGAAGCCCGGAGAAGATGTGGCGCAGGTCTTTCTTGAAAGCATTGAGAAAGAAATAAAGGCCATTAAATCCGAAAACAACCTTGAGAAGCCGATGGTCTTGACGGAAGAGGACAAGAAAAATCACCGAGAGGTCACATAGTGCTGGCTGTGTAATGATGAGCAAGGTGAAGGATCACAAAGCATGAAATTCTGGTCGCAGTATGATAAGGTAGAGCCATTTTCTTAACCCCAATGCCCTGCCAAGACAATTCTAGGCTACCAGTATACACACCGATGCCAACCTATGCATCAGACACTTGAATATTTCGAAGAAAAGGGATCCGTATCGACTATTTAAAACTCATGTGCAATTCATTGCTTATGAGCTTTCAAACCACGCTTAGGAGTGTTCAAACCAACGCTTAGGTGCGTTTAAACCAACGCTTAGGGGCGTTCAAACATTCATTGTTTATGGGCGTGCACGCCAACGCTATAAGTAAATGACGTTAATCAAGATAACAGACCATAAATAGTGTGATGCGCTCGCCAGGGAGGTGCAAGACATCAAGATGAAGATTCAAGCCAGTAACATGCAGCATCGCCTCGATACGATTGGACTCAACCGGGACCTGTCCAATGTGTTCAATAGTTATCAAATGTACCAGGATTATAATTTAGGACGCCAGACGCGCGTTTCGTCTACATAAGACTCATCAGTGACGCTCATATCAAAATATTTATAAAGCCAAACAATTACAAAGTTGAAGAGCATTGAGGATCCAAAATTCCAAAAAGTTGTGCCAAATACGGCTAAGGAAATCTATGCCTGGAATAAGAAAATCCTTAGTTTTTCGAAAAATTTAAACTTTTGTTAACAGGAAATTATTTAAAAAAAAATGACCACATTATTGATATTCATGTCAACACCGAAGTGTTGACTACTGGGCTGGTGATACCCTCGGGGACGAAACGTCCACCAGCAGTGGCATCGACCCAGTGGTGTAAATAGTTATCAAATGTACCAGGATTATAATTTAGTACGCCAGACGCGCGTTTCGTCTACATAAGACTCATCAGTGACGCTCATATCAAAATATTTATAAAGCCAAACAATTACAAAGTTGAAGAGCATTGAGGATCCAAAATTCCAAAAAGTTGTGCCAAATACGGCTAAGGAAATCTATGCCTGGAATAAGAAAATCCTTAGTTTTTCGAAAAATTTTAACTTTTGTTAACAGGAAATTTATAAAAAAAAATGACCACATTATTGATATTCATGTCAACACCGAAGTGTTGACTACTGGGCTGTTAATACCCTCGGGGACGAAACGTCCACCAGCAGTGGCATCGACCCAGTGGTGTAAATAGTTATCAAATGTACCAGGATTATAATTTAGTACGCCAGACGCGCGTTTCGTCTACATAAGACTCATCAGTGACGCTCATATCAAAATATTTATAAAGCCAAACAATTACAAAGTTGAAGAGCATTGAGGATCCAAAATTCCAAAAAGTTGTGCCAAATACGGCACAAGCCTGTGGTTGAGGCTCAGGGAGAGGCAGCTCCATCGATCAACAAAACGATCGTAAACCTTCCTGCAGCTGTGCCAGGCCTCCCTCCTCCACCGCCTGAGTTTGCCTACCATCTACCCATCGCACCACCTAAGGACACCACCCTCGGACCTAGAGCACAGCAGTATTTGCAGCTCAGTATGAGTCTTTTTGCCGACCACACCTTTGTGTCGTGATCTGCAAATGATGGTATCTTTGTCGGAAGCTAACAAGTTACTTCGATCTGACGGTGATGTTTTTTTCGTAGACGGTGTGAGACATAAGGGAATCCTTGGCCTCTAGAAACTCATGGTGAAAAAGAAAACAGAATCGTTCGAGCCCGAAGACCTTTTCAACTATGCAGAGATCCTGAAAAGTTCCAACTCGAATAAGAGTAACAAGTGGGCGAATATTGTGTCGCACATCTACAAGCAAGATTAGCATGGTAGCGGATTGTAAACTGTATTTCCACCCTCCGACTTTGACCAGCTCCTCGATCGCTTGGATCTGTGGGACG
This sequence comes from Mytilus edulis, assembly GCA_019925275.1. Lineage (NCBI taxonomy): Eukaryota > Metazoa > Mollusca > Bivalvia > Mytilida > Mytilidae > Mytilus > Mytilus edulis. The sequence goes on along the minus strand of CM034351.1, from coordinate 1,139,517 downwards.
CTGCCTACCGAACTGGAAACAATGGTGTGCGCAACGAGATTGTGGCGATCCTCGATGCCATTAGGAAAGGTGGACATATCAGCATCAAAGAATTCAAGCGTAGTATCCTGTAAATAAATGTTAAGAATCAAGAAAGGTTTATGCTCGAAAGTATGTATACGGTTGTTAAAGTTTGTTTGACACTATCGCTGGGCGAATGTCCATCTCCTCTGCTGCAAAAACCTTGGGAAGTAAGGCTATGAGCGCCGCCAAATACGCAGCCATGAAAGGTGTTGAAAAGGGGACCACCAAAGCCGTCGACCATATTGTTGACAAAGTGACCCACCCTCAAAAACCCAGTGTTCAACGCAGCAAGCCCAATAAACAGCTCATCAGTGTTCAATGCAGTAAGCCCCAACACGAAGTCCAGTTAAACAATTTCATCTCTGGTCGTGGCATCGCTACTATCCACGACCTCGTTCAACGCTATAAACGAAAACATTATGTCTGACATCCTTACAATCACCGAAGGGTTGACTTTCGATGAAAGTCTTCAACAATATTAATACACGATTGATGAATACGAACCTCAAGCCGGTGCCCAACTTACCAACATCGAAACGCTAGGACCTGTTACTCCACCCCACCGAGAGATATCGCTTGGTAAAAGGACGATTTCAAAAGAACGACGGCACTGCATATGTGTCGCTCATTTACAATGGTATCAGGTATCTCTTCAAAATCATCAGCTATCGACTCTTCGGTCAGCAGATTGAAAACATTAACGACCCCGGCATCGCCATCACTATGTTGGGAATGTAAATCTACCCGACGACTTCACCAAATCGCAGGGTCTCAACCAACTGTGGTATAAGGATTCTTCCACCGATGCCGAGGCTGAGAACACTGGATTTGCAGCCTGCCATGGATACATTATCACCAATCCCACCAACAAAGGATCGTTTTTGTTTGCAATCCCCATGAAACATATCTTTGTTTTCGCAGATGATTACAACAAAATAGTGTACAGGTTCAGGCACGAACTCTCACTCGTTCGCAATTCAGATGCAAATGCCATTCTGAGGGCACCAATAATGTGACAAAAATAATCATGTGTAAGATCTCTTAGTTGTTCCCTCACATCACTCCTTCAGACGAAAACAAGATGCGACTTTACAAGACCAACCAGAATAAATCCAAGTTCACAGTTTAACTGTCGCCTAGCTGCCAATAGTGGTCGTTAAAAGCCTAGATATTTCATTGTTGTCTTCCAAACCGACAGAGACAATGATCAAACAATAATAATTTAATATTGGATGTAACGCGTCTTCTGATTGGCTTACGTTATTTTGTTATGAGTCCATAGACATAATTTAGTCATGTGACCGTGACGTCATCAACGTTTTTTCATGGTTTTCTACGGTTTAAAATGGAATTTAGAATTAAATTATAAGAAATGACTGCGCGCGCGTTATTCAGTGTGCACCATTTTTTTATGTTATTTCTTCATAGACAGAAAAAATATTTCCGTGTTCAATCACTGTCGATTGAGAAATATCCATGTCACCCTCAAGGCTGAACGCTACCCAGCCGTCGACTTTATTGCCGGTCTTACCCAAAACAGGGTTGCCAGAGTGTTTAAGGAGGAGACAGACTTCAGAAAGAAATTCTACAACATTCATACTCTCCTCAGTAACGGTGGCGTCAACCCCTCTGATTTCATTGACCTATACCCGCTGTTTGTCATCGAAATAAGTCCTTTTAGTGACGTTTGTATCTACCTTTAAACTAACTGTCTGTATAAAATTAAGCAGATTGAGAGTTCAGGGTGCTCTCACCATTGCATCATTTGCGATGCAATTTATCTAAATGTCCTAGAGCTTCCGATTGTTATCGTGGTCGGAACTAAATGCTTAATACCGATCTCCTGTAAAGGAGGTGAAAAATCGTGGTTGGCTTCTAAATGTTAAACATCGATCTCCTATAATAAAATCAACGGTACCAATTTTGTTGCACCAGATGCGCATTTCGACAAAACATGTCTCTTCAGTGATGCTCGTGGCCAAAAATATTTGAAGTCCAAAGCTTATTTAAAAGATGAAGAGCTATAATCTAAAAGTTCCAAAAAGTATAGCCAAATTCGTGAAAAGAATCAGAGCTTTGCATGAGGGAGATACATTCCTTAATTTATAATAATTTTTAATACTTTTTAACAGAAAATTTAAATAACACAAACAATCCGTATTTTCATGCCAGTACCGAAGTACTGGCTACTGGGCTGGTGATACCCTCGGGGACTAATAGTCCACCAGCAGAGGCATCGACCCAGTGGTAGTAATAAAATCAACGGTACCAATTTTGTTGCACCAGATGCGCATTTCGACAAAACATATAAAGGAGGTAAAAAAAAAAAAAAAAATTTGCATATTTGAGTCTCGAGGCCACGAACTCTCTCGTAACTTGACGTCCATTTGAAAGTGAAAGTCAAAATGCAGAAATCGATGGGTCTCTTTGAAAACTGTTAAAATATGGAAAAATAAAGGTTGGCAGGTAGGTGAAACTTATGGTCTGTTTTTCTCATACTTTATGCAATAGGTCTACTATATTTGTTGTATGGAATGATTGTAAGGTGAACATGTCTAGCGGACAGATGTCATCTGACCTTGACCTCATTTTCATGGTTCAGTGGTCAAAGTTAAGTTTTTCAGTTTTGGTCTTTTTATCTGATACTATACGCCATAGGTCAACTATATTTAGTGTATGGAAATATTTTATGATTTATATATTAGTCGCGCAGGTTTTATTTGACCTTGACCTCATTTTCACAGTTCATTGCTCAGTGTTAAGTTTTTTGTTTTTGGTCTATTTTTCTTAAACTATAAGTATTAGGTCAACTATATTTGTTTTATGAAAGCATTGTTAGCTGTACATGTCAGCCTGGCATGGTTCATCTGAACTTGACCTCATTTTCATGGTTCATTGGTCTTTGTTTAGTTATCTTGGTTAATGTAACGTTTATGTGACAGTTGTAATAAAGCTTTATACTTAGGACTATCAACATAATATCAATGATTAGTAAAGAAGGCGAGACATTTCAGTGTGTGCACTCTTGTTTGATATGGGACGAGCTCTGACGTCCCACGGCCCCAGCTTGTCTGGCAAAACAGCCGTTGGACGTCAGAGTTATCTCGGACTAGGCTTATCAAGCAAAAGACAATGTCTAGATGTACATAATTTTTTTTTCAATGGAGTTCTTGTCTTTTTATCAAGAAAAAGTTATAAACACTTATTGAAGTGATCTTCTCAAATTACTTGTTTAAGTGATTTTAAAAAGTCTGGGTCTATTTATAGATTTTTAAAAAAATATTTCACAGCCAATATCACTTGATGAAGTGATTCTGAAATCACTTGTTTTTTTAAAGTAGTACATGTACCCCTGACTGTTCAATAAACTACCTATACTTCTCATATGAATCTGTAGTCCGAGATAACTCTGACGTCCAACGGCTGTTTTGCCAGACAAGCTGGGGCCGTGGGACGTCAGAGCTTGTCCTATATCAAAAAGTGGATATTTGCCCACCCAAAATAGATGCGCTGCTTCGTCGCTTCTGGTGCCGATTGAGGGCCTTGGAATTATATAAATCGGGCATCAATCTGTTCCTTTTTCATTTATCTCTTCATTTATGCAAATTTCACCTACCTGCCAACCTTTATTTTTCCATATTTTAACAGTTTTCACAGATACCCATCGATTTCTGCATTTTGACTTTCATTTCCAGATTATCACGTGACCACGAGAAAACAGTGCAAATGACCATAATGTAACACCTCGTTCATTTACGATGCAAGTTATCTAAATGTCTGAGAGCTTCCGATTGTCATCGTGGTCGGAACTGAATGCTTAATACCGATCTCCTGTAAAGGAGGTGAAAAATCGTGGTTGGCTTCTAAATGTTAAACATCGATCTCCTATAAAGGAGGTGAAAAAATATAAATATTTGCATATTTGAGTCTCGAGGCCACGAACTCTCTAGTAACTTGACGTCCATTTGAAAGTGAAAGTCAAAATGCAGATATCGATGGGTCTCTGTGAAAACTGTTAAAATATGGAAAAATAAAGGTTGGCAGGTAGGTGAAACTTACATAAATGAAGAGATAAATGAAAAATGAACAGATTGATGCCCGATTTATATAATTCCAAGGCCCTCAATCGGCACCAGAAGCGACGAAGCAGCGCATCTATTTTGGGTGGGCAAATATCCACTTTTTGATATGGGACGAGCTCTGACGTCCCACGGCCCCAGCTTGTCTGGCAAAACAGCCGTTGGACGTCAGAGTAATCTCGGACTAATGCATCTGTTAATTACTCACATCATGAATATCCAACACATACTGTGGATTCATGATAATTCATTGGATACCAATGTTCATGGGTACAGATAAAACCATGAATTCAAATGCACAACAAATATCAAATTTGCAATAGGCTTTGTATACAGAGATTGCCAAAACCAAGAAATCAGATACCCACGAATATGCAACATTTCATCAATACACGGAAATTGATACCCACGAAAATAACTGAATCCACAGTATTTGAATCCTATTTAAAAGGTACATCTTTTAAGTATTCTATAATGTTTATTTCATTTTAAGTTTAATTTTGTTAACTTTGCATTTTGTAGGGAAGAAAATTACTGACCAGTTACACTGGTATCCCTGGTCACAAGGTATTGTTTTAATCAATAAGAATGTTTTTTGTTTGCAGGCTGAACAGAAGGCTGAAGACTTACAGAAATCTAAGGAACAGTTAGAAGAAGAAAAACGTGCCATTTTAGCTCAAAGAATTCAGGAATTAAAAATTGATGGACTCAAATCTGATGGCTTGATTCAAAAAGCTAAAGATCTTCATGAAAAACTTCACAAAATTAATGGGTGAACAATACGACTTAGAAGATAAATACAAACGTCAACAATATGATGTAAGTTATCAATGGTTAGGAGTATTAATGAAAAATTACAAGAATAAAGTATGACAATTTTACAAGACATTCAATTATGGGACTTTCCTATAGAAGGTTAGTGATTTTCTCCGGGTTTTCTCCGTGAAAAAAAACTAGCTGCCACAAAATAGTCTAACTGTGGTGCATAAAAGTGGTGTTAAACACCAAAAATCAATCAATCAATCAATCAAATATGGGATTCATAAACAAGTTTGGAAAAACAAATATAAATCTGTCTCCAAACTATGGATTTATTTTTGGTGGGGTAATAATAGAGGCGGATTTAGGGAGGGGGCCCAGGCCCCCCCTTTTTTTGGAAAAAAAAATGGTTGCTTATATAGGGAATCACTGAAACGTGACTGGAGCGGGCCCTCTCTTAGGTCAGTCAGTGGGCCCCCACTTATGAAAATTTCTGGATCCGCCACTGACTAACTTTTGTAGAAAAAAAGACATTTTATTTTTTTAGAATTTCTAAAGTTGCACTAATAGAGGGCTTCTATATGTTTTTCCTATAAATATGAGAGAAACCGTTATAAGGAATGTTTACATGTTTGTTATAAGACCGCAAGAATTAAAAAACAGAAGACAGATGGTTTCTGGGTAAAAACTTTAGTATAAGTTAATAGAAATCAAAAAAATTTGAACACAATGTTTATAACCACAAACGGAAGGCTTGAATTGATTTTGGGGGTTATATTCCCAAAGGTTTAGAAATAAGCATTTATCTAGTTTCAGGACAATAAGTTGTGTATAAGTATTTCAATTGCTCTGATATTGTACCACGATTTTTTATACCATATTAAAGTAGAAAGTTATTTTAAGGGTTATGTTGCAAACAGTCTAGGAATAAAAGGCCAAAAATAAGCATTTTTCTAGTTTCTGAACAATAACTAGTGTGTAACTGAATGGATCTCTCGGACATTATACCACAAGGTTCCATATACATGTAACAATTTTCAATTTTATCTCATCAGATGGATACAAATAAAGATACATTTTGTATATCTAACAAAAAACACAGAGTGAAAATGGCTGTGTTTGTTTACAAAACTTATTTACATCAACAGATATTAACAGTTCAGCAAGAAGAAGACATGTATACAATTTCTTAATTCTATAGGAAAAACTTTTTTAAAATGTTTAAAGTGAAATTTTAGAATTTAATAAAAATGACTTCTTGTGCAATCTTAAATCTGAAGAATATAATATTTTATATAAAAAATATTTTTTTCAGATGATAGAATTAACTGAGAGAGCTAGATCAATGAACAAAGGAAGGTGAGTGGTAAAGGGGAAATAACTCTGATGCAAAATAAATTTTTTTTTGCAACTTCCTTTAAAATGAAGACCCAAGATTTTTTTTTACTGGATACAAGGATATACACCTTTTTGACTGTGAAAGTTTTCAAACAGATTTCTAGAATTTGCATCTCCATTACTGTGATTAAGATTATTATTTAATCAAATTGGTATCATACTTTAGCACTCTAGGAATATATATCATATGAAGCCTCATTTATAATATAATATGTACCTGGGAATATTTTGTTTATCCCCCCCTTTGTAAGAAAGGTTTCTTTCTTCATGTTCATATTTTTCTTTTTTCAGAGGTAACAGAAGTACAATGGGAGTTAAGATAGATGAATCGTAAGTTTTTACACAGATTTATTGAATAAATAAGTGGTGGAAATTGATGTGCTTTGAAAAAGAAACAAAATACTCACTATGAACTTTTATGCCCCATTTATGGGCATTATGTTTTTCTGCCTGTGGGTCCGTTCGTTCCTCCCCCTTCAAGGTTAAAGTTTTTGGTCAAGTTAGTTTTTGATGAAGTACACATGTTGCTTATGATATGATCTTTTTAATTTTAATGCTTAATTAGAGATTTTCCCCCATTTTCACAGTCAATTGAAAATAGAAAAGGATAGTGCAGATGGGGCATCTGTGTACTATGAACACATTCTTGTTTCCTTTAAGTTACTATTTTTACAGATATAAATACATGTTTACAGAATACTGCTGTTATTTGGCATGTAACAATTTTCTTACTGCAAAAATAGAATAGTTAAACATATCAGAATTTTGTGTGATCAGAAAGCCATATTCTTCATTTTAAAATTGAAATGAGAGGAAAATATTTACATAGTGTTTTTTGCTGACTTATTTAACCAAACTGAAAACAATCAAACTATTTACTGTAATCCAACTTATTTCGCGGATACTTTATTTGTAAATTGCCCATTTTAGTCTTATTTGTGGCGATTTAAGTTCTATTTTTGCATCAAGCATAAAACTTATTATTTGTATTTTGTAGATTTGACAGACTCGCAGATAAATTTATTAATGCTCCAGTAAGTATAGTTAAAAGTCAAATTTAAAACAAAAAGTTGAATAAGTTTTATATTCTTGAATTTGTTAGGTTTCAATATTAAATAAGTGTATGTGAACTTTCTTATAAAAGGAACTCTTATATTATCAAAATCTACATAGATGTACTGTAATTGAATTATTATCTTCCGATAAACTAATTCACTGATATTTTTATACGACCGCAAAATTTGAAAAATTTTTCGTCGTATATTGCTATCACGTTGGCGTCGTCGTCTGCGTCGTCGTCGTCCGAATACTTTTAGTTTTCGCACTCTAACTTTAGTAAAAGTGAATAGAAATCTATGAAATTTTAACACAAGGTTTATGACCACAAAAGGAAGGTTGGGATTGATTTTGGGAGTTTTGGTCCCAACATTTTAGGAATTAGGGGCCAAAAAGGGCCCAAATAAGCATTTTCTTGGTTTTCGCACTATAACTTTAGTTTAAGTTAATAGAAATCTATGAAATTTTGACACAAGGTTTATGACCACAAAATAAAGGTTGGGATTGATTTTGGGAGTTTTGGTTCCAACAGTTTAGGAATTAGGGGCCAAAAAGGGACCCAAATAAGCATTTTTCTTGGTTTTCGCACCATAACTTTAGTATAAGTAAATAGAAATCTATGAAATTTAAACACAAGGTTTATGACCATAAAAGGAAGGTTGGTATTGATTTTGGGAGTTTTGGTCCCAACAGTTTAGGAATAAAGGGCCCAAAGGGTCCAAAATTAAACTTTGTTTGATTTCATCAAAAATTGAATAATTGGGGTTCTTTGATATGCCGACTCTAACTGTGTATGTAGATTCTTAATTTTTGGTCCCGTTTTCAAATTGGTCTACATTAAGGTCCAAAGGGTCCAAAATTAAACTTAGTTTGATTTTAACAAAAATTGAATCCTTGGGGTTCTTTGATATGCTGAATCTAAAAATGTACTTAGATTTTTTTATTATTGGCCCAGTTTTCAAGTTGGTCCAAATCGGGGTCCAAAATTAAACTTTGTTTGATTTCATCAAAAATTGAATAATTGGGGTTCTTTGATATTCCAAATCTAACTGTGTATGTAGATTCTTAATTTTTGGTCCTGTTTTAAAATTGGTCTACATTAAAGTCCAAAGGGTCGAAAATTAAACTAAGTTAGATTTTAACAAAAATTGAATTCTTGGGTCTCTTTGATATGCTGAATCTAAACATGTACTTAGATTTTTGATTATGGGCCCAGTTTTCAAGTTGGTCCAAATCAGGATCCAAAATTATTATATTAAGTATTGTGCAATAGCAAGAAATTTTCAATTGCACAGTATTCAGCAATAGCAAGAAATCTTCAATTGCACAGTATTCAGCAATAGCAAGAAATCTTCAATTGCACAGTATTGTGCAATAGCAAGAAATCTTCAATTGCACAGTATTATGCAATAGCAAATATTTTCAATTGCACAGTATTGCACAATAGCAAGAAATATCTAATTGCACAATATTGTGCAATAGCAAGAAAATCCAATTGGATTTCAATTGGAGTTATCTTTCTTTGTCCAGAATAGTAGTTGAATCAACTTAAATCATTGTTTTATACAATATACAATGTATATTCACTTTTACTACCAACTGATAGATTAAAACAATCTTTACCATTCAGTAATAACAAGCACTTTTTTACATTTTAATATTTTATGATGTATTTAAATGAGTAGTTATTGTTGCAAACTTCATTAGAAATTTGAATTGAGATCAGTTTTGAAATAAGGGAAAGGGGGATGTGAAAAAAAAATTGGGGGGTCAATTTTTTTCATTTCAGATTTCATAAATAAAAAGAAAATTTCTTCAAACATTTTTTTGAGAGGATTAATATTCAACAGCATAGTGAATTGCTCAAAGGCAAAAAATTTTTTTAAGTTCATTAGACCACATTCATTTTGTGTCAGAAACCTATGCTGTGTCAACTATTTAATCACAATCCAAATTTAGAGCTGAATCCAGCTTGAATGTTGTGTCCATACTTGCCCCAACCGTTCAGGGTTCAACCTCTGCGGTCGTATAAAGCTGCGCCCTGCGGAGCATCTGGTCTTATATGCAGTGACCTTTACTGTGAGGCCTCTTGTTAGAACTTGGGCCACCACACAGCACAAATGGGAGAGAATAACATTGCTGCATTATTAAACACCTCACAATAATTTCTGAATTTACTGTAACCATTATTGCTTATAATTTCTATAAAATGCATTAAAAAAAATTATTTAAAATCTTCAGTTCTTATAGATATCATATAAACATGTTGTAAAATCTGATTTGGTTGATGTGTCACCTTGTTATTAAATATCAGATCCATAATTTTTCATAATTTTTATTTAACAGCCAAAAATACAGATTTGTAGTAAATATGAACGACATACAGACAATAGAAGTTATGGGGACAGAATGCAACTGTTTGAAGAATTTTCAAAACCCAAACCCCCACCAGAAATCATCCGACACGGGAAAGGTGGCACGTCAGGTGCTGAGGATGGGGAGGAAGGAGGGGCAGAGGAGTAGAATTAATTGTCATGTCCATGACCTCAGCCTAGGGTCAAAGGTGAGAGGTCCTTATAAATTTTTCAATATTTAAGGAAGCTGGCTTGTCATGTTTTGGAATTTTTGTAAGATTTTCGGAATCCTCTGGTTTTATCTATTTGAATGCCTTGCAAAAAATTTGCCCGGTGACCCCCATTTTTCTTTTTGAAAATCTTTTACTTGCATAATGATAAGCCATCTGTAAAAGTCTTAAAAAAATTTAATTACTTTTTAACAGTTTTTGAGAACTTCAACTTGTCAATGATAAAGCTATGAAAAGTTAAGAGAGAATATTTTCCCACCAAAATTTCAATGGCGCATATCTCGAAAACAAGCACGGTGACCTATATTTTTTTTTTGCTCTCTGGATTCCTTTATTAATTCCCTATCAACATAAACTAGTGTTTTGAAAAGTTAATTACTTTGAAACTGAGAAGCGAACTCCCTTAAAAAAAAATATGTGTTTGAAAGATACTTGTATTTTATTGTATTGTATCTTGTGATTGTTTGCTGCATTGTTTGGTCTTTGAATTTTTGAAGACTTTTCTCTCTTTTTTTAAGGTGATTCTTAACAATTACAATCAATTGTACAGAGCATGCACAGTGTGGTAGATCTATCTTAAATGTTATTTTAAAACTGGCACTTGCATTGTCTGAAAAAAGCCTTACGTATTTAACAAGGAAAAGAATTTTAGAAAAACGATTAATTAAAAAAAAAAGAGATAATATTCATTGACATCATTGCATTTTGTATACTGTGTATACAATTCTAAAATTAGTTATTAATTGGTTGATGCAAATGCAATTCACCAATGATTTACAAAATACTCAGAGTTATTCCCCTTTGTATGTGATAATAAGATTTAAAAACTAAAAACATTTTACGCAATCATTTATTCAACTTTTTAATCATACATTAAAGTGTTATTTTCTTCTATTTCAGATATATTCATTTCCCATAGATTCCTTGGAACGGCTATTAAAGACAGAATTGGGGATACAAGACAATTTATTATGACTTTAGAATCTTTTTCTAGCATTGAATATTTATTGCAAACTTTTATTTATTTATTTATATGACACTGTAGTTGTTACAAGTAAGCACTAAAATTCATTGCTAGAGTTTCGTTAATTTTCAATATTTATTAAAAATGATATCCTTTTAAAGGAATTAACTTATTTAATCTAATGTATTTTATAAGAAGAACTTTTGCCCTAGGCACTTTCTTGTAAATAGCTTTGTCAATATTCTTTTTTATTATTTCCTAATTTAAAATAAATTTGTTAAAATTGAAACTTTGTGCAATAGAAAATTTATAATGTTTCTTATCTATTTTCTTTTCGATGGAGAAATGTTATTAAATGAAGTCCATTAAACCAATTTTGATCATTTATGTCATCGTAAAATGTGTGTTTTGGCAGGCCTGTCGCAACACCTATTTCAATGTCCTTATTTTGTGTGATACATCTGGGATAGTCTTATGTTAGAGAAATATTCATAATAAAAAGCTTTGACTATCCTTGAGTTTGTCTTTGTAGTCTTTATTTTTGAGGCTCCCACAGGGTCATAAACGACCTGCGACCTCTGGGCTCTTTAGAGACGACTTCTTACCTGAGGGCCTTCTAAAAACGACCTGCGACCTGTAAAATTTGAAAAAAACGACCTCAGACCGACTCCCGTCCTCTGTGTTGGGGAAAAACGACCTGCGACCTGTACATTTCCCTCTATACGAATTTTAAAGCGACCTTGCAACCTGAGGGGGGTACCTGCGGGAGCCTCATTTTTCATGCTTTATGAATGGCTGACTGAAATTTCGACAAGTGGTGGTTCAAAGGATTTAGTTACCAGGACTGAATCTTGTTTTTTTGCAATAGAAATAACAGTGAAGACAATCAGATTTTCTTCAAGGACCAACAGTGAAAAAAATAGGTTGAGAAATCTGGGCACAAGTAGAGATTACTGTGGATGATTTTTTACCTTGGGTACAAATTTTCGTGTTTTTGCCAAAGTCATACAAACTTATGAAAATTAGTGTTTGTTGAACATTTAAATTCAAAATCCATAGAAATTGGTATTCCATGAATAATAATGATTTCACAGTTTAGATATTGCTCTCGTTGTTTGCTGATTATATCCTTCATTTAAAGGTCTTACCAGCTGGTCTATTCTGAAGTAGAGTTCTAACCTGTAGAGTTAAGCCCACTTGTAGTGAGTGGCTTTAAACACAGATCTTAATCATTTTTTCCACCAAAGGTTGTGGTTTTCAGTGGTGGATTCTGAAATTTTCATAAAGAAGGGCCATTCTGGTCTTGCTTCATTGATTCTCATCCCCCCCTTTTCACCAGTTCTTCTTCCTGGCAATGCTTGCATTTTCAACCAATAGAAGTTGGCAGCAACTATATAGCCAGTTGTGAAAGTGGCATTTAAGCACAAACAAAATTCAAACAAAGCATTTCCATTAGAACAAAACAGATGTATCTCATCCAACCACTACTGGTATTGTTCATCATTCTCATTATTTTTAAGATAAATAAAAGGTGTTGAGGAGTGCATTTCAATGAGACAGCAGCCCAGATAAACAAAAAGACAGCAAAACATTTAAAGGTCATAAATGACAAATAACCAAAAGCAGAGACTGCAGAAAGACATCTTTTCTAGTAGCGAGTTTCTTGAAGACATACTATTATATATAACTGATTTGATTTTGATTGTTTTGTGTTTAATGTTCAGTGGGAATTATTTCATGCATATATTTAGGACGATTGGTAAATCTTTATTAAGTACTGGGGTGCGCGAAACACTTCCTTGGTGTTGCTTATTCTGACCGGGGTTACTTGATTAACTAGTTGTTTTTCTTTTCACATCAAATATAACATACAAGTTATTTGCAAATTATTACAAAAACGCAAAAGATAACACAATATTAACCTCGGACTAATACATTGAATTAACTTTATAATATAAGTCCAAGTATTAAAATGAGGGGGATAGGACCTTTACCGGGATCAGCTGTTTTTACGCTCGGGATATGGGGATTGACCCTTTTGGAATCCGGGATGTTGGGATTTACTTTATTTAAATTCAGAACCACGGGATTTCGGAATCAGGACCCCTCAATAATAATCATAAAAATATTTTTTTTTTAAATCTGTCTTTTTCAAATTTTAAAAAGAAATTAATTAAATGATAACAAATTTAACAAAGGAATGCCTTAAACAAATGTCAATTATCTAAAAACAAAGAATCATATTCAATATACAAAAAAAATCTATATTTTAATAGGGGAAAGCTATCTGTGGATGCATTAAATCCCTGACATAATATCTAGGTTAATTTTCATCATAACTATAAATACAACAGTATAAGAGTTTATTTATGGATATAATATCTTTAAACTTAACATTGAAGGATAACAGGTAAAACTGTTTTATTGTCCTAAATCTCAGCTTTTGATTTATTATGTCAGATCATGTTATATCAATACAACACGTCTTAAAATACGTTTGAAAATTTCGTTTTTCAATTTCAGACCTTCACAGAAAGGCCATGTGACTACCGAAAAATTTTTTTTTGGTAAAGACCATGAGAAAATAAGCAATTAAATGAGAAAGCTATTTTTTTCTTTATTTTCCGTGCAGAAGTGATTTTCGATAATATGTCTTCTATTGCATATTAACTTTTCCAACTGTGGTCCACACCAGCGGATAATTGAGTAAACTGAAAGGGTGTCACATATATTAGCAGCTTCCACGAAAACGTTATGCACCCATGAACCAACAAAAACAAACAAACATTAATAATATGTTTGTTGTGTTTGAATTCCCTCAGTTTTAGTTTGTAACCCGATTTGTTTTTTATAATGACTTTTGAACACCAGTATACTACTAGTGGCTTTATTTGGGACAGGCAAGGTTAAAACAGTTGTCAGGATATTAACTGCTTGTCTCGTCGGTGTCAAAAAATTCCAGATCTTGTAATCTTTAAAATATTAAATTCTTATTCTCAAGTAGATATAGAAACATAAGAATATGAACATATAATCAAAGTTGTTGAAGTTCATTGATGGAGATTAACAATAAAAGGCCTAACATGAAAAAAAAATGTGATACAATTCAAATGACAAAATAACGAACATTTGATTCATAAAAAAAGACAGAAACTTCCGAATTAATGGACTCTGGCTTGAGACAGACATACGCATTTAGCAACAATACTGACACATCACCAATCGCCAAGTTTAAGCACTCTAGAGATAAGAAGAATAAGCAGTTGTTGCTCCATTAGTGCCGACCAAAAATGTTAGCATTTTTTTCTCAACTTGTGTCATCTTGTAAGAATTTTTTTAGTGTTGAAAGTTCGATACAATAATAAACATTTGATGTTATAGGGTTATTGCATGAATATTGGGGAATATTGTCCCGAGTAGAATTTTATATTGCACGAGCTTGCGAGTGCAATATGTGTTTTACGAGGGACAATATTCACCAATATTCCTGCAATAACCCTTTTATTGTATAGCAATATAATATTTGAAAGTAAAAATTGGTTTACACTAAGATTTTGGTGTTGATGACGTCATGAATTTTGAAGATTTATTGCACGCTAATTTTTGGTTACTTTCTGTGGGAAATGTTATATTGCTAGATCTATGCAATAATTCGGCATATTGCATGCTATGAAATTCTAACGATTAATATTGTACCTTTGGAGAAGAAGATCTACGTATAACTAACTTGTTTCTAATCCTTTTTGTGATATTTTGCAAATAAAATTGATAATTTATAAACTTCTTCACTTTGAAATGCGTATTACTTTTATTTGACAAGACGTGTCAGTTATGAAGTGTAGATCAAAGTTTCATCCAATAAGATGAATAATAAATCAAATATTAATCACGTGGTATACGTCAATTTGCCAATGAGACAGCAACCCAAATGACAAATAACCAAAAGTCATCTTTTCGATGGATGATTATCCAAAAATGTGCGACTCACTTTCATAGCTGCTTTAACATTGGTTTGCAGTGTATATCAAAGCTATATAACCTTATATAAAGAATACAAAGACGAGTAAAAAGTGTAGCGATCTCCGACTCGTACTGAGTTTCTTGAAGACACACTCTTAAAATAACTGGAGTAGTGTATAGTATGTATGTGAAGTTAGCAGCCGGTTCGTTATTCGTTATTCGATATTCAATATCCAACCGGCTGCCGGCTAGCAGTCGGTTCGATATTCAAAATTTATAGGAAAATTAAATACTTGATAACATTAAAAGCATGATTTTCATAGTTACAAGGACTAATAAGATACGTATAAAATCGTTAAATGACTTCTTCAAGCTGTCGTAATTTCTCGTTGTCCTCGAATATAAACCCTAACCCTTTTCTAAGTTACATATTTGTCTTTCTGTAATATAGATTTTTGTCGATAAAACAACTTCAAAGATGTACTTTTGTATATAAATTTCTTAAGACAAAAAGAAAAATCAATAACTCTAGAAATATTTATATTTTTTATAAATAGAGAACAAGCGTGGACACAGATGAGTGTGGATAGTATGTCTGGATGTTTGGCAGTGTCTTATGACAAAAGAGAGTTCTATGTTTTCCTATATGGTGTAATTATACTGTGTTGCACGATGACAACCAACCTGAGCATTAGGAGTATTGTTTATTTAATATTTATTTTTTATGTTCAAGACGGGCATGGAAGAGACAGTAATAACATTAGTTGCCAAATGATTATGATAAAATATGTTCCACATCTTTGATTTTTGATACATTTTGTAGATACAAGAGCAACACATTATAGCTTCATTTATTCGTGTGTTTTTTTCTAAATGGGAGATGATACATAGATTTGATAACATGATATAAGAAGCCTGTAATTCTATGGTTGTCGTTTGTTTGTGTGTTACATATTCACTTTTCGTTTATTTTTTGTACACAAATAAGGCCGCTAGTTTCTTGTTTGAATTGTTTTACATTGTCATTTCGGGGCCTTTTATAGCTGATAATGGGATATTGGCTTTGCTCATTGTTGATGGCCATATGGTGACCTGTAGTTATTAATTTCTGTGTCATTTTGGTCTCTTGTGGAGAATTGTCTCATTGGCAATCATACCACATGATTCATCTTTTTTATATGTATTTGCTTACTATTTGAATGGCTCTATTTATATTATTTTGTGGTAGATCATCAGTATCATTAGTAAAAAAATTTGTTAAAATGTTCCTCAGATTAGAATACATTTATTGGTTTTTAGTAATGACGACTTGCCTGACATGATGCTTGGGGCTAGATGATCTAGGAAGTAAACCTTTGTGCTGACCAATATAAGACACAAATACATGGAAACCTAATCAAAATCATAAAACAGCTGTTACTGTTAATGGACTAACGAATATATATGACTTTTAAACAAATGTAAAGGAAAAAAATGACAGGGTGGGGCCAAATAGAGTTCAAGGGGAGCTAATAAGAGAGAAATTTTAAAGTTGAGTCATCTTTTTAGACGCAAGTTAAATGAGAGGGGGCAGGACCATTTTTGGGACATCTGGATCGGGTGGTTTTTAAGTTCAGGATTTCGGGATTGACACTTTCATGGTCAGGGATCACTTTCTTCAAATTTCGGGATGTCAGGTTTTGATATTTTTTAAATTCGGGACCTCAAGATTTCATGTTTTTAAGCCGGGAATTTCGGGATCAAGACCCCTCCGACCCACCCTCTTAAACAATCACTTATTTAGACTTACCTTCTAATTATATATAAAAAAACACAACTCAGAACAGGAACAATATGACACTATTTCTAATTTACTTCGACTACTGATATGCAAACCTAAAAACAGACCGTGCCCAAAAATATCATAAAATAGTGATTGAAAGATTGATTGCACTTTGAATATATACTTCAGACACGTGTTACATGAGCCGGTTTGTTTACAAATAATAATGTCACGTGCTCACGCACTGACGTCACAATTTGCATCGATCTTGCAATTCACTACACAATTCACTCATACAGAACCAATTATCATGCAAACATGCATCGTGAATGTGATTGGTTATCAAAGATTGCTTCCCTTAGAAAAACTTAGTAGATACTTAGTCAGCCGTAAGCGGTTGAGCTAAGGTTAGCGCGCTGCCTCGTACCACAGAGGTCCCGGTGGAGACAAGCAATTTTGTAATGAAATTCGTGCTCTCCGGTTACCGGCATTGGCGCCCAACAATAATAACCCACGGTTAGAAGAATTACCTAGCCAGGTTAAAATATGAATATAAGAAAGATGAAAATATCATCATTATAGAGTATAATGACTCTTGAGGTGGGGGAAATGTGACGGGATTGCTTCCCTTATAAAAACTTATAGTAGATACTTAGTCAGCAGTAAGCGGTTGAGCTAAGGAAGTACTTCTTAGCTCAGTCGGTTAGCGCGCTGTCTCGTAACACAGAGGTCCGGGTTCGAGTCCCGGTGAAGACAAGCAATTTTGTAATGAAATTTGTGCTCTCCGGTTACAAAATAATACAATTCAATTCAATTCAATTCAAATATTTATTGTCATATAAACTCTGAACAATAAGTTTGTGACAAATAATATAAAAATACAGAAATAATGCATGTACAGTATTAGAAGAAATTAGTTCATCCACAGGCACTACTGTGCCCGGAACGACTACAATTTCCCACTTGATATGCGCCGCAAATTGGATTGCGATTAATAACCGGCTTATCCTTGAAAATTGAAAAAAACATCGTAGATGAAGACGATGTGAGGGGGGTGACGAGAGAACGGCCTTGTTCATGGTACATCATATATTTAACTCTATCCTTAGCAGCCCTTGCTTCACTGGAAACTGCTGTGCGTTTTTGTCTGTCTTTGAACAGAAATCATTACCTTTGATTTGGGTTTTGTCCTTATCCTCGTTGTTATCATTTGAAGAAGTAGAATCAGAATCATCGGAAGAGGACGAAGATTGATTAATCATCTGCCGAGTAAGCTCTTTAGCCCGTTTTCGCGGCCGTAACTACCTATGAGGCAGGGGAGGCAGTTCTAAACCAAATTTTTTTTGGAAGTAATAAAATGAAGTTTTGACATTATGTACACCAAGAACTTGAATTTATATAATAAACAACACAAGTTTACAGTTTTAACAGTGTTAGGTACGTGATATATGCGCCATTTTCCGGATTTTTGATCGAAAGTGAACCGTTACTATAGTATTAATGAATGGGTGTTTTTATAATGGCCCTGTTATATGTCCAAGGTCTGTAATAATGGTCGAGGAAGTCTGTAATGGCTTGAGGCAACGCCGAGGGCTATTACAGACATCCGAGGCCATTATTACTGACCGAGGACATATAACAGGGCAATTATAAAAGCACCCATTTCTTAATACATTTATTAACCAACTGAACAAAAGTGTATGTGTTGCTGCTAACTTGATGTACTGTCTTACTCTTTTAATAACAGTTTAGTTTGAACAAAATAATTTGTACTTCACCATTATAAAGCTTTAAATATACCAAATATCCATGATATTAAGTTGCAAGAGATATGTGTTAAAAACATGATGAACAGTGATCCCTTTATATGGTTCTTTAATGTTGGATGCTGGTTACTAAATTAAATAAAATACAAAAAGGTATTATACTCTTTACAACTTAGTTTTATTAACTTTATCAAAAACCCTAACAGGGCTTAATACAGACAAACTGGGCATTAATACAGGGCCATTACAGAAAAACAGGGCCATTACAGAAAAAACAGGGCCATTACAGAAAAACAGGGCCATTACAGAAAAAACAGGGCCATTACAGAAAAACAGGGCCATTACAGAAAAATCAGGGCCATTACAGAAAAACAGGGCCATTACAGAAAATATGTAATTTTTAATAAACAGTCACTTTTGGCAATAATGCACTTAGTTGGTTAAAAAAGTATTTGTATTTTGGTTGTTTTTTTGTGTGTGGTCGTCCGTCTGTTATTCAGTATTCGTACGAAAACACATATGAAACTTTGCTTTCGACAATTTTGATTAAAACTTGACTGTTCTAATTTCACATTTATTTAGGGGCTCAATTAAGCTGAGGAAGTTCCCTTTGAATTGTGAATCTTTTATGATATCGGGAATTCGTTACCGGCTGAATCAGCTGTTTTAACCGCTTCTCCCGATCGTACGAGAACATTATGGTTAATGCCTTAGTAGTTCACCCCCATTCGTTGTAGCAGGGACTTTCTATACTAAGTATATACTTGACTGTATTTAAAGTCCCTGTTTTTAGTTACATGTCTGTCCAGCTTTCAACAATATTGAAATTCAAGGTCCTCGATAAAAAAAAAATATCTTGCGTTCCATGATCTTAGTTGCTTTATATGTTTTTTCAACTTAGTGACTTACCAGTTTGATTTCTAATAAAAATATCTTTAAATACAGCAAGGACGTATGTTAGTTATACGTCCTTGAATACAGGTAATAATTGTTTGCATAAAAATTGCTTCCAGGATCCAGCATTACTGATATTTCTTAAAGTAAGGAAATCGAAGAAAAACGGGTCATTTATAGCCATATTGAGAAAAAAATCCATGGTCACAATGTATTTAATGTTAATAATTATAGGCCAAATAACAGCATTTAAGAAGGAGCCTTGGCTCACCCCAAACAGCAATCTCAGCTTGTTTTTGCATAAAAATTGTTTCCAACTTCAAGCAATACTGTAGTCCAAATAATTATGACGTCTGGCAAGGCTATTTTATTTTTTTTCTGGGACGTCCCAGAAAAAAATTAAAATAGCCTTGCCAGACGTCATAATTATTTGGACTAGCAATACTGATGTCTCTTAGAGAAAGGAAATCGAAGGAAAACGGGTCATTTTTAGCCATTTTACCACCCACCACCCCTTCTCTTGGGGCCTCACTCAGTCGGCGGCCCCAAATCCCTGCCTCCCCTGAATTAGAACCCTATAGTTACGGCCCTGACAATCCTTACAATAACAAATTCTGATAGC
This sequence comes from Mytilus edulis, assembly GCA_019925275.1. Classification (NCBI taxonomy): domain Eukaryota; kingdom Metazoa; phylum Mollusca; class Bivalvia; order Mytilida; family Mytilidae; genus Mytilus; species Mytilus edulis. Next base: position 1,119,610 of record CM034351.1, on the reverse strand, counting down.
TAGGTAACTTTTTCCCATGAGAGCCAATCCACCCAATATCAACAGAAACTCTACATCTGATAGGTCTTAATTTTTAGATTTGATAGGTAGTTTTTCATTATGTTTTTTTTTTCTAAAAAAAAATCTCCCCATCCATCCCCACCTGTCAGAATTAACTGGAATGGCCTATTGTACACAAACTACACATTTATTGGTTAATCAGTTGATCATGTGATCGGCGTACTAATGCAAAATGGTGGACGTAACAAACGAAAGTAGAATGTCGCATTGAAAAGTCAAAATTGTGGTAAAAAAGTTATTTTTGACAATTTTAAACATAGTAAATCAACAGTACTTACTTCCGGTATTTCATACACACAGGTTGGCGTCCAAGTAGGCTATCAAAATGATCAAGCAACCACCCGGTTTAATATTAAAGTGAATCCGGGTCCGTTCGCGCCCATTCACGTTCGCACCCCATCACATTCGCCCCCTTTCACTTTCGCACCCTACACGTTCGCGCCCACTTTTGATTGGTTTTGTGTTAATAACTTTGTAATCAAGTTTTGGCAAGTGTATTCATATATAGACAATAATAGTGCAACTTGACATATAGATAATATGAGGAAGGCGCTACCTTTAATGCCAGCTTTATACTAAGACTATACTATATCCTATATATAGTGATTGGATGTTGGTTGTTTAACGTCCAGTGGCAAATATTTAATGCATTTTCAGGACGAATGCCCCAGGCTACATTAACATATAGTTTTTGTATAAAATAAAATTATAAGTTCAGATTGAAAATGTTTAGGGAATGATCATTGAACTTCAAAAGGCAGGAGGGGGTTATGGTATTTTGCCTAAAAAATATATTCTTATTTCCAAATTGATGGAAAAAAATCTGTTCAAGCACTGAAGCAGAGGACAAAAAAAATATTTTGAATCCAGATCTTCACCAAAAACATTAAAAATGATTTTATCTTTCATCTTGACTTTACAAGTAAAAAAAATAACCAATATGAAAATAAGGTAACATAGCTTTAAGGTTTATTTGGACCCTTCGACTAAAATGAATGCATTTTCATCTCAAAATTTACTCTGACTACAGACAAACCTAAGTATCTAAGCACTCTCAAGGCTATTTTGTGTAGTTATATTATTTTTTTTTACAGGAAGGGATTGACCAGAACTAGAGAATGTAATAAATTGCAATTGTACAAACGAAGATTTTTAAATGATGGCACCAATCTCGGAAGAAGAAGAGAATTATGTTCGATTAGCTTTGTTATTGAACGGAGTGGCACCCAGAGCAATTCGTACTTATTTTGATAGAACATTTCCACCTACCTACCTACCTTCAACGCTCAATACTCACTACGATACTCTTGATAACTTGAAATTCAGGAGAGTTTTAAACCAGACACAGTGGAATCTTTTGTTTCCAACAAATGGTATGTTTAAATTGACTTATAAGGAACACATATAGTTTGTATTCAAAAATGTTAATATATATATGAATGCAAAAACCCCAACAACAATCCTTTGTTGAATATAAATGCATATAGTAAAACACAAAAATACTGAGCTCCAAGGAATTTTCAAAACGGAAAGTTTCTAATAAAATGGCAACATCAGAACACACTGAACAAATGAACAACAACTATCAGTTATTCCGGACTTAAAAGACATTTTCTTGTGTACAAAATGGTGGATTTTACATTGGTTTACAGATAGATAAACCTCTAACTTGTATGACAGTTGTATAAAACTCAATTACATTGACAACCATGTGTGAACAAAACAAACATACATAATAGGTAAAAATGTCAATAACAGGGGTACAACCGTCAACGTTGTGTTGATATCTTAATCACTATAAAACAAACAGATATATATAAACAAAAAATTACCATAACACAATGGCCGGATGAATAAGTACAAATCCACGTCACATAAAAAAAGACACGAAAAGGAACACAGACAAAGCCCATTAGAAAAAAACGAAAGACAAAAATACAGAAACTATCATAGACCAAAAACACAAAAAAAAATATACAGAGCCACGTCATATGTAACCAAAACACACAAAAAGGCATACAGAAAAAGCATGTGTGATCAATTTCTTGCCATCAATTCTGCTAAACCCTGGCTAAAGCCATCTTGAACTTACAACTGTGAGATTTTTAATATACGACCGTTTTCCGGACGTATTATGCTACACCTTTGTTTGTCTGTATGTCCATCTGTTGTGTTAGTCTGTCCGTCCGTCATCAACATGTCGGACAATAACTCATAAAATGATTTAACCAATTTGTATGCAATTTTGGTGAATTGTTTATATCTATTGACATGAGGTCTCTTGATTTTTATAAAAACTTCAAACATTTATAAGGAATAGGAAATAGGATGTTATTCATTAAAAAGGTGAATTTGCTAATTTTTGGGACAATAACTCAAAAATTGCTTTGAGCAATTTACTTGGTATAGAATCATTGAAAAGTGTACATATCTGTAAGCCAATGTACACCTGACTGTTTTCAGTGTTATTCAACAAAATGCCCAATTCTCAATTTTAGGACGATACTAACTGAAAATGTTTAATGGTTAATTGTTTGTAACATGTTTGATGTTATAGGCGTACCTGTTTCTAAGGCCACACTTAAAAATATTTTGGTTTGCCCAAACCCTACCCATAGGTTGAGACAGTGGGTAGGTACGTAGGCATTTTCTTTTTTTTCAAAAAAAGAAATTGAAGTATCAGATGTTTATTAGTCTTCATACCTATTTGATTAAAAAAAAACTTTTTCAAATCAGGACAATAAAAGAATTTGAGTAGGCAGCTTTTTTCTGGGTAGGTAGCATTTGGGCAAACAAACCTATTATTTATTATAGCCTAATTAATTTGATGTTACAGGTTTGACTGATTCAACATCTTTTGATGTTACAAACATTTTGATGTAATCATGGTAATAGACGTATCTTTAGTACAAGTGTTCCTGATTTTAATTCCTTTTATATTACACATGTTTACTAGATTTTGATACTTTTTGTGTGCATTATTCTAATACTTTGATGTTACAGGTGTACCTGATTCAACAACTTTTGATGTAACATTGATGATTTGCTTGATCAGAAACTTGACATCTATTATTAAGCCAATCAATGGATTCGACATACTTCCACTACCAGTGGAGACAACTCCAGGAGCTGATCTTGCAAGGATTAAATGGTACAGAAATATATTAGCTCATGATAGTAACAAAATAGCCACTGCTGATTTCAATACAGCATGGAGTAATATATCTGATGTAAGTGTTACATATGTATCAATGATTTTAGAATATTACACATGTTACATGTATTTAAATGATTGTGTACAGAAAATTAAGAACATTGAATACAAGAACAATACAATCATTAAAATTGACAGTAAATCTATTAAAATAGCCAATCCAGGATTGGACATCATATTCAGTGATCTGGAAGGATTTTTTCTCTATGGGCCCAGGGCCCCTCAAAAATAAATTCAATGGGCCATTTAAAAAAAATATGGGCCATGGTGTCAAATGAGTGGGCCATTTGCATGATTTGAATTGATTACAGTGAAAAAAAATTAATGGTGTATATTTTGCCAAAGAGGTGGTGGTACATTTTTTGTACTTATCTTACTGATTCTAAATAATATCATGGATATTGTTGCTGTGATTTTGTAATTTCAATTTCAAAGAATATAAAATAAGTTCTTCCAAACCAGACAATATTATATTTAAGATAACCTTTATTTACAATGTTTAAACTGGTACTGTTGTCTTGTTCATGTTCATGTTTTTTTTTACATTAAATTTGGGTCTTCCTCGAAACTATACTTATTCCAGCGTTCCCTATTAGAGGACGTTTCTGGCATATCCTCTGCACTTCTTGTATTATTATTACTTCATCACAATGACAACAATAACAGTAGAGACTATCATTATGCATAAATGATAGAACAAAACAACAATTCGTTGAAGGCATGTTTACAAAATGTCAAAACGAGCCAAAGACCAAAAAGTGACAAGGACAGTTACGGTAAGCCCCTTTTATGAAGACAAAAAATATTTTTATATTCATAAAAATGCTTTGGGTTTTTTAATCGAAATAATAGCAAGCTAAACTAATTTACAGGATTATAATTAAAGATAAATCTCGTCTGTACTAGCCAAATTTCACAAATTTAAAGTTGTTTATGAAAAATCATACCATGAATGATGGTTAATTACGTTTTTTGGGTAATCAGTTGTACCGCATGGTTCTATAATTACCATATGAAAACACCCAAGACGTCCCAAAAATATATACGTTAGTTGCTCCTATCATTGGAGGAACATTACACAGTTGTGTACACACACATGGCGGCACGGAATACGATCGTTAATCCATTTTGATGATATTTAAACGCTTCGAAACAAAGTGAAAAATATTGTGCGCCACATGGGCGCTTACATAAGTCACTCTATGCGCCATTTCTGGTCGATAAGTGCTATAGGCGCAGGGCGAACGTCCTTCCCGATCACTGCATATTTTTGTAACTTATCATATCCATGATTTCATACTTGTGAAAACCACTTCTACAAATTGTGCTCTTGTATTAAACTGCATTTGTTTGACATAAAATCATCAGATAAACGCACAAAAAAGTAAATAAAGTGTAGCAAACTCAATATAGAAATATATATTTCTAATTTCACAAAACTGTAGCATTAAATTTTTTAATTTTTCTGTATTTATTGTTCATTGTCTTGAAATCAATTATTTGTCTGTCCTTGACAATGCAAAGCTTGAAGTATTCCAATCCCTCTGAGATTTCGTCAATATCGTTTGCAGGATTCAATTGACTTCCTGCTTCTTTTTATGCCCCACCTACGATAGTAGAGGGGCATTATGTTTTCTGGTCTGTGCCTCCGTTCGTCTGTTCGTCCGTTCGTTCGTCCCGCTTCAGGTTAAAGTTTTTGGTCGAGGTAGTTTTTGATGAAGTTGAAGTCCAATCAATTTGAAACTTAGTACACATGTCCCCTATGATATGATCTTTCTAATTTTAATGTCAAATTAAAGTATTGACCCCAATTTCATGGTCCACTGAACAAAAAAGAAGATAGTGTGAAGCTCAGGTTAAAGTTTTTGGTCAAGGTAGTTTTTGATGAAGTTGAAATCCAATCAACTTGAAACTTAGTACACATGTTAACTATAATATGATCTTTCTAATTTTAATGCCAAATTAAAGTATTGACCCCAATTTCACGGTCCAGTGAACATGTAAAATGATAGTGCGAGTGGGGCATCCGTGTACTATGGACACATTCTTGTTTATGTATTTTTTTTTATCAGTTTTTACTTTTCTAATACTTTGTATTATTTGCTTATTTCTTGGCCAATTAGAACATTGTAGAATGTGGTTTAACTCAAAGTTATTGAATTCTTAGGGTTCTTCAATATGCTGAATTTATCTGTGTATTTATGATTATGGCAGCGTCGACAGTTTTGTATAGTTTTTATACAACCGCAAAAATTTAAATTTTTCGTTGTATATTGCTATCACGTTGGCGTTGTCGTCGTCCTGTGTCGTCTTGTGTCTTGCGTCGTCGTCGTCGTCCGAATACTTTTAGTTTTCGCACTCTAACTTTAGTAAAAGTGAATAGAAATCTATGAAATTTTAACACAAGGTTTATAACCACAAAAGGAAGGTTGGGATTGATTTTGGGAGTTTTGGTCCCAACATTTTAGGAAATCTAACAGTTTATGTAGATTCTTTATTTTTGGTCCTGTTTTCAAATTGGTCTACATTAAAGTCCAAAGGGTCCAAAATTAATCTCAGTTTGATTTTTAACAAAAATTGAATTCTTGGGCTTTTTTGATATGCTGAATCTAAACATGTACCTCTGCGGTCGTATAAAGCTGCGCCCTGCAGAGCATCTGGTTCTATATTACATCTTATTTTTTCTATATTATATATATAAGAAAGCTATGCATTTGCATTATGCAGAGGCTATATTGGTATTGCACTACGCTAGGTAAACCAGTGTAGCAATACATTATGAATAATCTCCGTGCATTACACTGAGTACATTCTTATACAATTTTATTAGGTAAAATTTTAAAGCATCGAACATGATACATTCTCATAGGGTCGCCTTTGGTACATTTTTATGCCCCACCTAAGATAGTAGAGGGGCATTATGTTTTCTGGTCTGTGCCTCCGTTCGTTTGTTCGTCCGTTCATCTGTTCGTTCGTTCGTTCGTCCGTCCGTCTGTGCGTCCATTCACTTCAGGTTAAAGTTTTTTGAAGCTGAAGTCCAATCAACTTGAAACTTAATACACATGTTCCCCATGATATGATCTTTCTAATTTTAATGCCAAATTATAGTTTTGACCCCAATTTCATGGTCCACTGAACATAGAAAATGATAGTGCTAAGTTCAGGTTAAAGTTTTTGGTCAAGGTAGTTTTTGATGAAGTTAAAGTTACATCAACTTGAAACTTAGTACACATGTTCCCTATGATATGATCTTTCTAATTTTAATTCCAAATTAAAGTTTTGACCCCAATTTCACGGTCCACTGAACATAGAAAATGATAGTGCGAGTGGGGCATCCGTGTACTATGGACACATTCTTGTTATATCATTAATTTTACACCAGTTAAATTTAAAGCATTACACTATATATACAATGCTAAAGCAATACCCTATGCACAATATTATGTATGTTCCTGTCGTAATTGCACTAGGTACGTCGATCTCAAAAGTATCATATTAGGTGTATGTTTTCATTTTAGATGTACAGATATGAAATATCTGTGACGGGAAGATATACCAAATACTCTGATCTTTTCTATTTTGTTAAAATGTATAAACGAGTTAAAATTCGGAAGATTAAATGAAATAAATACGTTTTAAATTTTAAGCGTCTGAAGCGCTTTTCTGAATTAACCTTGATAAGGAACACTAAAGGTCCAACATTTGAAAGCCACGAATGTATAAGAACCAAAATAGTTAAAGAGCCATAGTATGCATTATGCTTTAATTGTTTAAATCCTTGTTACCCCAAGTGTGACTGGGGAAACGAAATATGGTCATTTGGTCTTCTTCCGACCGGCAGTAAAACACTTGCCGAAGTGGGGCATCCGTTTGGATGTCTCGTGTAAAGAGAGGGCAACACTCTTTACACATTAAGAACCCTTGCAACAACTCTTTGGGGGGTCCGTAGGTGGCCTGTTGCACGGCAAAATTTCTGTCCCTATCCAATAAACCCCCATTTTCCAGTGGCACTCCAAATTTCCTAGACCATTATCCCTGATGGCTTCTGTTATGAGTAAAACTTCCTATTGTAGTTATCATGTTTATTTGTTAACTTGTTCTCGTCCTGAACATGCATGAAATATTTGCCACTGTCCGTTAAGCAACCAACAATCAATCAATCAAATTAAATCTGTGTATGTGGATTTTTAACAAATAATGCCCTAGAACGAACAAATATTTTCTTATGTTACCCGAAGCTTTTCCATTCAGCAAACATTACATCATTCTTTGTCATTTAGTTAAATAAAAGGGAAAGTTGATAAAGACAGGAAATTAGATAAAATAAAATATTTTTTGCAGAGTTGTGTCACGAGCATGTGTGTCAACAAGACTAATGAAATAAGTTTATAATGTAGGCTAAATTGTGTGCGCAAATCCTCAGATTAACAGCATGCAGAAATGACAAATATGAAAATATGCAGAAATTAGGTCTACTTTTTTTAAATACAAACATGCAGTAAGATTGAAAACGAGGTGTATACTGGATCCTAATATTAAAACCAATCAATTGATTCTTACAACACTGTGACAAATTCAAACTCGATATTTGATTCATAAAAAAATTAACAATCCATGCAAGCATTAAAAAAGGTGCGGAAACCACTCTTATTTAGAAAAGATGAAGTTAAATTGTTTAAGTCTACGGTAACTTTCTTTCATTTGCGGTTAATTTAATTACAAACTTGCATGTTATTTGCGACAGAAATATTCTTTAAAATTAGTTAGTTTATTTCCTTATCAATTTATAACCCTAGTTATAGTATAACTAAACGCCGTATTTGAATATCAAAAGGCTTTTTTTATGAAATTAATGTAGAAAATGTAAGGAACTATATCTTTTTCCTACGCATTGACAATTTGTTTTGATCTGACGTTATCGACGTCTTGACAACGCTTATTGTTGTATGACGTCAGAGAGTAAAATAACCACGTTTATGTGAAATTATCGGTTTTTATTTAACTGGGAAATCAATGTAATATATTGCAACCAATGTAATAAATGATTTGTAATACATATGGGTAGATGGGTAATACACACGCACCAAATTGCTCCAACATTGTATGGTATAATAGAGTTGCGACATAGAAGTTGTGGCGACATTACTGTAGACAATGACGTCGCTGGATAATTTTAATGTTCCGGCCAAAAAAATAAACCAACAAGGAGTAGCGTAAAAACTAGCACAGTTGCTAAGGACTTTCTTTGCACCGATGGATTAGTCTTTCATGTTTGAATCATATATCATTTTTAGCTCACCTGGCCCGAAGGGCCAAGTGAGCTTTTCTCATCACTTGGCTTCCGGCGTCCGTCGTATGTCAGATTTTCTCTAAAGGCTGCGGTTTCAGAGTTACAAGCCAAAATCTACATTTCACCCCTATGTTCTATTTTTAGCCATGGCGGCCATCTTGGTTGGTTGGCCAGGTCACGGGACACAATTTTTCAACTAGATACCCCAATGATGATTGTGGTCAAGTGTGGTTTAATTTGGCCCAGTAGTTTCAGAGGAGAAGATTTTTGTTAAAGATGACTAAGATTTACGAAAAATGGTTAAAAATTGACTATAAAGGGCAATAACTCCTAAAGGGGTCAACAGACCATTTTGGTCCTGTTGATTTATTTGTAGATCTTACTTTACTGAACATTTTTGTTGTTTACAGTTTATCTCTATCTATGATAATATTCAAGATAATAACCAAAAACAGCAAAATTTCCTTAAAATTACCAATTCAGGGGCAGCAACCTATCAACGGGTTGTCCGATTCATCTCAAAATTTCAGGGCAGATAGATCTTCACCTGATAAACAATTTTTCCCCAATGTCAGATTTGCTCTAAATGCTTTGGTTTTTGAGTTATAAGCCAAAAACTGCATTTTACCCCTATGTTCTATTTTTAGCCATGGCGGCCATCTTGGTTGGTTGGCCGGGTCACCAGATACAATTTTTATACGACCGCAAAATTTGAAAAATTTTTCGTCGTATATTGCTATCACGTTGGCGTCGTCGTCGTCGTCGTCGTCCGAATACTTTTAGTTTTCGCACTCTAACTTTAGTAAAAGTGAATGGAAATCTATGAAATTTTAACACAAGGTTTATGACCACAAAAGGAAGGTTGGTATTGATTTTGGGAGTTTTGGTTCTAACATTTTAGGAATTAGGGGCCAAAAAGGGCCCAAATAAGCATTTTCTTGGTTTTCGCACTATAACTTTAGTTTAAGTTAATAGAAATCTATGAAATTTTGACACAAGGTTTATGACCACAAAAGAACGGTTGGGATTGATTTTGGGAGTTTTGGTTTCAACAGTTTAGGAATTAGGGGCCAAAAAAGGGCCCAAATAAGCATTATTCTTGGTTTTCGCCCCATAACTTTAGTATAAGTAAATAGAAATCAATGAAATTTAAACACAATGTTTATGACACAAAAAGGAAGGTTGGTATTGATTTTGGGAGTTTGGTCCTAACAGTTTAGGAATAAGGGGCCAAAAGGGACCCAAAATAAGCATTTTTTGGTTTCGCACCATAACTTAGTATAAGTAAATGAATCTATGAAATTTAAACAAGGTTCATGACATAAAAGAAGTTGTATATTTTGGTGTTTTTTGGTCCAACAATAAGGCCCAAAGGGTCCAAAATTAAACTTTGTTTGATTTACAAAATTAATAATTGGGTTCTTTGATATGCCTGAATCTAAATGTCAGACTGTGTATAGATTCGTAACTTTTGGTCTGTTTTCAATTGGTCTACATTAAGGTCAAAGGGTCCAAAATTAAACTTAGTTTGATTTTGATCAAAAAAATCAATCATTAGGTTCTTTGATATGCTGAATCTAAAAATGTACTTAGATTGCTGATTTTGGACCCAGTTTTCAAGTTGGTCCAATCGGGTCCAAATTAAACTTTGTTGATTTCATCAAAATTATAATGGGTCTTGATATACCAATCTAACTGTGTATTAGATCTTAATTTGTCCTGTTTTCAATTGGTCCTACACTAAAGTCAAAGGTCCAATTAAACTTAGTCTGATTTTAACAAAAATTGAAATCTTGGGGTTCTTTGATATGCTGAATCCAAAAATGTACTTAGATTTTTTATTATGGGCCCAGTTTTCAAGTTGGTCCAAATCAGGATCTAAAATTATTATATTAAGTATTGTGCAATAGCAAGTCTTTTCAATTGCACAGTATTGCTCAATGGCAAGAAATATCTAATTGCACAATATTGTGAAATAGCAAATTTTTTTTTAATTAGAGTTATCTTTCTTTGTCCAGAATAGTAAGCAAGAAATATCTAATTGCAAAATATTGTGCAATAGCAAGATTTTTTTTTAATTGGAGTTATCTTTCTTTGTCCAGAATCAACTTAAATCTTTGTTATATACAATATACAATGTATATTCACTTTTTACTACCAACTGATAAATTAAAATAATCTTTACCATTCAGTGATAACAAGCAGTTTTTTTACATCTTATTTCCTTATCTTATCTAAAATGTTTTTAGATAATGTATGTTGGACATTTGCCAGACATGACTATGATGTCATTTTCTATTTTTATTTGCCCATTACTTTATGTAAATAACTTCATTGGAAATTTGCCAATATAAAATGTTGCTGATGAAGTTTGTTTTATTGTTTTATACAATAAACAATGTATATTCACTTTTACTACCAACAAATCTTTACCATTCAGTGATAACAAGCACTTTATTTTACATTTTAATATTTTATGATGTATTTAAAAGAGTAGTTATTGTTGCAAACTCCATTAGAAATTTGAATTGATATCAGTTTTGGAAAAAAGGAAACGGGGATGTGAAAAAAGGGGGGGGGGGGGTTAAATTTTTCTCATTTCAGATTTCATAAATAAAAAGAAAATTTCTTCAAACATTTTTTTGAGAGGATTAATATTCAACAGCATAGTGAATTGCTAAAAGGCAAAAACAAACTTTTAAGTTCATTAGACCACATTCATTCTGTGTCAGAAACCTATGCTGTGTCAACTATTTAATTTTAGATTTAAAAAGTTTGAAGAAGAAATCTTTAATTGTAAAATTTGTAAAATCTTGACATTTGTTTTGTGTAAAAAAAACCCATGTAATGTCAAAAATTTGATCACAATCCAAATTCAGAGCTGTATCACGCTAGAATGTTTTGTCCATACTTGCCCCAACTGTTCAGGGTTCGACCTCTGCGGTCGTATAAAGCTGCGCCCTGCGGAGCACCTGGTTAAACTAGATACCCTAATAATGATTGTGACCAAGTTTGGTAAAAATTGGCCCAGTAGTTTCAGAGGAGAAGATTTTTGTAAAAGCTAACGACGGACGACGACGGACGCTGGACGACGGACGCCAAGTGATGAGAAAAGCTCACTTGGCCCTTTGGGCCAGGTGAGCTAAAAATAGAACATAGGGGTAAAATGCAGTTTTTGGCTTATAACTCATTTAGAGCAAATCTGACATGGGGTAAAATTGTTGATCAGGTCACGATCTATCTGCCCTGGAATTTTCAGATGAATCGGATAATCGGTTGTTAGGTTGCTGCCCCTGAATTGGTAATTTTGAGGAAATTTTGCTGTTTTTTTGTTATTATCTTGAATATTATTATAGATAGAGATAAACTGTAAACAGCAATAATGAACAGCAAAGTAAGAACTAAAAATAAGTCAGTATGACCAAAATAGTCAATTGACCCCCTAAGGAGTTATTGCCCTTCATAGTCAATTTTTAACAATTTTCTTAAAATTTGAAGATTTTCAATAATATTTTCCACAGAAAGTACTGTTATAGATAGAGATAATTGTAAGCAGCAAGAATGTTTAGTAAAGTAAGATCTACAAACACATCACCATCACCAAAACACAATTTTGTCATGAATCCATCTGTGTCCATTGTTAAATATTCACATAGACCAAGGTGAGCGACACACAGGGTTGGCAAAAACCCGGGTTTTATGAGTATTGCCCAGCCCAGTGGGAAAATTCTTGGAAAACCCGGGTTTTACTGGGTTTTAGTGGGTAATACTGGGCAATACTGGGTAATATAAAATATTTGTCTGAATTTTAAAGAGGATTCAGTGATAAACACAAATGCAATACATTTAATAAGATATTTATACCCTATTTTGTTTGTTTAGCATTTGTCTAGATTGGCAAACTGTAAATAGAAAGCAAATAAATAATTTTTTTTCAAATGATTTTGAATATAGCTCCTAGATTAAGAATTAACAATTACATGTATTTAAGAAACATCACATTTAAATAATGTATATGTTCTGTCACTAATTAATAAGTAATTATTCAGATTAGAACACAGATTTGTTTATGTAACAATAATCAGTCCTTTCAATTTTATAAGTGTTAATGGCATGACCCTGTAGGGTGTTTATTTAGCATTATGAATGTATAACAATTAAAATTAACAATTCACTTAAACACTGAAATAAAATGCATTTTTCAAAGTTTGGATTATTGAAATAATACTTGGTAATTAAAAGGTATCTTTAAATGTGAAAATCTTGTATTCTGCCTACATATAAAATTAATAAAGAAGAGAATGAAATTGAATTTTCTAGAAATGACTGTCAATGGTTATTTGTATAAAAAGTATATACATGTATTTAGCTGTTATACTATGAAACTATAACAAGTCTTTACTATTTTGTGTTAAAATAAGCTTAAAAAATCATATTGCCCAGTAATGCCCACTATTACCCATTTCTGGGAGTATTGCCCAGCCCGGGAATTCCCGGGTGGGTAATACTTTGCCAACCCTGCCGACACAGGCTCTTTAGAGCCTCTAGTTTTATTTTATTCTCTGGTGTAACTTTACAAACAGAATTCATATGTGAAATTTAAAAAAAAATCTGTTGTGTAGTTTTATTACATACACTTCGCCTTAATTAAATAAGGGACTATTGTATTTCAAATTACATAATACATGATTTCAATGATGGTCCGTATCAAGGGAAAATTGACATTTTGGCATATGAAATATATCCCAAATTGAGCAATGTATAGAATTACAAGTATGTCTCTGTTCTAAAAAATATTATTGATAGAGTTATACTAGTTATACAGTTTCAAAACCTATGAATATTTCAAAATACTATGAATGTTCAATCCCATAAATAGATGACCTCAGCTGTATTTGACAAAAATTTTCAGATTTTGGGGTTTCTCAACATTCTCAATGCACTTCGACTTTGTATTTTAATTTTTTGATTTATGCGTCTCTTTGCATGAGTATTTTGAAGACAAAACACTCATCTGGCAAACACAGTACAACTCTGTTATCTATGATGAGTTTGTTTGGTTGAAAAATGACACATGACACATTTTGTAATTACCATGTACATGTTTTTCCTTTTATATGTGTATTTCCATACTTTTAGTGACAATTTATGTCACATTCGGCAATAGCTTTATCCTGATCATCAGTTGGACACATACAAATAAACAAAATTTATCATAAATTTATAGAACAGTTGTAGAACATGTTTTATATCTCTCAATAGATAATAGCAATACATGTGCATGTTTGTGTACTTATATTCTACAATTGCATGCAAATTAAAATAAAGCTTACTTTTACCTGTGTTTTGATGGACTTTGATCATACTGTAAATATCACCGAGTTCAATATTTTTCCTGGGTAGTTTTGACACTGTGATTGAAACATGAGAACATTAAGTGCCATATACACTGGATAACTCAAACCACATGATAGAATTACCAGTATGTCAGGTACTGTTGACTTTAGCTAATGCATTTTGATTGTTTACTAGTATAATGTTTTAAATCAAATATCTATTTGTAGGCTGTAAGTAGATTGGGTGGTCAGCCAATGCATCAAGAGTGCCAAGAGTTAAAGGTTAATTCCTTAGATCATAACCAAATTCCAAGGAACTTCAGAGGTATGTGTTTTATTGCCAACCTGTAAAAGCAGCTATAAAAGACCCGGACATGACAAAATGTAAAGCAAACTAAATAATAACAAAACAATAGAAACAAACAAAACAAAACAGACTGGCAGCAACCAACAACAACCACTTTTTTTGGTAAGTTATAAATCCTTGAAGAGTATATTTCAGTGAGGCAGGGTTCAACTGACCTTTATGCCATGGTTTACAAGTCAATGTTAAGTTTTTTTGTGATTGATATAGAATACAGAGATGGGGTCTGATTGCCCATAAGAGATAACTATCTGCGAGATTTCGGATTAAGCAACATAAGGTCACTGTTCTGCTGTTACGTAACAATAAGCAAATTTCAATCTGTAAATGCAGATATAAAAGACCCGGACATGACAAAATGTTAAACAAACTAAATAATAAGACAAATAACCTGATTTATAACAAAACAATAGAAACAAACAAAACAAAACAGAATGACAGCAACCAACGACAACCACTGAACTAGATGCCCCTGCTTTGGGTCAGGCACATATGTATATAAATATATATATAGAGAGAGAGAATTTTGCCGAGTTGACATGTCTGTGATTGCTTAATCCTCCACTAACCTTGAACCCAATTTCAATGAGGTTTAATTCAAAATCTTGAATTCATGGTTTTTTTTATTTGCTATATCAAACCGTGTTTTTTTCGTCAACATTTGAAATTCATTTTTTTTTATATGCCGAATCGTACAATGAATTTAGATTTAGGATTTTGAACTAAAACAAGTAATTGTCCAATTTCATTTTTAAGTACTTAGACCACATTCATTTGGTGTTAGA
The DNA here is from genome assembly GCA_019925275.1 of Mytilus edulis. Classification (NCBI taxonomy): domain Eukaryota; kingdom Metazoa; phylum Mollusca; class Bivalvia; order Mytilida; family Mytilidae; genus Mytilus; species Mytilus edulis. The sequence goes on along the minus strand of CM034351.1, from coordinate 1,104,561 downwards.
AACATATTTTATGTTAAATATATAATCTTAATCCAAATTCAGAGCTGTATCAAGTTTGAATATTGTGTTCATACTTGCCTAAACTGTTCAGGGTTCGGCCATTATGGTTGTATCAAGCAGCGGGAATATTTTAGTATTGTGACAATAAAGCCTTGTGCACATAAATTATTCGAGTCCATCTTGATTAAAAATCTCATATTTGGTAGCATTTGCTGCCATCATGTTTTGTTGATCACTTTGTACTGTCAATTTGAATTGGATATTTTTATACGACCGCAAAAATTTTAATTTTTCGTCGTATATTGCTATCACGTTGGCGTCGTCGTCGTCGTCGTCCGAATACTTTTAGTTTTCGCACTCTAACTTAAGTAAAAGTGAATAGAAATCTATGAAATTTTAACACAAGGTTTATAACCACAAAAGGAAGGTTGGAATTGATTTTGGGAGTTTTGGTCCCAAAATTTTAGCAATTAGGGGCCAAAAAGGGCCAAAATAAGCATTTTCTTGGTTTTCGCACTATAACTTTAGTTTAAGTAAATAGAAATCTATGAAATTTTGACACAAGGTTTATGACCCCAAAAGGAAGGTTGGGATTGATTGTGGGAGTTTTAGTTCAAACAGTTTAGGAATTAGGGGCCAAAAAAGGGCCCAAATAAGCATTATTCTTGGTTTTCGCACAATAACTTTAGTATAAGTAAATAGAAATCAATGAAATTTAAACACAAGGTTTATGACCACAAAAGGAAGGTTGGGATTGATTTTGGGAGTTGAGGTCTGAACAGTTTAGGAATTAGGGGCCAAAAAGGGGCCCAAGTAAGCATTATTCTTGGTTTTCGCTCCATAACTTTAGTATAAGTGAATAGAAATCTTTGAAATTTAAACACAAGGTTTATGACCATAAAAGGAAGGTTGGGTTTGATTTTGGGAGTTTTGGTCCCAACAGGTTTTTAGGAATAAGGGGCCCAAAGGGTCCAAAATTGAACTTTGTTTGATTTCATCAAAAATTAAATAATTGGCGTTCTTTAATATGCCGGATCTAACTGTGTATGTAGATTCTGAATTTTTGGGCCCTTTTTCCAATTGGTCTACATTAAGGTCCAAAGGGTCCAAAATTAAACTTAGTTTGATTTTAACAAAAATTGAATCCTTGGGGTTCTTTGATATGCTGAATCTAAAAATGTACTTAGATTTAGAATAGTAGTTGAATCAACTTAAATCATTGTTTTATACAATACACAATGTATATTCACTTTTACTACCAACTGATAAATTAAAACACTCTTTACCATTCAGTGATAACAAGCACTTTTTGTTGCATTTTGATATTTTATGATGTATTTAAATGAGTAGTTATTGTTGCAAACTCCATTAGAAATTTGAATTGAGATCAGTTTTGAAAAAAGGGAAAGGGGGATGTGAAAAAAAATGGTGGGGGGGGGGGTTTAATTTTTCTCATTTCAGATTTCATAAATAAAAAAAAAATTTCTTCAAACATTTTTTTGAGAGGATTAATATTCAACAGCATAGTGATTGCTCAAAGACAAAAAAATTATTTTAAGTTCATTAGACCACATTCATTCTGTGTCCAAAACCTATGCTGTGTCAACTATTTAATCACAATCCAAATTTAGAGCTGAATCCAGCTTGAATGTTGTGTCCATACTTGCCCCAACCGTTCAGGGTTCAACCTATGCGGTCGTATATAGCTGCGTCCTGCGGAGCATCTGGTTTTAAGGAGTTATGAGACTTTTTTTTTCTCTTGTACCATAGTGACAAATAATGTCACTTTCAGGATTGATTATTAAGGTGGTACCTAACACTACCGGGAGATAACTCTGTAAAGTCACCTAAACATTTTAATTAAGTTGTGTTGTAAAAGGATTATTAAGCTTCTCAATGATGAAAATTTGTGTTTGTCAAACTGCTATATAACCAGTGTAATTTTTCTGACAAAACGGTTGGTTCAAATTTTTGAAATTTTTATATTTTTGTTAAAGGGTCAAAGTAAATACTTTGTCAAAATTTAATGAAAATTAAAGTAGCCAAATTAATTTTAGTGAAAGTGTTAGGTACCACCTTAATTTTAGGTTGGTGAATTGTAGTCATTTGCTAAAACTTAAGTGCCAACTCCCTCTGGCCAAGTTGACCAAGGCTTGTATCTAAAATAAAATAAGGTTAGGGATGTGGTATGATTGCCAATGATACAACTATCCACCAGAGACCATAATGAATTAGTCATTAACAATACTTAGTCCTATTTAGTCTGTAACAATGCTAAAACCAAATACTGAAAGAAAAAAGCTCAAATTAGAAAAAAAAAAACCAAAAACAACTGCATGACTTTTGCACATACAACAACGAAAAACAGGTATGATATAAAGTATAAGAACAACTACTGAATTACGCTCCTGACTTTGGACAGGAATATACAGAATGTAGCATAATTAAACATTTTGGTGAGCGGGCATTCTTTCCCTTTCCTGAATCAGTGATGCAATAGAACAACACAAGAACAAGTTGTACACAACAACGAATGAAAAAAAACCCACCTGTTTTACTTTTAAGTTTTCCAAAATTTTAGTTCTTGAGATTTCTGTTGAAGTTAATTCTATGACAAGACATTGTTTGGATCGGAAACATATTTCTTTTACGTAGGAATAACGTTCATCAGGTAAGCACAAGACAAACATTTTGTAAATTTTATAAAGTATAGGTAATTATGGCAAGGTCACAGTAGTCAGTGTGAAAGTAACTGTAAATATTTAACAGAAATATTATTTTTTTTAATTTTAAGGTCAAATTAAAGAGGAATTGGAAATTTGGGCAGAAGATGATAAAATGTTTATAGTAACAAATGGAGCAAAGAGTGTATTAAAACGTATCAAAGAAAATGGTTGCGTTGTTGTCACTGGAAGTTCGGGAACAGGAAAATCTTCGTTGGTGCGTCATGTTGCTCTTCAAATGCAAGAAAGTTATGAGATCATACCGGTAACAAATCCTGAAGATATTATCCATTGGTACAATCCAAGTAAACAAATCATGTTTGTTGTTGATGACTTTTGCGGGACATATACCATAAATCCTATGAAATTTGAAAGCTGGAAAAATCAGATGGAAAACATCAAATCATTAGTTGAAAAGAAACTGTTTAAATTAATTATGTCTTGTAGACTACAGGTTTACAAAGATGAAAAAATGAAATCTTTGTCATTTTATCAATCCTGTGAATGTAATCTTTTGTCTGAGGATCTACGTTTATCAAAAACAGAAAAACAATTAATTGCTAAACTTTACTTGAAGACAAATGCTTCTAAAATCACGGAATTTAATCACATGTTTGACTGTTTTCCTCTTTTATGCAAATTATACAGCAAAAACACAAAACTGAAAATGTTACAGTTCTTTAAAAATCCATTTTCAATTTACAAATTAGAGATCGATAAATTACAGATAGAAGGAGCACATGTCAAATACTGTGCACTTGCTCTGTGTGTCATGTTTAACAATCATATTAAAGAAGAATGGCTCACAGAAGATGTCGATAAAGATATCAAAACAATTATAAAGAACACATATGAAGCTTGTAAAGTGATGAAAGGAACATCTAGATTGGTACTTCGTGATGAGCTAGATTCACTAACTCATATGTTTATCAGAAAGGATGATGACGTGTACAGAACTATTCATGACAAGCTGTTTGACTTTCTTGCTTATTACTTTGGCAGTGCTATGATATATTGTTTAATTAAAAATGCTTCATATATTTTTATTCGTGAAAGGTTTTTATTTGAAAAAAAAAGCAGTAGTGATGAATTCATAATAACGGTACCGGAAAGATATCAGCAAATATATATAAAAAGACTGGTAGATGACTGGTTGAAAGGAAGGGTAACAGATGTCTTCTGTAATATCAATATGGACGATCCTATCTTCACACATAGGTTTCTTGTACATGTAAAAGGATTACAAATATCACAACAAGAACAATTGGCTAGTATATGTGACACAAAAAGCAATAGAACTTCATTAATACAGTGCTCTTATATAGGATATATTGATCTGGTTACATGGTGTTTACATCATTATATCGGTAATGTAAACCATTGTAGTGATGATGGAGTATCACCTCTGTTCATGGCTTGTCAGGAAGGACATACTGAAGTTGTACATTTGTTGATAACGAATAATGCTGACATTAATAAGTGTAAAGATACTGGAGCATCACCTCTGTTCATAGCTTGTCAGAATGGACATACTGAAGTAGTACAGATGTTAATAACCAATAATGCTGACATTAATAAATGTAGAGATAATGATGGCGTATCACCTCTGTTCATAGCTTGTCAATATGGACATACTGAAGTAGTAAAGATGTTAATAACCAATAATGCTGACATTAATAAGTGTAGTGATAGTGATGGAGTATCACCTCTGTTCATGGCTAGTCAGGAAGGACATACTGAAGTAGTACAGATGTTAATAACCAATAAGGCTGACATTAAAGAGTGTAGTGATACTGGAGCATCACCTCTGCTCATGGCTTGTAAGAATGGACATACTGAAGTAGTACAGATGTTAATAACCAATAAGGCTGACATTAATAAGTGTCAGATTACAGGAGTGTCTCCTTTATTTATAGCTTGTTTTAAAGGACATACAAAAAATGTTGAATTGTTATTAAAGAATGATGCAGACGTTAACCTTAAGTGGGAAGGACTAACACCCCTAGATATTGCGAGAAGAGAAAATCATTGCAATATTGTACATGTTTTACAAAAAACAAAATAATACGCTGTAAAAGTTTGGCACACACTATTAAATATAGAAAGCTATTCTTTTCATGTCAGAGTGTTCTCAATAAATATAAGGCACTGATATCATTTCATATTGCTTGAGGTTCTAGAGAAGATAACATCAGTAGTGTTTGTTTTTATTGGATCAGAATATATATACCATTTAATTATTATAGTAAACAGTACATTTCTAGTTGTAGTATAAAAGTGATAATGATTTTGTTTGACAATGTTGAATTCTGTGTAACATATATCATATCATTTCTGTGATCATGTTGATTTTCTTCTCAAAATTGTTTTTCTATGAATTTTGATGAAAATAAATCTGTCAAAACAAATGTTTTGTCGAATAGGTTATCAAATCTGGTCTAAGATTTGTTTCTGAGATTTTTAATATTTCTTAGTTGATTTACCATGTTTGGTCATGTTGACTTATTTGTAAATCTTACTTTGCTGAACATTATTGCTGTTTACAGTTTATCTCTATCTATAATAATATTCAAGATATTAACCAAAAACAGCAAATTTACTTAAAATTACCAATTCAGGGGCAGCAACCCAACAACGAGTATTCCAATTCATCTGAAAATTTGAAGGCAGATAGATCTTGAACTGATTAACAATTTTACCCCATGTCAGATTTGCTCTAAATGCTTTGGTTTTTGAGTTATAAGTCAAAAACTGCATTTTACCCCTATGTTCTATTTTTAGCCATGGCGGCCTTCTTGGTTGATTGGCCGGGTCACTGGACACATTTTTAAACTACATACCCGAATGATGATTGTGGCCAAGTTTGGTTAAATTTGGCCCAGTAGTTTCAGAGGAGAAGATTTTTGTAAACGTTAACGACGACGGACGACAGACGTCGGACACCGGACGGCGGACGCAAAGTGATGAGAAAAAAAAACTACTTTTCAGCCAATATGTTAAAATGTCAAGACAAAGGACACAGGGTAATGGTAAGAGCCCCCTGATCTCTCAATCTTTCTATTATTATGCAGACATTTAGTCAATAGGTAGATACAAACGTGACTAAAACGAATTTTGGAAAACTTCCTGTCTTTTATGATTTCGGAGCGCTCAAAATGCCAGTTTGATATTCAAAATATATAGTGAAAACCTACCCGAGACCGCTTTAATGAGGTTGAGACCCCTTGGTCTTTCAATGTCCATCAAATTCAACCACATCATTGACTCAGTATATATAAAGGTTGTATTAGATGGATTTTCCAGAATAACGTCATCTACAATATCTACGGAGGGCTTAGATTGTCTCTTTTCAGCCAAAAAGTGTCAAAATTTTAGGACAAAGGCCACAGGGTGAAGGTGAGAGCCCCCTGACCTCTCAATCTTTCTATTATTATGCAGACATTTAGTCAATAGGTATATACAAACGTGACTAAAATGAATTTGGGTACACTTCCTGTCTTTTATGTTTACGAAGCGCCCAAAGTGCCAGTTGGATATTCAAAATATATAGCGAAAACCTACCCGAGACCGCTTTATTGAGGTTGAGACCTCCCTGGTCTTTCAATGTCCATCAAATTCAACCACATCATTGACTCTGTATATATAAAGGTTGTATTAGATGGATTTTCCAGAATAACGTCATCTTTAATATCTACGGAGAGCTTAGAAAGTCACTTTTCAGCCAAAGAGTGTCAAAATTTTAGGACAAAGGGCACAGGGTAATGGTGAGAGCCCCCTGATCTCTCAATCTTTCTATTATTATGCAGAAATTTAGTCAATAGGTAGATACAAACGTGACTAAAAGGAATTTTGGAAAACTTCCTGTCTTTTATGTTTACGGAGCACCCAAAGTGCCAATTGGATATTCAAAATATATATCGAAAACCTACCCGAGACCGCTTAAATGAGGTTGAGACCCCCTGGTCTTTCAATGTCCACCAAATTCAACCACATCATTGACTCTGTATATATAAAGGTTCTATTAGATGGATTTTCCATAATAACGTCATCTTCAATATCTACGGAGGGCTTAGATTGTCAGTTTTCAGCCAAAGAGTGTCAAAATTTTAGGACAAAGGGCACAAGGTAATGATGAGAGCCCCCTGATCTCTCAATCTTTCTAGTATTATTATGCAGACATTTAGTCAATAGGTAGATACAAACGTGACTAAAAGGAATCTTGGAAAACTTCCTGTCTTTTATGATTACGGAGCGCTCAAAATGCCAGTTGGATATTCAAAATATATAGCGAAAACCTACCCGAGACCACTTTAATGAGGTTGAGACCCCCTGGTCTTTCAATGTCCATCAAATTCAAGCACATCATTGACTCTGTATTTATAAAGGTTGTATTAGATGGATTTTCCAGAATAACGTCATCTTCAATATCTACGGAGGGCTTAGATTGTCAGTTTTCAGCCAAAGAGTGTCAAAATTTTAGGACAAAGGGCACAAGGTAATGATGAGAGCCCCCTGATCTCTCAATCTTTCTAGTATTATTATGCAGACATTTAGTCAATAGGTAGATACAAACGTAACTAAAAGGAATTTGGGTACACTTCCTGTCTTTTATGTTTACGGAGCGCCCAAAGTGCCAGTTGGATATTCAAAATATATAGCGAAAACGTACCCGAGACCGCTTTAATGAGGTTGAGACCCCCTGGTCTTTCAATGTCCATCAAATTCAACCACATCATTGACTCTGTGTATATAAAGGTTGTATTAGATGGATTTTCCAGAATAACATCATCTTCAATATCTGCGGAGGGCTTAGACTGTCTCTTTTCAGCCAAAACGTGTCAAAATTTAGGACAAAGGGCACAAGGCAATGGCGAGAGCCCCACGGTCTCTTAATCTTTCTATTATTATGCAGACATTTAGTTAATAGGTAGATACAAACGTGACTAAAAACAATTTGGGTACACTTCCTGTCTTTTATGTTTACGGAGCGCCCAAAGTGCCAGTTGGATATTCAAAATATATAGCAAAAACCTACCGAGGACCGCTTTAATGAGGTTGAGACCCCCTGGTCTTTCAATGTCCATCAAATTCAACCACATCATTGACTCTGTATATATAAAGGTTGTAATAGATGGATTTTCCAGAATAACGTCATCTTCAATATCTCCGGAGGGCTTAGACTGTCTTTTTTTTTTTAGCCAAAAGGCCTTGTTCGTGGCACATCATATATTTAACTCTATCCTTTAGCAGCCCTTGCTTCACCGGAAACTGCTGTGCGTTTTTGTCTGTATTTGAACATTAAATATGGTAAATCATTACCTTTGATTTGGGTTTTGTCCTTATCCTCGTTGTTATCATTTGAAGAAGTAGAATCAGAATCATCGGAAGAAGACGAAGATTGATTAATCAGCTGCCGAGTAAGCTCTTTAACCCGTTTTCGGGGCCGTAACTACCTATGAGGCAGGGGAGGCAGTTCTAAACCAAATTTTTTTTTGGAAGTAATAAAATGAAGTTTTGACATTATGTACACCAAAAACTTGAATTTATATAATAAACAACACAAGTTTACAGTTTTAACAGTGTTAGGTACGTGATATATGCGTCATTTTCCGGATTTTTGTTCGAAAGTGAACCGTTACAGTATTTGTATTTTGGTTGGTTTTTTTGTGTGGTCGTGCGTCTGTTATTCAGTATTCAGTATTCGTACGAAAACACATATGAAACTTTGCTTTCGACAATTTTGATTAAAACTTGACTATTCTAATTTCACATTTATTTAGGGGCTCAATTAAGCTGAGGAAGTTCCCTTTGAATTGTGAATCTTTTATGAGATCGGGAATTCGTTACCGGCTGAATCAGCTGTTTTAACCGCTTCTCCCGATCGTACGAGAACATTATGGTTAATGCCTTAGTAGTTCACCCCCATTCGTTCAGGGACTTTCTATACTAAGTATATACTTGACTGTATTTAAAGTCCCTGTTTTTAGTTATATATACATGTCTGTTCAGCTTTCAACAATATTGAAATTCAAGGTCCTCGATAAAAAAAATTATCTTGCGTTCCATGATCTTAGTTGCTTTATATGTTTTTTTAACTTACCAGTTCTTCTTCTCTATTCTTTCCTCCACTATCTGGAGAACCACTACTTTTGTAGTGTAGCACGGATTAGCAACTGATTTACTGTAAGCAACTGTGTGCATGTGCAGGAATATTATACAGTGTATATGATCGGTGCATATAAAACCAGTATTATTTCGCCTAAATATATTGTTCTAGATACTGGTGTAATGGACGTCAACACAGCCTGGCGTACCCACCACCAATGTACAACGCAACGCAACGCAGTTGGTCTTATCCAAATTGAGCTAAGGCTGCGATCCCAGCTAGGAGCTCAATTCAAACATAAAACTTTAAAATAACTTAATGTCAAATCACTTTTGTAAACGTGCAGGAAACTGTTCCATCACCATACTATATACATTTGAACTCCATATAAATCACATATGTTATATCAAATATACACTAATCAATGTCTATTACTTTAAAAGTTCATGCACTGTGGCATATACTAAAATCTAAAATTACTTCATGTATCACCAAATTATCAATGTTACTGTGGCAATTTGTTACTCAACATATAACTCAGATTTTTATTGTTCATTCTAAATTAAACCAATATGCCATCTTAATTGGTACTTCACTCAAGTTTCCTTACACTGCACCAGTAGCCTTATATCTCCTACTTCACTAGAAAAAAAAAACACACACAACAATTTAAGTTGCTTACATAATAGTTACTTTATCACCTATTTGGGACAAAATTTTTATTATCCTAGTATAATTTCCTTATACCTTAATAGAAAAGTAATTTCTTACCTTAATAGAACAACTTAGCCATTTGTATCAACCCTTAAGTTTCCTTACAAACTTAAATTAAAGTATTGCAAAAAAAAAAAAAAAAAAAAAAAAAAAAAAAAAAAAAAAAAATATCAGAACACAAGGCTTACTTAACATTTAATTGTCATATTAAACCTTAACCTTTTGATTAATAGTAACTTAATAAATTTATTTATTTTATTTTAAACTATTTAATGATTTTAAATGACTTTAAATGACTTTGCCATCCTAACTGCCAACTAGATCCAGTATAGAGCATCTTTTATGGTGTAGAGCATATACCATTCCTCTTGTTATGGCCTCAATTTTCTCCATAAATGAGAAAGTCTGTATTAAAATTGGAACTTGTGGGCTAGAAACATCCAAAATCACCCTCAATAGCATTGAATTGTTCGAGAAGACAAGATTTCCTATTTCATGATTAAAGTCATAAAGCAAAGTTCTTAGCTTTGGAATAAATTGATTCCTCACAGTATCTGTACTAGCACATTGTAGCAAGAAATGTTCAGTATCTTCGATCTCATCCATACACAACGGACATATCGCACACAGTTTGATTTCTAATAAAAATATCTTTAAATACAGCAAGGACGTATGTTAGTTATACGTCCTTGAATACAGGTAATAATTGTTTGCATAAAAATTGCTTCCAGGATCCAGCATTACTGGTATTTCTTAAAGTAAGGAAATCGAAGAAAAACGGGTCATTTATAGCCATATTGAGAAATAAATCCATGGTCACAATGTATTTAATGTTAATAATTATAGGCCAAATAACAGCATTTAAAAAGGAGCCTTGGCTCACCCCAAACAGCAATCTCAGCTTGTTTTTGCATAAAAAATTGTTTCCAACTTCAAGCAATACTGATGTCTCTTAGAGTAAGGAAATCGAAGGAAAACGGGTCATTTTTAGCCATTTTACCACCCATGCACCACCCTCTCTCTTGGGGGCCTCAGTCAGTCGGCGGCCCAAAATCCCTGCCTCCCCTGAATTAGAACCCTAGTTTCGGCCCTTGTTTTCCAACTTTTTCTTTATCCCGTGCCTCATTCAGCGTTGGGAGCTTTAATGTTTTAACTTTTTAACCATTGTCCTTCGTTTTGGCTCTTGAAGATTCACCACCGGATGTTTTCTTCTCTACAAGGAGCTCGTGTTGTTTCGCCAATAAATCACGTTCCAAAATTTTGTTTTGTATTGTCAAGTTCACTCACAATGTTCGTAGATGAAGGTAATTTTGGACGAACGCTAACGTTAGCACTTGCTTCATCTGATTTAACTGTGACGTCAGGCAAAATGGAAGGTTGGGAAAAAAATCGGCTTCACCTCGGCAGTAGTTTTTAGACAAAAAAGTGTCCAAACACAATATAAATCAGGGAAAAAAAGTTACAACAGAAAGGATGATATATTCGCTTATTTCTGGTAGGACATTTATTGCAATCTTAGCTAATTTTCATAGAAAAAAATGAATAGAACATAAATCTCTACATCGTTGAATTTGTATGGACTGCAGTATCTAGGAAACAGAACGTCACAAATTAACTTTTAATTGTTGCGTCGTTATCAACTATTGTTCTAAAAATGGCGACGTCCATATCTCTTCAAAATGAACAAACATTAATTGCAAATGAAACTATTGCAAAAGATTATTCATTAAATAAACAAAGATCTCTTAAAAAAAAACTTGATGCAACCCAAAATGAGCATTTTCGATACAATCTAACAGGCGGTGGACTTAGAATATGGTTAAGCGCTAGTTGCTATGAATCATTTAGAGGGGCATTAAATACTTTTTATGATAACAAAAGAAAAGAAAATGAAGGAAACATCATATACAAAAAGGTATTTGACAAATCAGAAACTGTCAATGTTGAAGATCAATATAAAATAAAATGTGAAGGATTTGATACACGAGGCCGAAATATAAAACTTAGTTGTTTTTCTATAAATATGTACCATACAACTTCGTCCTTACTAGTAAATGGAAAAAAGTTACTTGTGTTCATCAATGATCATCTTCCAGAAGTACTTAACTGTATGAAAAACTATCAAATCAATGGAAAACCAGTTGATCTGAATATGCTTAATAAATGCATTTATGACATGATTTTTGTAAACTTTCCGGAACAGAAAAATCATTCAAATTCAACCAAGACAAATGAAAAATCATGTGAAAACATTGAATATTCGCAAGCTAAATCTATTATGTCTATTACATGTACATCTAATACATGTTCAAACACGGAAAATAAGAATATCAATGAAGAAAATTCTGAGATATCAACCAAAGATAACAGTAACATAAAAAAGAAAGAAGATGTAAAAGAAATTCAGTACGCCAACCATTACAGAATGTTAATGAATTATTACATGCACGTGAAAATATCACACAAGATGAAAATTCTGTAAAATCACTTTTACATCAACTATTAGATAAAACCGACAGTTTATTTGAACTCGTTAAATCAATAGACAAACAATGTATAGAAGACAAACAAGATTTCCAAAATAAGATCGATCAAGTCAACGATAGGATTACCGCTTTTTCAAAAAAAATGTGTACTATTGACGAACACCAGGCACAACATTTATATGACATTGAAAACAGTGTCAAGTTAGTTAAAGTTGACCAGGACAAAAATTTTAGTCACGTTCATAACAAAATACAAAGCCTCGCCGATAGAGTAAAAGATTTACCAAGCCGTACACAGTACAACGCCAAAAACTTTGAAGTGGAAAAATCAAATGAAAATATAGATTATCGTAGTGTTAACAGCAACACAGCCAATACATCAAAGACATATATAGATCAATCACATACAACAATAAGAAACTCTCAAATATTTTCAGACGAACGGAAAGAAAAAATATTGATAATAGGAAGTTCCATAATTAAAGGCATCGATGCAAACAAAGTTGGAAAAGATGTTCACATCCGAACAAATAGAGGCGCAACAGTACCAACATTAACAGAAAAGATTAAAAAATCTAATATACAACATTACAAAAGTATTATTTTAGTTGTTGGTGGAAATGATGCCTCGTCAAGGATACATCCAGAAGCTTTCAAAGAAAAATATGATGATATGATAAAAACTGTCAAATCGATAAACCCAGACATAAACATTGCTGTATCTGAGATCTGTCCAAGACGGAATGTTGATACAGAAATTTATAATGCAATATTACACAGGGTTTCTACTGAACATAAGTTGAAAATCATCAAACAAACAGATGCATTTGTCTCCAGAGGCGGCGATCTCGTTTCTTCTTACTACCACCGTGATGGTATACACCTGACTAATCAGGGTACAATTCTTTTACTTAGGAACATAAACAGAGTTGTAAACATTTTCAACCGAACAACTATTTCTCAGTCCAATAATGAAAGTAATGAACAGCATGGTAAAAGACAAACCATTGCAAATACATTCAATGGTATCTGCTTTAATTGTGGCTTTTATGGTCATCATTGTAAAGACTGTCACACACTTTAGGATAAATCTGATGTATTTCAATTTGTAGACAAAGTATCAAATCATAGTAAATCATTACTACTTCATAACAATTTCGATATACTTCTCAATTTATGTCCAAATTGTAATACATCTAAATGTATATGTACTCAAAAATGTATGTCTGTAGCTAAAAATTTTGAAAACAAAAGTTCTAGAGAAAATTGTCATAAATCAAAAAATGGTATATGTGCTAATAGCCTCAGCTCAAAACCTAATTGTAATAGAAACAAACATTATCAAAAAAACTGTCTTAATCTAAAATGTAAAGGTTTCAATGCTGTATGCCTTAATGTTAGACATATTTTATCTAAATTTGACGAGTTAAAAAATATAATTACTATAAACAACAAATATTTAGATTTATTTGGATTAGTTGAAACATTCTTAAAACCTGACATTAACAATGAACAATGTAAAGTGCCGGGATACAAAATTTTCAGAAAAGATCGCCAGTGTAAGGATGGTGGTGGCCTATTGGTTTATGTCAAAGATTCTATTGCAGTTAAAAATAGATCTGATTTATCCATTAATACATTAGAAACTTTATGGTTAGAGGTAGAATTTCCAAAATCTAAACCTTTCTTCATTTGTACTATTTATAGACCACCAAATTCCCCTCAGTCCTGCATAGATCTTTTTGAGGAAGAATTTAATGCAGCTCTTTCAGAAAACAAAGAGATAATTTTAATGGGGGACTTTAATATTGACTTGATAAAAATTGAGAATAAAAAATGGATCAATTTCATAAACAATTTTAATCTTCAACAACAAATTTGCACTGCAACACGTATTTGTGACAAATCTGAAACTCTAATTGATCATATTTACACTACTAATCCTGAAAATATTGTCCATTGTCATGTACCTTCATATGCTTTAAGTGACCACTATCCTGTATGCTTAAATAGAAAAATCAATATGAAGATAAAAAAGGAAAATCATATCGAAATAAAGTATAGGTGTTTCAAAAAATTTAATGAAGATGCCTTTTGTACAGACTTACATCAAACCCCTTTTCATATTGTTGAAATGGAAGATGATATTGATATTGCTGTCGACAAATGGTATGAACTTTTTAATCAAGTTATTAACAAGCATGCACCAATGAAAACTAAAAGAGTAAAAACATTTAAACAAGCCGAATGGTTTAATGAAGAAATTAAAAACTCCATTCAATATAGGAATATGTATCATTCAAAAAAAGATTGGGTAAACTTTAAAAAGTGGCGTAATAAAACAACGTCGTTAATATTTAATGCAAAAAAGGAATATTACCAAAACGCCATAACTAGTTCCAAAAATAGTACAGAACTTTGGAATCATATTAAAGAGTTAAATCCAAAAGAGGATAATATTTTTCCACCTAAAATGCAGTATGAAAATCGAACGGTTTATAACAACCAAGATATTGTAAATACTCTTAATGTTCATTTTTCATCCGTAGCTGAAAAACTTATTGGAAATAATACTTCAGATATGGATTTTTCTATACTACAAAATTTTACTAGTGAAAAATTAAAGAAAACTGAAAATTTTCATTTAAAACTCATTTCCATTGGAGAGGTGTGTTCTCAACTAAAACATCTTAATATTAATAAATCCGCAGGTTTAGATGGAATAGGTCCCAAATTTTTAAAGCTAAGTGCAGAAATAATATCCCCATCATTAACTTTTTTAATAAACAAAAGTATAACTTCAAATCGTTTTCCGCAAAAATTAAAACTTGCAAGAGTAACTGCTATACATAAAGGAGGACCAAGAGATATTCCCTCAAATTATCGTCCAATTTCTATTTTGAATACCATATCTAAAATTTTCGAAAGACATGTATGTACACAGTTATATGAATTCCTTAACAATAAAAAATTGTTACATATCGCCCAGTCAGGTTTCAGACAAGGTCATTCCTGCCAAACAGCGCTAACTAAACTAATTGACGAATGGTTAAAATATTTAGATAATGGAGAAATAGTTGGTACAGTGTTTTTTAGATTTCAGTAAGGCTTTTGACCTTATTAACCATGCCATACTTTTAGAAAAGTTAAAATTTTATCATATCGGAAAACATATAATAGATTGGATAAAATCATATTTGTCTGACAGACAACAAGAAGTCCAATACGCTAACATTAAATCTGATAAATCGTTTGTAAAGTATGGAGTGCCTCAAGGTTCTATTTTAGGTCCGCTGTTATTTTTAATATATATAAATGATTTACCACTTCATGTTAAACAATCCAATATGGATTTATATGCTGATGATTCAACATTGCATTTTCATGATAAAAACATTGAAAAAATAAACAGCATATTGCAAAATGATTTAAATGCTATACAATCTTGGTGTAACAATAACAGTATGAAAATCAATGCACAAAAAACTAAGTGTATGAAATTGGGTTCAAAACAAAAACTTAAACAACTATCAGAATTATGTATTACCGTCAACGAAATATGTATTGAGAATGTCCATTCTTTCAAATTACTTGGAATAGACATTGATGAAAATTTAAGCTGGGAAGATCATGTTGATCGTATATGTAAAATTATCTCATCTAAAGTATCACTTTTATATAAAATTAAAGTATATTTGCCAATACACACAAGGCAACTATTTTATAATGCATATATTCTACCATATATAGACTATTGTAGTTCAGTTTGGGGAAATTTATTACAAAAAGATTCAGATAGAATCATAAAACTTCAAAAAAGAGTAGCAAGAATTATACTGGAATGCGATATTTCTATTCCATCTAATTTCATGTTTTCTTCTTTAAAATGGCTATCTTTTACTAAAAGAATAAAATACCAACAATCAATTCTAATGTATAAAATTGTAAATGGGCTAACACCTGATTACTTAGCAATACTAAATATTGATGATGTGCAACGCCACAACTTACGATCTGTCTCTAAAAATGATCTTTTTGTTCCAAGACCAAATACAAATTTTTATAAAAAATCTTTTCATTATTCTGCAACTAAAGTATGGAATAATTTACCACTCGAAATAAAAAAATGTCCTAATGTGGAATTATTCAAGAAACATAGTTATAATCATTTTCTTGAAAATTATATGCAAGTCAAATAATTTGTTTTCCTCTAACAAAACTATATCAAATATTGTCATTTATTATCCTCAAGTATATTTCAATGATTGAATTGTGTATATACTAGTAATATATATTGTAATTTAATGTATGAATGTATGAATGTTAACTGTATGCATGTATTTTGTTTGAGGGCCTCAATGAAAATTAGACTATTTCTAATTGAGTTACCCTCTTTAAATAAAGAATTTATTATTATTATTATTATTATTATTATTATTTCAGTGTTGATGTCTGACGATGAACCACGTTTTCAGAATTAATCATATCCCCTGCATCTGTAACTGAATCAAAATCGGTCTGCATTTCAAGACGAAAGAATAAAGTCCCTTAAATAAGCTCCATGGATATTTTCTTGTTCAACCATTGTTTTCCATTTAAAAGGGGGGGGGGGGAATACATTCACTACATATAAATGAAAAGTGGCTGGAACATGCTCTCCAAAAAAAAAAGTAATGATCACAAAAATACTGAACTTAGAGGAAAATCAATTCGGAAAGTCCATAATCACATGGCAAAATCAAATAACAAAACGCATAAAAAACGAATGGACAAGAACTGTCATATTCCTGACTTGGTACAGACATTTTCATAATTTCTATGTAGAAAATCTGGTTTTATAAACCCGCGGATGACGTAACAAGGGGAGGCAAATCTAGCTGACAATTAGGTACAACAGAGACATATCTATAATACTAAAATTACGAGGTCCAATTTGTCAGCCGTCATCACGTAAAAACGACGAATCACAGAATTCAACTTTATATATAACTAATATAGTACAAAGGTGTAGATTAAAAATTACACAACTCCAAGCCCTTTTGTTTTCCACGTATTTAATATTGCCAATAATTAAGAAGTTCCGGGTCGAGTCCGCTACCGATACCAATAGTATATTCACCTGTTACCTATTACCTTATCTGTACGTTCCGCATCTGACAGGCGCACCACCAAACGTTGTATTCAGGATTAATATGCTATATACACGGGTCATAACCACAGGGTTGAAACTTGACACTACTAAATTGTCAAATTGTTACCTAGGGGACGACCATTTGATATTCGGGGGGGGGGGGGGGGGGGGGGGAGGAGGATTTTGAAAATAGATAACTCAGCCTTGATAATCACAAAAATAAATGGTTTGTTCTGTGGTAGTTTGAAAATAAATTACCTGACTTGCAATGTATAGAAAATAAATAACTCAGCAGGTCTAATCGAAAGTATGAGATGGCACCAGATTCTTCATAAATTCATCCTTTTTTCCCCAAAAAAATCGGGAAACACTTCCCAATTTTTTTAATAACAAAAGTATAAATATTATTTAAATATACTTGAAATGTCTGAAAATTGGTTTCATTTAACTTGAGGTATATTGTCTCAGGAAACCTTACCTCACTTTTATTTTAACAGGGCCATAACTGCATGTAGGAAATTTCAAAACCAAACGCTTGTCTCCATATTAAATTGTGTTCACGGCCTTGCAAGAAGAAAGTTCTGTTTTCCCTCAGACTTATAGCCCTGATTTTTCAGGATCAATGTTTCTTATTTATTTGTCTTTTGTTCATTGATTGCCCTTCTGTATTCTGTTAGTGTTGCATTCTTTTTGTAATCTAGTAATTTTGTTATAAAGTTGATAATGAGTTTACAAAAAACAGCAGCCACAGACTTAAGGGCATACGATACAGTTTTGAACCTGTATTTACAAGTTGATGAAAATTTGCATATAGGCTATTTTTTACCTAATTAAATCAAATATGTAATAAAAAATATACCTTCATGTGCTACTTTTTGAGTAAAATGAGGTCGAAATTTTGAATATTTGCTCAAAATTCAGATTTGTGTCCGTTTTTTCTTTTTCGAAAGGAAGACACAACTTTTTTGTTTTAAAAGATAAACACAAAATGGTTTTTGTTAAATAATCGGTTATTTCTGTATTTTATAACTATCATTAAAAATTATGCAATTTTTATTCCGAAATAACTCTATATTCATCAAATGGTCATGGATAGAGGAAAAACGTCATTTTTTGCCGCATGTTTATCAAAATTAAAAAAAATGCGCTATTTACAGTTTTATAAAATTTGGGTCACATAATCTACTTGCAAAATGAAACAAATTGCTGTTTTAAAAAATAGGGGTCCATGCACTCGTTTTCAAATTAAATCAGTTTGAATGATAAAAATCAGTCGAAAAATGCCTCTTTTCTCGATATGTCAGAGTTTGACGTCGCGAAAAAAACATTTTACGTTAGCAACGTCATTACCTTCCCTGTAACTGTATCGTATGCCCTTAACTACATGTATGTGAATTCCATTTTTGCTTTATCATGCACATTGGTCTTTTGATGTTGTCCCTAGAAACTTCAGTCTTACACTGAATTTATACATTTTGCTTTGAGACCAAAATACTGTCAAAAAATTATTAAAACAAAACTTCATTTTCAGATAATGAAAGGGTCTTCAGAACACCCAGAAAGCATGATTTTGCATCATTTGTTCTATAGCTTCTTGGGCCTTCAGTGGCTCCAAAACCCTTCAAAAAAATTTTTGCCTCGCTCCGCTCGGCATAGTTTGTTTGCCAATACATTTAAAAGTGCCTAGTTATAACTAAACTTTAATACTATGTGTGTATGCAATACATGTATATGCAATTGGGAATTTAAAAGATTCATTTCTACAGAGGGGGTGGTTAATCTAATTAAATGGTACATAATGACTTGACTATGCTATATGTATTATTTATAATAAACAAATCATTTAAAAATTGTATGTTTTCGAATATCAAAAATATAGTTGTGAAAATGAATAATCAGTCCCTTGCTTTAATGAAAATGAAAAATCTTGCTTCAATAGTGCAGAAAATGAATAATCTGTCCTCTTAGTTTACAAAAATAAATAACCGATCAAAAACAAATCCTCCTGCCCCCCCCCCCCCCCCCCAGAATATCAAATGGTCGTCCCCCTATTAATTTGTCAGCCGTCATCACGTAAAAACGACGAATCACAGAATTCAACTTTATATATAACTAATATAGTACAAAGGTGTAGATTAAAAATTACACCACTCCAGGCCCTTTTGTTTTCCACGTAATTAATATTGCCAATAATTAAGAAGTTTCGGGT
Organism: Mytilus edulis; assembly: GCA_019925275.1. Lineage (NCBI taxonomy): Eukaryota > Metazoa > Mollusca > Bivalvia > Mytilida > Mytilidae > Mytilus > Mytilus edulis. The sequence continues at coordinate 1,085,192 of CM034351.1, read as the reverse complement.
CGAGTCCGCTACTGATACCAATAGTATATTCACCTGTTACCTATTACCTTATCTGTACCAGGGCCGTAAATACCTATGAGGCAGGGGAGGCAACTGCTCCCCTGAATTTTCTACACCAATTTTTTTTTTGAAGTAATACAATGAAATATAGACAATATGTACACGAAGAACTTGAATTTATATTATAAACAACAAAAGTTTACAGTTTTAACAGTGTTATCATGATACGTGATATACATGTATCTGTTTTTTTCCGGATTTTTTTATCGAAAGTGAACCGTACAGTATATTTTTTGTTCGTGTTGCCGTCCGTCTGTTATTCAGTATTCGTACGAGAACACATATGAAACTTTGCTTTTGAAAACTTTGAATAAAACTTAACTATTCACATTTATTTAGGGGCTCCATTAAGCAGAGGAAGTTCCCTTTGTATTGTGAATCTTTTGATATCGGAAATTCGTTACCGGCTGAATCAGCTGTTGGGTCATTTTTTAACGTCTCCCTGCCGATCGTACGAGAACATTATAGTCAATGCCCCTCCCATTCGTTGAAACAGATACTTTCTAAACTAAGTATATACTAGTTTTGAAAGTCCCTGGTCGTAGTTATATACATGTCTGCTCAGCTTTCAACCATATTGAAATTCCAGGTCCTCGACAAAAAAATATCTTGCTTTCTATGATCTTGCTTTATATGTTTTTTTTAACTTACCAGTTTGATTTCTAACAAAAATATCTTTAAATACAGATAACAATTGTTTGCATAAAAATTGCTTCCAGGGTCTGGCAATACTGATGTTTCTTAAAGTAAGTAAATCGAAGGAAAACGGGTAATTTTTAGCCATTTAACTGCGAGAAAAATAATCGGCGGGGGCTGCGCTCCCTATCCCCTCTCTTTGGGGCCTCAATCGGTGGCCCCCAAACCCCTGCCTCCCCTGAACTCGAACCCTAGTTACGGCCCTGTGTACGTTCCGCATCTGACAGGCGCACCACCAAACGTTGTATTCAGGATTAATATGCTATATACACGGGTCATAACCACAGGGTTGACACTACTAAATTGTCAAATTGTTACCTATTGTAGTTTTTTAATCAGTAAGACTTTCTAAGATAACAATACGATTACTAAAAATCTGGACTAAAAATAAGGCGTATAGGTACAGTTTTCAATTTGTTAGTGGGCATGACGTAAAACAGCGAAGCAAAGAATTCAACTTTATTTATAACTTATATAGGACAATGTTGTAACCTGTTGATTAAAAAATACTCCATTCCAGGACCTTTTGTTTTCCAAATAATTAATATTATTCGTTTCAGTTCGACGGGTTCAAACAGAAAGACTTGAAAGCAGAGAAAAACTGTGTATCTTATAATCGGCATGACTTTATCAGATGACAATACTAATACTAAAATAAGGCTTGCGCATAGTTATATACTTTAATTCAGTCACGGACCCGGGATATCACGGGTGTGTTCTAGTATACACATATGTCTCTGGGTACAATGAGAGTTGCCTCCCATTGGGCCATTCCAGTTAATATCTGCTAAAAGGGGATGGATGGTCCTTTCTGAGGGGTGTAAAGTTTATACATCTTAGGGGTGAAATTTTGTTTTTTTTTCATCTGACACGTACACCTGTCTTGTAGATCCTTATACACAAAAAAAAAAAAAAACTTCTGAGGATCTTGCACCAGTAAATAATTAAAAATAATTACATCTTAGGGGTTACAAAAATGCCAATGTCAGATCTTAGGGGTACTTTGGAATGTAGACAGTTTCATATTATGCATTATCTGGTATTAAAATTCTGATGGGTACAATCCTTGCAATAAAAAATTCTGATAGGTAACTTTTTCCAAGGACGTATAACTAACATACGTCCTTGCTTTTTCCCATGAGAGCCAATCCACCCAATTTCAACAGAAACCACAGGCACTTGTTTCTATCCATTGGAAGACCCACTATCAACGTATATTACGTTGATAGTGGGTCTTCCAATGGATAGAAACAAGTGCCTGTGATTTAAAATTTTTAGATTTGATAGGTAGTTCTTCATTGTGTTTTTTTTCTAATAGGTATATAAAAAATCTCCCCATCCATCCCCACCTGTTAGAAATTAACTGGAATGGCCTATTGTACACAAACTGCACATTTATTAGTTAATCAGAAATTAACTGGAATGGCCTATTGTACACAAACTGCACATTTATTGGTTAATCAGTTGATCATGTGATCGGCGTACTAATGCAAAATGGTGGACGTAACAAATGAAAGTAGAATGTCGCATTGAAAAGTCAAAATTGTGGTAAAAAAAAGTTATTTTTGACAATTTTAAACATAGTAAATCAACAGTACTTACTTCCGGTATTTCATACTCACAGGTTGGCGTCCAAGTAGGCTATCAAAATGATCAAGCAACCACCCGGTTTAATAAAGTGAATCCGGGTCCGTTCGCGCCCATTCACGTTCGCACCCCATCACATTCGCCCCCTTTCACTTTTGCACCCTACACGTTTGCGCCCACTTTTGATTGGTTTTGTCAAGGATTTGTATAGTTACTTACTGTCTTACTATACAAATCCTTGGTTTTGTGTTAATAACTTTGTAATCAAGTTTTGGCAAGTGTATTCCTATAAAGACAATAATAGTGCATTGACTTGACATATCAACGATAATACAAAATGTATGAGGAAGGCGCTACTTTTAATGCCAGCTTTATACTAAGACTATACTATATCCTATATATTGATTGGTTGTTTAACGTCCAGTGGCAAATATTTCATGCATTTTCAGGACGAATGCCCCAGGCTACATTAACATACCTCTCAGGGCTTTCCATTGAAATTGAAGTAGAAGGCTCAATTCAAATAATAGCCGGCTGTAACATGCGTTTGGCGAACCCGGACACCCACCAAGCTGTAAGGTTGGTGCTATACGGCAGGGGGTCTGGGGCCGCTCAAGGCCCCCAGAAGCTCTGGCATAAATAGAGCAAAATCCTGCGTTCTCGCAATCTCCTGGCACCTAATTTCATCTTTCAAATGACCATTTTTTATGTATGAATTAAATTAAAGAAAAAAAACAAAAAAATCTCAAAGAAATTTCTTTTTTTTTGTTATAGTTTTTTATTTTATTACCTTATGCTTAAAATTCATTTACTTTTATAGGAGTTTTATTTATATAATAATTCGGTTTGTAAGAAATCTTGATCGATTTATTTTGCATAACTACGTGCATTTGTAAACAAATGACCCCCTTTTCTCTATAAAGACTGTTACACGTATTTAAATCAAACAATTGTTTCTCAAGCATTGACAGAAAATTGATATATCCTCTGATTTTCGCTTTTTTTTATACTGTTCAATAAGTCGGATACATAAATCATTTGGAAATGTTATTTATTTGAGGTCGAGTCGACAATATTCTACTTTCGTTTTTGACCTTGATTCTCTGAACACCTCGTGGGTTTTGAAAAATGAACTTCAAAACTTTTTTAAAGATACTGTTTTCCAGATTCTGAACAATATGATCTACTATATTTTCTTTAATTTGACTGCTATTATTCCATAACATAAGATTGTCATCCTATCTGATTGTCTTCACGTTTTAAAAGCCCCCCCCCCAAAAAAAAAGCCAACGAGTTAATGACCATCGGAACGTCTCTCTTGTTATCTTTGAAAAGAAACGATGCATTCTGACTTTAAATAGACAACCAATCAGTGACCTGAATTCATGTGAACTATATTTAGCCCAAGGTAAACACTGATTTTCATCCTTGTTTATCGTGACCGCGACTTTGCGACAAGACGTCTCTCGGCTGCCTGTAAACATTTGAAAAAGATATTTTTGTCTTTTTGAATTTATATTTTTGTCAGTGAAGTAGCCGACACTGGAATCTACTGCAAGCGACGGATTTCCGCCGGCTACCGGCTTCAATGGAAAGCCCTGCCTCTTATATATCCTGAGTTGGTACAATTTTAACCGCCATCTGTGCAAATGCCATATTGCATGGATTTTTTTTAATAACCCGCCAAAGTTAAGTGTTCCCCATATGAGTAACCTTCCGGTTTCCCAGATGAGTAACAACTGACCATATAAGTAACAGTCCTTGGAATGGTGGGTTATCCCCAACCTGTTTATTGGGAAAGAGGGTAGGCAGGGGTAAGATTAAATTTTCTGTCTTTATATAGTATAATATGATCAACAACTATCAGATTTACCCTCCCAATGACAAGGATTATTTACAAAGAAAGTTTACTTTCGATTTCATATACTTCACAGGCAAGATGTCTTCTTCTTATTCTTAATCTTTATCCAATTCAAGCTCAAATATGAAAAATCTACCAAATATGCCGAAAAATAACACTTTTCAGATGGTTTTAGTCAAGAATTAAAGTGGCCGCATCCAAGTTCATCGACAACCTTTGTATGTACTATCATCAAGTACAACTTAGCCTTCCGGGGCATCTAAGATCACCCCTAGTTTTTGGTGGGGTTCGTGTTGTTTATTCTTTAGTTTTCTATGTTGTGTCATGCGTGCTGTTGTTTGTTTGTCTTTTTCATTTTTAGCCATGGCGTTGTCAGTTTGCTTTAGATTTATGAGTTTGACTGTCCCTTTGGTATCTTTCGTCCTTCTTTTACATTTCAATATCAAGGATGAACACTAATGCGGCCACTTTCGTTTTACATAGAAACCGTCTAAAATTTAACTAAATGCTAGAATTGTGGAGATTTTAGTTATTTAGCATGACTTATTCTTAATGGTGCTACTACCCGATATATGTGCATTGTAATGTCAACAACAGCCCATATTTATGTAGCAGAAGCATTCTTCTGTCCTATAAATAACTAAAAGTTTACATTTTAACAATTTTGTAAAACTGCTATATTTTGGGGCCAAAAAGGGGTCTTACTGGACCTACTCCTTTGAAACCCAAACAGAACACAATATATACAACCAGCACCCTGTTTTGGAGGTAAATACACAAGTGTGTCATATTGAATCAGCAAATTTCTCAGTTAAATCTTGTTTAAGCATTTAAGTTTTAATTATCTTAAGCATCAAATTCTTTTGAGTTTTATATATCAAGCATTGTCAAGTGCAACCAATGCATCCACATATTTCCATATGCACATGTTTGTCTACACTCACAGTAATATTAAAATCTTGAGATGTAGACAAATCCATTTTAGCCAAAAGGTCCAAAAGGTCTAAAAATGAATAATATAGTAAAGTTTCAGGCCTCTACAATAACTTTTTTTTTCAACTTGTCCAGTATGAAGTACATCACTTTTGGAGTGTCAAGAACTCGTTGGAAGTACTTGATAAATTGCATGCTTATATTGGTGATTTTGAATCTGTTCAAAGTTTTGATTTTTCTACCCTGTATACCACATTGCCTCACATTCTCATTAAGAAAAAATTCACACACCTAATTAAATGGGCATTTAAAAAGTCAGAATGTGAATATATATGTTCAAACTCTTTTAGGTCATTTTTTAGTAGCAATAAACAAAAAAAATATGTCAATTGGACAGGCTTTGATACTATATATGCCCTTGAATTTTTACTAGATAACATTTTTGTTCGCTTTGGGAATTCCGTATATTGTCAGATCATCGGAATTCCAATGGGGACTAACTGTGCACCACTTCTTGCGGACCTGTTTTTGTATTGCTATGAGTTACAATTTATGACAAAAGTAAGCAAAGACCCATCAAAACAACATCTGATAAACAAATTTAATAATACTTTTAGATATTTGGATGATATTTTGGCTCTCAATAATGACGACTTCAGTATGTATATTAAAGAAATTTATCCTGCTGAACTTACTTTGAATAAAGCTAATACTAACAATGACCACTGTTCATTCCTGGATCTTGATATCTATATCACTAACAGAAAGCTGAATACTAAAATTTATGATAAAAGAGATGATTTTTCATTTCCTATCGTTAATTATCCATTTTTAGATGGTGACGTTCCCTTGTCACCATCTTACGGTGTTTTATATCTCAACTTGTACGAGTCGCTCGTGTATGTAACAATGTTTTAGATTTTAACGAGAGAAATTTATGTATTACTGAAAAATTAATTATTACACCAGGGTTTTCGATATCACAAACTAGTCAAAACATTTACTAAATTTTATCATCGGTATAAGGACATCATTCGTAAATATAGCTCAACATGCAGACTTCTTATACGTTCAGGTATTTCACATCCAATATTTTATGGAAATATTCTTTATAAAGCACAAAGATGTCAGTATTAACCTCAAAAACTAACAAAACCTTTGAATAGACTTATTAAGAAGGGATATAGTTACAATACTGTTGTCAGGTCATTAAAGATTGCATATTTTAGCGTTAATATTGATTCACTTATAGGGTCTTTGCATCGGAACTAAACACATTTATTCAAAAACCAGTTGTTGGCATGACACGGGTTATGTTCTTCTCATATATGTTATGATGGTATGATACTAAACCCCTAACGGGAAGGATTGTGCCTGATGTTCATATGATGAAATCATAATCTTTCAGTCAGTTTAATTGAAGTTTGGAGCTGGCATGTCAGTTAACTGCTAGTAGTCTGTTGTTATTTATGTATTATTGTAATTTTGTTTATTTTCTTTGGTTACATCTTCTGACATCAGACTCGGACTTCTCTTGGACTGAATTTTAATGAGCGTATTGTTATGCGTTTACTTTTCTACATTGGCTAGAGGTAAAGGGGGAGGGTTGAGATCTCACAAACATGGTTAACCCCGCCACATTTTTGCGCCTGTCCCAAGTCAGGAGCCTCTGGCCTTTGTTAGTCTTGTATTATTTTAATTTTAGTTTCTTGTGTACAATTTGGAAATTAGTATGGTGTTCATTATCACTGAACTAGTATATAATTGTTATGGGGCCAGCTGAAGGACGCCTCCGGGTGCGGGAATTTCTTGCTACATTGAAGACCTGTTAGTGACCTTCTGCTGTTGTTTTTTTCTATGGTCGGGTTATTGTCTCTTTGGCACATTCCTCATTTCCATTCTCAATTTTATTACTTGTCCGAATGAAACTGTACAATGTAACTTGTAAAAAAATTCTTAATAAAAAACCTTTTTTGCATTTTAAGTTGATTCAAGGAACAAAATGAATAAAAACAATAAAAGAGAATTTGATTTAATCTTTTGAAAGACTTTTCAAAAATATAAGTTGAGAACAACTGAATCTAGTCATGTCACAGGACTAGGGTTCTAGTTTTCATCAATGCCAAAGTCTCATCTAAGACTCTGCACATGAGGCATCGTCTGATAGGCCTGTCAATGTACACTCATTGTATTTGTATCCTGGTTTTTTAAGTTGAAAAAAGTTTATTCAAATACAATCAATAAAAAAAGAAGATGAGGTATGCCAATGAGACAACTCTCTGGGAGAGACCAACTGACACAGAAGTTAACAACTCAGTGGCGGATGCAGGAATTTTCGAAAGGGGGGGTGCTAGCCCAGGGCAAAGGGGGGGTGCAGGGGGGGTGCAAACATATGTCCCGATTCAAATGCATTGATCGGCCAAAATAAAGGGGGGGTGCGGACCCCCGGAACCCCCCCTCTGGATCCGCCACTGCAACTATAGATCACCGTATTGCAAGTATTGTTTTTTTCTACATATGATTAAATATGATTTTGTGGTAATTTTTATTTGAAAAATATTTTTGTTAAAAAATTACTGGTATGGTATTTATTTTGAAGCAACAGAATTAGGTAGGAAAACAAGGTACAGATTTGTCTTGGTCCCGAAATGTGTCTATTAATCATGTTTATTAAAATATGGATCCTACGGTGCCAAACTGTCTATTAAACGAACAGTCCTGGAAGCCGAATGTTTCCAGCTGGTGACGAACTGTCTTGTAAAGTTACCTTATCTACAAAGCGCATCGCTGATTCGGTTCAGTAAGACTGGTTTCCGAGAATAGTATGCATTTTACCTGTTAAAAAGTACCTGACAAAGAACCAGTTTTAAATTATTGATTGCAAGTGATGGGGTCTTGAGAAATAAAATGTTTCAAAGTTTCAAAGTAAACAGTCAAATTATCACTTGTTTTTTATCTTCTTTCCTTGTTTTTTGTTTATAATTACTTTGTTTATCAAAGTTGGATGAAATTTATTTTCTGCAGAATAATTTTACTTGTCCATTTGTCCCGTCGGACAAGCTTGATATAGCTTTTACTTGTCCGACCTTTTTTCCCTCTGGTACCGGACAATCGGACAAGCACTACTGTCGAGGCCTGTTAAACATTACTAGATTACCATTAATGGTTGTATTAAAACAAAAATTTAAAATTCAAATAAACATAATATATATTGAAATATTAATCACCAATCCTTCTGAGAACATTTATTACATTTCAGCTCCTTTGTTCTACCAGGGATGCTCTGAGCCATACACTACAGTTTATAAAAAAGAAGATGTGGTATTATTGCCAATGAGACAACTATCCACAAAAGACCAAAATTACACAGACATTAATAACTATAGGTCACTGTACAGCCTTCAACAATGAGCAAAGCCCATACCGCATAGTCAGCTATAAAAGGCCCCGATAAGACAATGTAAAACAATTAAAACGAGAAAACTAACGGCCTTATTTATGTAAAAAAAGAACCAAAAACAAATATATGTAACACATAAACAAACGACAACCACTGAAGTACAGGCTCCTGACTTGGGACAGGCACATACATAAATAATATGTCAGGGTTAAACATATTTGTTAGCGGGATCCCCCCCCCCCCTAACCTGGGACAGTGGCATAACAGCACGACATAAGAACGAACTATAAAAATCAATTGAAAAAGGCTTAACTCATCAGATGCACAAAAATACAAGTGGACGTGGCCCGGTACTTATACATCCCGAAACAAAAAGACATAACTTTATTTTGGATGTAACGCGTCTTCTGATTGGCTGACGTTATTTTGTTATGAGCCCATAGACGTAATTTAGTCATGTGACCGTGACGTCATCAACATTTTTTCATGGTTTTCTACGGTTTAAAATGAAATTGAGAATTAAATTATAAGGAATAACTGTAATATTTTTTCTGTCTATGAAGAAATAACAATTTGGTGCACACTGAATAACGTGCGTAGCGGGTTATTTAACAGTGTGCACCACATTTTTTATGTTATTTATAAATAAAAAAGAAGATGTGGTATGATTGCCAATGAGACAATTGTCCACAAGAGACCAAAATGATGCAGACATTAAACAACTATAGGTCACCGTACTGCCTTCAACAATGAGCAAAGCCATAGTTTCTATTTCTGAAACAAGGGTTAATTACATGAATCTACAAAATGATCTATGGTTACGAATAACAATGGATTGTGACCACAGGATATGTTGAGTTCTTAACAATAGAAATTAATTATTTTTTTCAATAGCATGAACATAAGAAATTACTTATAGTGTTCACTACAAGATGTTTCTATATATTAAAAAAACACATTTTATGAAATTCGTGTAGCGGAAAAAAAAATATTGAGCATTTATTTCGATTAAAAATAACCCTTTAAATATTCCTTTGTTTGAAGGTAAAAATTTTGATACCAGTAATATGTCTCTATTCTAAAGCTTTGATCTTGAAAGAAAATGGTGATTCTAACTCCCAGTAAATAAACTCAGCATACAGTGGCGGATCCAGAAATTTTCATAAGTGGGGGCCCACTGACTGACCTAAGAGGGGGCACGCTCCAGTCACGCTTCAGTGATGCCCTATATAAGCAACCAAATTTTTTCCCAAAAAGGGGGGCCCGGGCCCCCTGGCCCCCCCCCCTAAATCCGCCTCTGACATAGATACCAGGACTAAATTTTGTATATGTATACGCCAATGATATTGGAACATGTCTTTTTTGGCTTCTGTTTATTTGGCTAGAATGTTTATTTTCTATTGATATCAGATTTCATATATAGATACAAGACGATGTGATATGAGTGCCAATGAGACAACTCTCCATCCAATAAAGTTATATATTATTATTTGATCAATAACATCACGCGCCTTATATTCTCAGGATCAAAACAAGGAGATTTGGTTTGGGACAATATTATCAACCTTAACAAAAGTATAACTACGGTTTATAACATAAAGGGGAGCAACTTTCTCACCAACAGGCAATACATTGCCGTAAGATATATGGATGCATGGTATGCACACAAGCACATAAACAATGCTTTTCTACATCTTGACATTACGAGTAAAGAAAATAACCATTATGAAAATAAGGTAACATAGCTTTAAGGTTTATTTGGACCCTTTGACTAAAATGAATGCATTTTCATCTCAAAATTTACTCTGAGTACAGACAAACCTAAGTATCTGGAAAATGTTAAAGCGTAGCATGCTCTATACAATGTATAAAGAAAATTAAAATATGTGTTTCTCTTTTTTTAAATTTAAAATTAAACTGTAATTTGCAGTGCATTCAGTGGCATTATTTTCATTCCTCCAGAAGGTGCCAAAATGAACAAAACCGTGGAAAGAGGTTTTAGAACTTCCCCATTAGTAATACTTTAAGTGAACTCTATTGATTGAGAGGGACAATAGAGGGACAATAATTTGAACTTTGTACCTGAATGGATTATATCAAGTGAGACACAACTGTTTGTTTATTTCACTATCTTCTGCAGGGACGAATAAAAGTACAAAGTACAATTCAGCTTACTTTTAGATATTATAAACCATAAAATGCATTTGAGTTTTATATATCTAGGGCATTCTATGCCTTTATGTACAGGTAAGTTTGTACTCAGAGTAAATTTTTAGTTAAAAATGCAGTCATTTTAGACAAAGGGTCCACATGAACCTTAAGGGAGCTACCATTTGATTTTTATGGGGGGGCTAGGAGGAAAAATGTTGTCCTGCATTTTTTTTAGCTGTAATCTCTGTCCTGCCTTTTTATTTTTCACTCTGTTCGGTCCTGCCTTTTTTTTTTTTAGTTTATCCTGACTTTTTTTTTACCTAAATTGTCGTCCTGACTTTTTTTTTGCAAGTGTCTCATCCTGCCTTTTTTTTTTACTCAAAACTCCTGTCCTGCCTATTTAGCCCCCCCCCCCCCCACCACCATAAAAATCAAATGGTAGCTCCCTAAGCACTCTCAAGGCTATTTTGTGTAGTTATATTATTTTTTTTACAGGAAGGGATTGACCATAACTCGAGAATGTAATAAATTGCATTTGTACAAACAAAGATTTTTAAATGATGGCACCACTCTCGGAAGAAGAAGAGAATTATGTTCGATTAGCTTTGTTATTGAAAGGAGTGGCACCCAGAGCAATTCGTACTTATTTTGACAGAACATTTCCACCTACCTACCTACCTTCAACGCTCAATACTAACTACAATACTCTTGATAACTTGAAATTCAGAAGAGTTTTAAACCAGGCACAGTGGAATCTTTTGTTTCCAACAAATGGTATGTTTAAATTGACTTATAACATGTATAAGGAACACATATAGTTTGTATTCAAAACTGTTATTTAAGTCTGTGTTAATATATATATATGAATGCAAAAACCCCAACAATAATCCTATGTTGAATATAAAATGCATAGTAAAACACAAAAATACTGAGCTCCAAGGAAATTTCAAAACGGAAAGTTTCTAATAAAATGGCAACATCAGAACACACTAAACGAATGAACAACAACTATCAGTCATTCTGGACTCGGTAAAGGCATTTTCTTGTGTACAAAATGGTGGATTTTACATTGGTTTACAGATAGATATTAAACCTCTAACTTGTATGACAGTTGTATAAAAGTCAATTACATTGACAACCATGTGTGAACAAAACAAACATACATAATTGGTAAAAATGTCAATAACAGGGGTACAGCCGTCAACGTTATGTTGATATCTGAATTACTATAAAATAAACAGATATATAAACAAAAAATTACCATAACACAATGGCCTGATGAATAAGTACAAATCCACGTCACATAAAAAAAGACTCGAAAAGGAACACAGACAAAGCCCATTAGAAAAAAACGAAAGACAAAAATACAGGAATTATCATAGACCAAAAACACAAAAAAAATATACAGAGCCACATCATATGTCAATGTATGTAACCAAAACACACAAAAAGGCATACAGAAAAAGCATGTGTGATCAATTTCTTGCCATCAATTCTGCTAAACCCTGGCTAAAGCCATCTTGAACTTACAACTGTGAGATTTTTAATATACGACCGTTTTCCGGACGTATTATGCTACACCTTTGTTTGTCTGTATGTCCATCTGTTGTGTTAGTCTGTCCGTCCGTCATCAACATGTCGGACAATAACTCATAAAATGATTTAACCAATTTGTATGCAATTTTGGTGAATTGTTTATATCTATTGACATGAGGTCTCTTGATTTTTATAAAAACTTCAAACATTTATAAGGAATAGGAAATAGGATGTTATTCATTAAAAAGGTGAATTTGCTAATTTTTGGGACAATAACTCAAAAATTGCTTTGAGCAATTTACTTAAATCTTTGTGATTGGTTTATGTCTATCAAAATAACCTTCCTTAAGTTGTTTATTTTTATACCGTTTTGATATGACATTGAGGAGTAATGTAATTTTATTCGTTGAAAAAGTGCCGTAGTATCATACACCCAAGGCGCAGTTTTTTATTTTGCTCATGTTAAAAGGATTGACGCGAGATTGCTGTTAGCCATTCAAAATACCATATAATAATGAAACATACATCTAATGTAATCATTAAATTTTAGCTGGTAATAGACACTACATGTATATTGTGTATTTGTTCAAATATTGTATTTGGTGTATACATGGTATAGAATCATTGAAAAGTGTACATATCTGTAAGCCAATGTACACCTGACTGTTTTCAGTGTTATTTAACAAAATGCCCAATTCTCAATTTTAGGACGATACTAACTGAAAATGTTTAATGGTTAATTGTTTGTAACACGTTTGATGTTATAGGCGTACCTGTTTCTAAGGCCACACTTAAAAATATTTTGGTTTGCCCAAACCCTACCCATAGGTTGAGACAGTGGGTAGGTACGTAGGCATTTTCTTTTTTTTTCAAAAAAAGAAATTGAAGTATCCGATGTTTATTAGTCTTCATACCTATTTGATTAAAAAAAAACTTTTTCAAATCAGGACAATAAAAGAATTTGAGTAGGCAGCTTTTTTCTGGGTAGGTAGCATTTGGGCAAACAAACCTATTATTTATTATAGCCTAATTAATTTGATGTTACAGGTTTGACTGATTCAACATCTTTTGATGTTACAGACGTTTTGATGTAATCATGGTAATAGACGTATCTTTAGTACAAGTGTTCCTGATTTTAATTCCTTTTATATTACACATGTTTACTAGATTTTGATACTTTTTGTGTGCATTATTCTAATACTTTGATGTTACAGGTGTACCTGATTCAACAACTTTTGATGTAACATTGATGATTTGCTTGATCAGAAACTTGACATCTATTATTAAGCCAATCAATGGATTCGACAGACTTCCACTACCAGTGGAGACAACTCCAGGAGCTGATCTTGCAAGGATTAAATGGTACAGAAATATATTAGCTCATGATAGTAACAAAATAGCCACTGCTGATTTCAATACAGCATGGAGTAATATATCTGATGTAAGTGTTACATATGTATCAATGATTTTAGAATATTACACATGTTACATGTATTTAAATGATTGTGTACAGAAAATTAAGAACATTGAATACAAGAACAATACAATCATTAAAATTGACAGTAAATCTATTAAAATAGCCAATCCAGGATTGGACATCATATTCAGTGATCTGGAAGGATTTTTTCTCTATGGGCCCAGGGCCCCTCAAAAATAAATTCAATGGGCCATTTAAAAAAAATATGGGCCATGGTGTCAAATGAGTGGGCCATTTGCATGATTTGAATTGATTACATGTACAGTGAAAAAAAATTAATGGTGTATATTTCGCCAAAGAGGTGGTGGTACATTTTTTGTACTTACCTTACTGATTCTAAATAATATCATGGATATTGTTGCTGTGATTTTGTAATTTCAATTTCAAAGAATATAAAATAAGTTCTTCCAAACCAGACAATATTATATTTAAGATAACCTTTATTTACAATATTTAAACTGGTACTGTTGTCTTGTTCATGTTCATGTTTTTTTTACATTAAATTTGGGTCTTCGTCGATACCATGCTTATTCCAACGTTCCGCATTAGAGGACGTTTCTGGCATATCCTCTGCACTTCTTGTATTATTATTACTTCATCACAATGACAACAATTACAGTAGAGACTATCATTAAACAAAACAACAATTCGTTGAAGGCATGTTTACAAAATGTCAAAACGAGCCAAAGACCAAAAAGTGACAAGGACAGTTAAGCCCCTTTTATGAAGACAAAAAATATTTTTATATTCATAAAAATGCTTTGGGTTTTTTAATCGAAATAATAGCAAGCTAAACTAATTTACAGGATTATAATTAAAGATAAATCTCGTCTGTACTAGCCAAATTTCACAAATTTAAAGTTGTTTATGAAAAATCATACCATGAATGATGGTTAATTACGTTTTTTGGGTAATCAGTTGTACCGCATGGTTCTATAATTACCATATGAAAACACCCAAGACGTCCCAAAAATATATAGGTGCTCCTATCATTGGAGGAACATTACACAGTTGTGTACACACACATGGCGGCACGGAATACGATTGTTAATCCATTTTGATGATATTTAAACGCTTCGAAACAAAGTGAAAAATATCGTGCGCCACATGGGCGCTTACATAAGTCACTCTATGCACCATTTCTGGTCGATAAGCGCTATAGGCGCAGGGCGCACGTCCTTCCCGATCACTGCATATTTTTGTAACTTATCATATCCATGATTTCATACTTGTGAAAACCACTTCTACAAATTGTGCTCTTGTATTAAACTGCATTTGTTTGACATAAAATCATCAGATAAACGCACAAAAAAGTAAATAAAGTGTAGCAAACTCAATATAGAAATATATATTTCTAATTTCACAAAACTGTAGCATTAAGTTTTTTAATTTTTCCGTATTTTTGTTCATTGTCTTGAAATCAATTATTTGTCTGTCCTTGACAATGCAAAGCTTGAAGTATTCCAATCCCTCTGAGATTTCGTCAATATCGTTTGCAGGATTCAATTGACTTCCTGCTTCTTTTTTATGTATTTTTTTTATCAGTTTTTACTTTTCTAATACTTTGTATTATTTGCTTATTTCTTAGCCAATTAGAACATTGTAGAATGTGGTTTAACTCAAAGTATTGAATTCTTAGGGTTCTTTAATATGCTGAATTTATCTGTGTATTTATGATTATGGCAGCGTCGACAGTTTTGTATAGTTTTTATACGACCGCAAAAATTTTAATTTTTCGTTGTATATTGCTATCACGTTGGCGTTGTCGTCGTCCTGCGTCGTCGTCGTCGTCGTCGTCCGAATACTTTTAGTTTTCCCACTCTAACTTTAGTAAAAGTGAATAGAAATCTATGAAATTTTAACACAAGGTTTATAACCACAAAAGGAAGGTTGGGATTGATTTTGGGAGTTTTGGTCCCAACATTTTAGGAAATCTAACAGTTTATGTAGATTCTTTATTTTTGGTCCTGTTTTCAAATTGGTCTACATTAAAGTCCAAAGGGTCCAAAATTAATCTCAGTTTGATTTTTAACAAAAATTGAATTCTTGGGCTTTTTTGATATGCTGAATCTAAACATGTACCTCTGCGGTCGTATAAAGCTACGCCCTGCAGAGCATCTGGTTCTATATTACATCTTATTTTTTCTATATTATATATATAAGAAAGCTATGCATTTGCATTATGCAGAGGCTATATTGGTATTGCACTACGCTAGGTAAACCCGTGTAGCAATACATTCTTATACAATTTTATTAGGTAAAATTTTAAAGCATCGAACATGATACATTCTCATAGGGTCGCCTTTGGTACATTTTTATGCCCCACCTAAGATAGTAGAGGGGCATTATGTTTTCTGGTCTGTGCCTCCGTTCGTTTGTTCGTCCGTTCATCTGTTCGTTCGTTCGTTCGTCCGTCCGTCTGTGCGTCCATTCGCTTCAGGTTAAAGTTTTTTGAAGCTGAAGTCCAATCAACTTGAAACTTAATACACATGTTCCCCATGATATGATCTTTCTAATTTTAATGCCAAATTATAGTTTTGACCCCAATTTCATGGTCCACTGAACATAGAAAATGATAGTGCTAAGTTCAGGTTAAAGTTTTTGGTCAAGGTAGTTTTTGATGAAGTTAAAGTTACATCAACTTGAAACTTAGTACACATGTTCCCTATGATATGATCTTTCTAATTTTAATTCCAAATTAAAGTTTTGACCCCAATTTCACGGTCCACTGAACATAGAAAATGATAGTGCGAGTGGGGCATCCGTGTACTATGGACACATTCTTGTTATATCATTAATTTTACACCAGTTAAATTTAAAGCATTACACTATATATACATTGCTAAAGCAATACCCTATGCACAATATTATGTATGTTCCTGTCGTAATTGCACTAGGTACGTCGATCTCAAAAGTATCATATTAGGTGTATGTTTTCATTTTAGATGTACAGATATGAAATATCTGTGACGGGAAGTTATACCAAATACTCTGATCTTTTCTATTTTGTTAAAATGTATAAACGAGTTAAAATTCGGAAGATTAAATGAAATAAATACGTTTTAAATTTTAAGCGTCTGAAGCGCTTTTCTGAATTAACCTTGATAAGGAACACTAAAGGTCCAACATTTGAAAGCCACGAATGTATAAGAACCAAAATAGTTAAAGAGCCATAGTATGCATTATGCTTTAATTGTTTAAATCCTTGTTACCCCAAGGGTGACTGGGGAAACGAAATATGGTCATTTGGTCTTCTTCCGACCGGCAGTAAAACACTTGCCGAAGTGGGGCATCCGTTTGGATGTCTCGTGTAAAGAGAGGGCCACACTCTTTACACATTAAGAACCCTTGCAACAACTCTTTGAGGGGTCTGTAGGTGGCCTGTTGCACGGCAAAATTTCTGTCCCTATCCAATAAACCCCATTTTCCAGTGGCACTCCAAATTTCCTAGACCATTATCCCTGATGGCTTCTGTTATGAGCAAAACTTCCTATTGTAGTTATCATGTTTATTGTTAACTTGTTCTCATCCTGAACATGCATGAAATATTTGCCACTGTCTGTTAAGCAACCAACAATCAATCAATCAAATTAAATCTGTGTATGTGGATTTTTAACAAATAATGCCCTGGAAAGAACAAATATTTTCTTATGTTACTGAAGCTTTTCCATTCAGCAAACATTACATCATTCTTTGTCATTTAGGCCATAGTTATTATATTTTTAGTTTTACGAAATTTTTTGACAAAACCAATGGGTAGGAGGACGAAAAAAAAACAAAAAAAACTGCTGCTGCTGATTTTTTTTTTTAATACCAACCGTCAATATCAAAAAAATTTTTTTTTTATTTCACCAGGAGATTTTCTACTAGTGTAACAACTATTTTTTTTTCTTGACAAGGTTTGAATTGAAAATCAATGTGCAACAACTTACTAATTCACCAAGAGCATAAATTTAGATTCTTTCATGCAGTTATGAACTAAAATTTTTTTTTTTGCATGAAAAACATTGGGTCGGAGGAGAAAAAAAATTAAAAATCAACATTTTTGATTTTATTTTTTTTCCTATTTGGCAAAAATTAGGGTAGGAGGGTTCGTAAAACTAAAAATAAAAAAAACTACGGCCTTAGTTAAATAAAAGGGAAAGTTGATAAAGACAGGAAATTTGATAAAATAAAATATTTTTTGCAGAGTTGCGTTACGAGCATGTGTGTCAACAAGACTAATGAAATATTTAAGTTTATAATGTAGTCTATATTGTGTGCGCAAATCCTCAGAATGTAGAAAATGTAAGGAACTATATCTTTTTCCTACGCATTGACAATTTGTTTTGATCCGACGTTATCGACGTCTTGACAACGCTTATTGTTGTATGACGTCAGAGAGTAAAATAACCACGTTTATGTGAAATTATCGGTTTTTATTTAACTGGGAAATCAATGTAATATATTGCAACCAATGTAATAAATGATTTGTAATACATATGGGTAGATGGGTAATACACTCATTACACACGCACCAAATTGCTCCAACATTGTACGGTATAATAGAGTTGCGACATAGAAGTTGTGGCGACATTACTGTAGACAATGACGTCGCTGGATAATTTTAATGTTCCGGCCAAAAAAATAAACCAACAAGGAGTAGCGTAAAAACTAGCACAGTTGCTAAGGACTTTCTTTGCACCGATGGATTAGTCTTTCATGTTTGAATCATATATCATTTTTAGCTCACCTGGCCCGAAGGGCCAAGTGAGCTTTTCTCATCACTTGGCTTCCGGCGTCCGTCGTATGTCAGATTTTCTCTAAAGGCTGCGGTTTCAGAGTTACAAGCCAAAATCTACATTTCACCCTTATGTTCTATTTTTAGCCATGGCGGCCATCTTGGTTGGTTGGCCAGGTCACGGGACACAATTTTTCAACTAGATACCCCAATGATGATTGTGGTCAAGTGTGGTTTAATTTGGCCCAGTAGTTTCAGAGGAGAAGATTTTTGTTAAAGATGACTAAGATTTACGAAAAATGGTTAAAAATTGACTATAAAGGGCAATAACTCCTAAAGGGGTCAACAGACCATTTTGGTCCTGTTGATTTATTTGTAGATCTTACTTTACTGAACATTTTTGTTGTTTACAGTTTATCTCTATCTATGATAATATTCAAGATAATAACCAAAAACAGCAAAATTTCCTTAAAATTACCAATTCAGGGGCAGCAACCTATCAACGGGTTGTCCGATTCATCTCAAAATTTCAGGGCAGATAGATCTTCACCTGATAAACAATTTTTCCCCAATGTCAGATTTGCTCTAAATGCTTTGGTTTTTGAGTTATAAGCCAAAAACTGCATTTTACCCCTATGTTCTATTTTTAGCCATGGCGGCCATCTTGGTTGGTTGGCCGGGTCACCGGATACAATTTTTATACGAACGCAAAATTTGAAAAATTTTTCGTCGTATATTGCTATCACGTTGGCGTCGTCGTCGTCGTCGTCGTCCGAATACTTTTAGTTTTCGCACTCTAACTTTAGTAAAAGTGAATGGAAATCTATGAAATTTTAACACAAGGTTTATGACCACAAAAGGAAGGTTGGTATTGATTTTGGGAGTTTTGGTTCTAACATTTTAGGAATTAGGGGCCAAAAAGGGCCCAAATAAGCATTTTCTTGGTTTTCGCACTATAACTTTAGTTTAAGTTAATAGAAATCATTGAAATTTTGACACAAGGTTTATGACCACAAAAGAACGGTTGGGATTGATTTTGGGAGTTTTGGTTTCAACAGTTTAGGAATTAGGGGCCAAAAAAGGGCCCAAATAAGCATTATTCTTGGTTTTCGCACAATAACTTTAGTTTAAGTAAATAGAAATCAATGAAATTTAAACACAATGTTAATGACTACAAAAGGAAGGTTGGTATTGATTTTGGGAGTTTAGGTCCCAACAGTTTAGGAATTAGGGGCCAAAAAGGGACCCAAATAAGCATTTTTCTTGGTTTTCGCACCATAACGTTAGTATAAGTAAATAGAAATCTATGAAATTTAAACACAAGGTTTATGACCATAAAAGGAAGGTTGGTATTGATTTTGGGAGTTTTGGTCCCAACAGAATAAGGGGCCCAAAGGGTCCAAAATTAAACTTTGTTTGATTTAATCAAAATTGAATAATTGGGGTTCTTTGATATGCCGAATCTAACTGTCATGACTGTGTATGTAGATTCTTAACTTTTGGTCTGTTTTCAAATTGGTCTACATTAAGGTCCAAAGGGTCCAAAATTAAACTTAGTTTGATTTTGACAAAAAATCAATCAGTTAGGTTCTTTGATATGCTGAATCTAAAAATGTACTTAGATTCTTGATTGTTTATTTTACATTTTAATATTTTATGATGTATTTAAAAGAGTAGTTATTGTTGCAAACTCCATTAGAAATTTGAATTGATATCAGTTTTGGAAAAAAGGAAACGGGGATGTGAAAAAAGGGGGGGGGGGTTAAATTTTTCTCATTTCAGATTTCATAAATAAAAAGAAAATTTCTTCAAACATTTTTTTGAGAGGATTAATATTCAACAGCATAGTGAATTGCTAAAAGGCAAAAACAAACTTTTAAGTTCATTAGACCACATTCATTCTGTGTCAGAAACCTATGCTGTGTCAACTATTTAATTTTAGATTTAAAAAGTTTGAAGAAGAAATCTTTAATTGTAAAATTTGTAAAATCTTGACATTTGTTTTGTGTAAAAAAAACCATGTAATGTCAAAAATTTGATCACAATCCAAATTCAGAGCTGTATCACGCTAGAATGTTTTGTCCATACTTGCCCCAACTGTTCAGGGTTCGACCTCTGCGGTCGTATAAAGCTGCGCCCTGCGGAGCACCTGGTTAAACTAGATACCCTAATAATGATTGTGACCAAGTTTGGTAAAAATTGGCCCAGTAGTTTCAGAGGAGAAGATTTTTGTAAAAGCTAACGACGGACGACGACGGACGACGGACGCCAAGTGATGAGAAAAGCTCACTTGGCCCTGTGGGCCAGGTGAGCTAAAAATAGAACATAGGGGTAAAATGCAGTTTTTGGCTTATAACTCATTTAGAGCAAATCTGACATGGGGTAAAATTGTTGATCAGGTCACGATCTATCTGCCCTGGAATTTTCAGATGAATCGGATAATCGGTTGTTAGGTTGCTGCCCCTGAATTGGTAATTTTGAGGAAATTTTGCTGTTTTTTTGTTATTATCTTGAATATTATTATAGATAGAGATAAACTGTAAACAGCAATAATGAACAGCAAAGTAAGAACTAAAAATAAGTCAGTATGACCAAAATAGTCAATTGACCCCCTAAGGAGTTATTGCCCTTCATAGTCAATTTTTAACAATTTTCTTAAAATTTGAAGATTTTCAATAATATTTTCCACAGAAAGTACTGTTATAGATAGAGATAATTGTAAGCAGCAAGAATGTTTAGTAAAGTAAGATCTACAAACACATCACCATCACCAAAACACAATTTTGTCATGAATCCATCTGTGTCCATTGTTAAATATTCACATAGACCAAGGTGAGCGACACACAGGGTTGGCAAAAACCCGGGTTTTATGAGTATTGCCCAGCCCAGTGGGAAATTCTGGGAAAACCCGGGTTTTACTGGGTTTTAGTGGGTAATACTGGGCAATACTGGGTAATATAAAATATTTGTCTGAATTTTAAAGAGGATTCAGTGATAAACACAAATGCAATACATTTAATAAGATATTTATACCCTATTTTGTTTGTTTAGCATTTGTCTAGATTGGCAAACTGTAAATAGAAAGCAAATAAATAATTTTTTTTCAAATGATTTTGAATATAGCTCCTAGATTAAGAATTAACAATTACATGTATTTAAGAAACATCACATTTAAATAATGTATATGTTCTGTCACTAATTAATAAGTAATTATTCAGATTAGAACACAGATTTGTTTATGTAACAATAATCAGTCCTTTCAATTTTATAAGTGTTAATGGCATGACCCTGTAGGGTGTTTATTTAGCATTATGAATGTATAACAATTAAAATTAACAATTCACTTAAACACTGAAATAAAATGCATTTTTCAAAGTTTGGATTATTGAAATAATACTTGGTAATTAAAAGGTATCTTTAAATGTGAAAATCTTGTATTCTGCCTACATATAAAATTAATAAAGAAGAGAATGAAATTGAATTTTCTAGAAATGACTGTCAATGGTTATTTGTATAAAAAGTATATACATGTATTTAGCTGTTATACTATGAAACTATAACAAGTCTTTACTATTTTGTGTTAAAATAAGCTTAAAAAATCATATTGCCCAGTAATGCCCACTATTACCCATTTCTGGGAGTATTGCCCAGCCCGGGAATTCCCGGGTGGGTAATACTTTGCCAACCCTGCCGACACAGGCTCTTTAGAGCCTCTAGTTTTATTTTATTCTCTGGTGTAACTTTACAAACAGAATTCATATGTGAAATTTAAAAAAAAATCTGTTGTGTAGTTTTATTACATACACTTCGCCTTAATTAAATAAGGGACTATTGTATTTCAAATTACATAATACATGATTTCAATGATGGTCCGTATCAAGGGAAAATTGACATTTTGGCATATGAAATATATCCCAAATTGAGCAATGTATAGAATTACAAGTATGTCTCTGTTCTAAAAAATATTATTGATAGAGTTATACTAGTTATACAGTTTCAAAACCTATGAATATTTCAAAATACTATGAATGTTCAATCCCATAAATAGATGACCTCAGCTGTATTTGACAAAAATTTTCAGATTTTGGGGTTTCTCAACATTCTCAATGCACTTCGACTTTGTATTTTAATTTTTTGATTTATGCGTCTCTTTGCATGAGTATTTTGAAGACAAAACACTCATCTGGCAAACACAATACAACTCTGTTATCTATGATGAGTTTGTTTGGTTGAAAAATGACACATGACACATTTTGTAATTACCATGTACATGTTTTTCCTTTTATATGTGTATTTCCATACTTTTAGTGACAATTTATGTCACATTCGGCAATAGCTTTATCCTGATCATCAGTTGGACACATACAAATCTACAAAATTTATCCATTAATCTATAGAACAGTTGTAGAACATGTTTTATATCTCTCAATAGATACTAGCAATACATGTACATGTTTGTGTACTTATATTCTACAATTGCATGCAAGTTAAAATAAAGCATTTACCTGTGTTTTGATGGACTTTGACCATACTGTAAATAGCACCAATGAGTTCAATATTTTTCCTGGGTAGTTTTGACACTGTGATTGAAACATGAGAACATTAAGTGCCATATACACTTGAGAACTCAAACCACATGATAGAATTACCAGTATGTCAGGTACTGTTGACTTTAGCTAATGGCATTTTGATTGTTTACTAGTATAATATTTTAAATCAAATATTTATTTGTAGGCTGTAAGTAGATTAGGTGGTCAGCCAATGAATCAAGAGTGCCAAGAGTTAAAGGTTAATTCCTTAGATCATAACCAAATTCCAAGGAACATCAGAGGTATGTGTTTTATTGTCAACCTGTAAAAGCAGCTATGAAAGACCTGGACATGACAAAATGTAAAACAAACTAAATAATAACAAAACAAAACAAAACAGACTGGCAGCAACCAATGACAACCACTTTTTTTGGTAAGTTATAAATCCTTGAAGAGTATATTTCAGTGAGGCAGGGTTCAACTGACCTTTATGCCATGGTTTACAAGTCAATGTTAAGTTTTTTTGTGATTGATATAGAATACAGAGATGGGGTCTGATTGCCCATAAGAGATAACTATCTGCGAGATTTCGGATTAAGCAACATAAGGTCACTGTTCTGCTGTTACGTAACAATAAGCAAATTTCAATCTGTAAAAGCAGATATAAAAGACCCGGACATGACAAAATGTTAAACAAACTAAATAATAAGACAAATAACCTGATTTATATAACAAAACAATAGAAACAAACAAAACAAAACAGAATGACAGCAACCAACGACAACCACTGAACTAGATGCCCCTGCTTTGGGTCAGGCACATATGTATATAAATATATATATAGAGAGAGAGAATTTTGCCGAGTTGACATGTCTGTGATTGCTTAATCCTCCACTAACCTAGAACCCAATTTCAATGAGGTTTAATTCAAAATCTTGAATTCATGGTTTTTTTTGATTTGCTAGATCAAACCGTGTTTTTTTTTATATGCCGAATCGTACAATGAATTTAGATTTAGGATTTTGAACTAAACCAAGTAATTGTCCAATTTCATTTTTAAGTTCTTAGACCACATTCATTTGGTGTTAGAAACATATTCTGTGTTAAATATATAATCTTAATCCAAATTCAGAGCTGTATGAAGTTTGAATATTGTGTCCATACTTGCCTAAACTGTTCAGGGTTCGGCCTTTACGTTTGTATCAAGCAGCGGGAATATTTTAGTATTGTGACAATAAAGCCTTGTGAACATAAATCATTCGAGTCTGTCTTGATGAAAAATCTCATATTTGGTAGCATTTGCTGCCATCAGGTTTTGTTGATCACTTTGTACTGTCAATTTGAATTGGATATTTTTTAAATAGGAGTTATGAGACTTTTTTTTTCTCTTGTACCATAGTGACAAATAATGTCGGGGTTCAGGATTGATTATTAAGGTGGTACCTAACATTACCGGGAGATAACTCTGTAAAGTCACCTAAACGTTTTAATTAAGTTGTGTTGTAAAAGGATTATTAGGCTTCTCAATGATCAAAATTTGTGTTTGTCAAACTGCTATATAACCAGTGTAATTTTTCTGACAAAACGGTTGGTTCAAAATTGAAATTTTAAAGTAAGTACTTTGAGAAAATTTTATGAAAATTAAACGAGCCAAATTAATTTTAGTACAAGTATTGGGTACCACCTTAATTTCAGGTTGATGAATTGTAGTCATTTGCTAAAACTTAAGTGCCAACTCTCCCTCTGGCCAAGTTGACCAAGGCTTGTATCTAAAAATAAAATAAGGTGATAGATGTGGTATGATTGCCAATGATACAACTATCCACCAGAGACCATAATGAATTAGTCGTTAACAATACTAGGTCCTATTTTGTCTGTAACAATGCTAAAACCAAATACTGAAAGAAAAAAGCTCAAATTAGAAAAAAAACAAAAAACAACTGCATGACTTTTGCACATACAACAAACGAAAAACAGGTATGATATAAAGTATAATAACAACTACTGAATTAGGCTCCTGACTTTGGACAGGAATATACAGAATGTAGCATAATTAAACATTTTGGTGAGCGGGCATTCTTTCCCTTTCCTGAATCAGTGATGCAATAGAACAACACAAGAACAAGTTGTACACAACAACGAATGAAAAAAAAACCACCTGTTTTACTTTTAAGTTTTCCAAAATTTTAGTTCTTGAGATTCCTGTTAAAGTTAATTCTATGACAAGACATTGTCTGAATCGGAAACATATTTCTTTTACGTAGGAATAACGTTCATCAGGTAAGCTCAAGACAAACATTTTGTAAATTTTATAAAGTACAGGTCATTATGGCAAGGTCACAGTAGTCAGTCTGGAAGTAACTGTAAATATTTAACAGAAATATCATTTTTTTTCAATTTTAAGGTCAAATTAAAGAGGAATTGAAAATTTGGGCAGAAGATGATAAAATGTTTATAGAAACAAATGGAGCAAAGAGTGTATTAAAACGTATCAAAGAAAATGGTTGCGTTGTTGTCACTGGAAGTTCGGGAACAGGAAAATCTTCGTTGGTGCGTCATGTTGCTCTTCAAATGCAAGAAAGTTATGAGATCATACCGGTAACAAATCCTGAAGATATTATCCATTGGTACAATCCAAGTAAACAAATCATGTTTGTTGTTGATGACTTTTGCGGAACATATACCATAAATCCAATGAAATTTGAAAGCTGGAAAAATCAGATGGAAAAAATCAAATCATTAGTTGAAAAGAAACTGTTTAAATTAATTATGTCTTGTAGACTACAGGTTTACAAAGATGAAAAAATGAAATCTTTGTCATTTTATCAATCCTGTGAATGTAATCTTTTGTCTGAGGATCTACGTTTATCAAAAACAGAAAATCAATTAATTGCTAAACTTTACTTGAAGACAAATGCTTCTAAAATCACGGAATTTAATCACATGTTTGACTGTTTTCCTCTTTTATGCAAATTATACAGCAAAAACACAAAACTGAAAATGTTACAGTTCTTTAAAAATCCATTTTCAATTTACAAAGAAGAGATCGATAAATTACAGATAGAAGGAGCACATGTCAAATACTGTGCACTTGCTCTGTGTGTCATGTTTAACAATCATATTAAAGAAGAATGGCTCACAGAAGATGTCGATAAAGATATCAAAACAATTATAAAGAACACATATGAAGCTTGTAAAGTGGTGAAAGGAACATCTAGATTGGTACTTCGTGATGAGCTAGATTCACTAACTCATACGTTTATCAGAAAGGATGATGACGTGTACAGAACTATTCATGACAAGCTGTTTGACTTTCTTGCTTATTACTTTGCAGTGCTATGATATATTGTTTAATTAAAAATGCTTCATATATTTTTATTCGTGAAAGGTTTTTATTTGAAAAGGAAAGCAGTAGAGATGAATTCATAATAACTGTACCGGAAAGATATCAGCAAATATATATAAATAGACTGGTAGATGACTGGTTGAAAGGAAGGGTAGAAGATGTCTTCTGTAATATCAATATGGACGATCCTATCTTCGCACATAGGTTTCTTGTACATGTAAAAGGATTACAAATATCACAACAAGAACAATTGGCTAGTATATGTGACACAAAAAAGCAATAGAACTTCATTAATACAGTGCTCTTATATTGGATATATTGATCTGGTTACATGGTGTTTACATTATTATATCGGTAATGTAAACCATTGTAGTGATGATGGAGTATTACCTCTGTTCATGGCTTGTCAGGAAGGACATACTGAAGTAGTACAGATGTTAATAACCAATAATGCTGACATTAATAAGTGTAGAGATACTGGAGCATCACCTCTGTTCATGGCTTGTGAGAATGGACATACTGAAGTAGTACAGATGTTAATAACCAATAATGCTGACATTAATAAGTGTAGTGATACTGGAGTATCACCTCTGTTCATGGCTTGTCATAATGGACATACTGAAGTAGTAAAGATGTTAATAACGAATAATGCTGACATTAATAAGTGTAGAGATAATGATGGAGTATCACCTCTGTTCATGGCTTGTCAGAATGGACATACTGAAGTAGTAAAGATGTTAATAACCAATAATGCTGACATTAATAAGTGTAGAGATACTGGAGTATCACCTCTGTTCATGGCTTGTGAGAATGGACATACTGAAGTAGTACAGATGTTAATAACCAATAATGCTGACATTAATAAGTGTAAAGATACTGGAGTATCATCTCTGTTCATGGCTTGTCAGAATGGACATACTGAAGTAGTACAGATGTTAATAACCAATAATGCTGACACTAATGAGTGTAATGATGAAGAAGTATCACCTCTGTTCATGGCTTGTCAGAATGGACATACTGAAGTAGTAAAGATGTTAATAACGAATAATGCTGACATTAATAAGTGTAGAGATACTGGAGCATCACCTCTGTTAATGGCTTGTGAGAATGGACATACTGAAGTAGTACAGATGTTAATAACCAATAATGCTGACACTAATGAGTGTAATGATGAAGAAGTATCACCTCTGTTCATGGCTTGTCAGAATGGACATACTGAAGTAGTACAGATGTTAATAACCAATAATGCTGACATTAATATGTGTAGAGATACTGGAGCATCACCTCTGTTTATAGCTTGTCAGAAAGGACATACTGAAGTAGTACAGATGTTAATAACCAATAATGCTGACATTAATAAGTGTAGTGATGATGGAGCATCACCTCTGTTCATTGCTTGTCAGGAAGGACATACTGAAGTAGTACAGATGTTAATAACCAATAATGCTGACATTAATAAGTGTAGAGATACTGGAGCATCACCTCTGTTCATGGCTTGTCAGAATGGACATACTGAAGTAGTACAGATGTTAATAACCAATAATGCTGACATTAATAAGTGTGAAGGTACTGGAGCATCACCTCTGCTCATAGCTTGTGAGAATGGACATACTGAAGTAGTACAGATGTTAATAACCAATAATGCTGACATTAATAAGTGTACAAATGATGGAGCATCACCTCTGATCATTGCTTGTTGGGTAGGACATACTGAAGTAGTAAAGATGTTAATAACCAATAATGCTGACATTAATAAGTGTAGAGATAATGATGGAGCATCACCTCTGTTCATGGCTTGTCAGAATGGACATACTGAAGTAGTACAGATGTTAATAACCAATAATGCTGACATTAATAAGTGTAGAGATACTGGATCATCACCTCTGTTCATGGCTTGTCAGAATGGACATACTGAAGTAGTACAGATGTTAATAACCAATAATGCTGACATTAATAAGTGTAGAGATACTGGATCATCACCTCTTCATGGCTTGTCAGAATGGACATACTGAAGTAGTACAGATGTTAATAACCAATAATGCTGACATTAATAAGTGTAGAGATACTGGATCATCACCTCTGTACATGGCTAGTCAGAATGGACATACTGAAGTAGTACAGATGTTAATAACCAATAAGGCTGACATTAATAAGTGTATGATTACAGGAGAGTCTCCTTTATTTATAGCTTGTTTTAACGGACATACAAAAAATGTTGAATTGTTATTAAAGAATGATGCAGATGTTAACCTTAAATGGGAAGGACTAACACCCCTAGATATTGCGAGAAGAGAAAATCATTGCAATATTGTACATGTTTTACAAAAAACAAAATAATAAGCTGTAAAAGTTAGTCACACACTATTAAATATAGAAAGCTATTCTGTTCATGTCAGAGGGTTCTCAATAAATATAAGGCACTGATATCATTTCATATTGCTTGAGGATCTAGAGAAGATAACATCAGTAGTGTTTGTTTTTATTGGGTCAGAATATATATACCATGTAATTATTATAGTAAACAGTACATTTCTAGTTGTAGTATAAAAGTGATAATGTTTTTTGTTTGACAATGTTGAATTCTGTGTAACATATATCATATCGTTTCTGTGATCATGTTGATTTTTCTTCTCAAAATTGTTTTTCTATGAATTTTGAAGAAAATAAATCTGTCAAAACAAATGTTTTGTTGAATAGGTTATCAAATCTGGTCTAAGATTTTTTTCGGAGATCTTTAATATTTCTTAGTTGATTTACCATGTTTGGTCATGTTGACTTATTTGTAAATCTTACTTTGCTGAACAATATTGCTGTTTACAGTTTATCTCTATCTATAATAATATTCAAGATAATAACCAAAAAAGGCTAAATTTCCTTAAAATTACCAATTCAGGGGCAGCAACCCAACAACAAGTATTCCAATTCATCTGAAAATTAAAAGGCAGATAGATCTTGACCCAATTAACAATTTTACCCCATGTCAGATTTGCTCTAAAAGCTTTGGTTTTTTAGTTATAAGTCAAAAACTGCATTTTACCCCTATGTTCTGTTTTTAGCAATGGCGGCCATCTTGGTTGATTGGCCGGGTCACCGAACACATTTTTAAACTAGATACCCTAATGATGATTGTGGCCAAGTTTGGTTTAATTTGGCCCAGTAGTTTCAGAGGAGGAGATTTTTCTCAACTTTAACGACGACGTGGACAGACGCTGGATACTGGACGCCGGACGTAAAGTAATGAGAAAGCTCACTTGGCCCTTCGGGCCAGGTGAGCTAAAAAACTAATTTTCAGCCAATATGTTAAAATTATAGGACAAAGGACACAGGGTAATGGTGAGAGCCCCCTGATCTCTCAATCTTTCTATTATGCAGACATTTAGTCAATAGGTAGATACAAACGTGACTAAAAGGAATTTGGGTACACTTCCTGTCTTTTATGTTTACGGAGCGCCCAAAGTGCCAGTTGGAAATTCAAAATATATAGCGAAAACCTACCCGAAACCGCTTTAATGAGGTTGAGACCCCCCTGGTCTTTCAATGTCCATCAAATTCAATCACATCATTGACTCTGTATATATAAAGATTGTATTAGAAATAACGTCATCTTCAATTTCTACAGAGGGCTTAGATTGTCACTTTTCAGCTACATATTGTCAAAATTTTTGAACAAAGGGCACAAGGTAATGGTGAGAGCCCACGATCTCTCAATCTTTCTATTATTATGCAGACATTTAGTCAATAGGTAGATACAACGTGTCTAAAAGGAATTTGGGTACGCTTCCTGTCTTTTATGTGTACGGAGCGCCCAAAGTGCCAGTTGTATATTCAAAATATGTAGTGAAAACCTATCCGAGACCGCTTTAATTAGGTTGAGACCCCCTGGTCTTTCAATGTCCATCAAATTCAATCACATCATTGACTCTGTATATATACAGGTTGTATTAGATGAATTTTCCAGAATAACGTCATCTACAATATCTACGGACGGCTTAGATTGTCACTTTTCACCCAAACAATTTCGAAATTTTAAGATAAAGTGCGCAGGGTAATGGTGAGAGCCCCCTGATCTCTCAATCTTTTTATTATTATGCAGACATTTAGTCAATAGGTAGATACAAACGTGACTTAAAGGAATTTGGGTACATCTGTCTTTTATGTTTATGGAGCGCCCAAAGTGCTAGTTGGATATTCGAAATATATAGCGAAAACCTACCCGAGACCGCTTTAATTAGGTTAAGGCCCCGTGGTCTTTCAATGTCCATCAAATTCAACCACATCATTGACTCTGTATATCATGTATATATAAAGGTTGTATTAGATGGATTGTCCAGAATAACGTCATCTACAATATCTACGGAGGGCTTAGATTGTCTCTTTTAGCCAAAAAGTGTCAAAATTTTAGGACAAAGGGCGCAGGGTAATGGCGAGAGCCCCCTGAACTCTCAATCTTTCTATTATTGTGCAGACATTTTGTCAATAGGTAGATACAAACGTGACTAAAATGATTTGGATACATTTCCTGTTTTTTATGTTTATGGAGCGCCCAAAGTGCCAGTTGGATATTCAAAATATATAGCGAAAACCTACCCGAGACAGCTTTATTGAGGTTGAGACCCCCCTGGTCTTTCAATGTCCATCAAATTCAACCACATCATTGACTCTGTATATATAAAGGTTGTATTAGATGGATTTTCCAGAATAACGTCATCTACAATATCTACGGAGGGCTTAGATTGTCACTTTTCAGCCAAAAAGTGTCAAAATTTTAGGACAAAGGGCACAGGGTAGTGGTGAGAGCCCCCTGATCTCTCAATCTTTCTATTATTATGCAGACATTTAGTCAATAGGTAGATACAAACGTGACTAAAATGAATTTTGGTACACTTCCTGTCTTTTATGTTTACGGAGCGCCCAAAATGCCAATTGGATATTCAAAATATATAGCGAAAACCTAACCGAGACTCCTTAATTGAGGTTGAGACCTACTGGTCTTTCAATGTCCATCAAATTCAACCACATCATTGACTCTGTATATCATGTATATATAAAGGTTGTATTAGATGGATTTTCCAGAATAACGTCATCTACAATATCTACGGAGGGCTTAGATTGTCTCTTTTCAGCCATAAAGTGTCAAAATGTAGGACAAAGGACACAGGGTAATGGTGAGAGCCCCATTATCTCTCAGTCTTTCTATTATTATGCAGACATTTAGTCAATAGGTAGATACAAAAGTAACTAAAAGGAATTTGGGTACACTTCCTATCTTTTATATTTACGGAGCGCCCAAAGTGCCAGTTGGATATTCAAAATATATAGCGAAAACCTACCCAAGACCTTTTTAATTAGGTTGAGACCCCCCTGGTCTTTCAATGTCCATCAAATTCAAGCACATCATTGACTCTGTATATGTTAAGGTTGTATTAGATGGATTTTCCAGAATAACGTCATCTACAATATCTATGGAGGGCTTAGATTGTCACTTTTCAGCCAAAAAGTGTCAAAATTTTAGGCCAAAGGACACAGGGTAATGGTGAGAGCCCCTGATCTCTCAATCTTTCTATTATTGTCAAGAATTGCGCTAATATCAACGTACCTTTTTGCGGTACGGCCGAATCTTTGTGACGTCGCGTAATTGTTATACTTTATGTTGTATTGAATAGAAACGTATAATGGCAGACGTAGTTCTATCTTTAACGCCTTAGTTAACTTACGATCAAATACACAACGCAACGCAATAATCTACATTGGTGCCGTGACTTCAAACGGAGAGAATGGACATCAGCCGATTAAAATCCTTGAGAGCGGGGAACAAAGCAGCAGTAACAAAAGTTTTTAAAAAACTGGAGGAAGCCATCGGAGATTCAGAAATAGACACGGAGGAAGTATCAACATTGCTCGAAGCAATTGAGAAGAAAAAGAAGACGTTAGCCTCAATAGACGAACAGATATTAAATGCAGTCGAATCAGAAGATATAACAAATGAAATTCTTGAAACAGATGAGTATTATTTAGATTTAGAGGGTAAAATTCGAAAATTTAAAAAGTTCTTAAAACCCGTACCAAAAGCAGCATCTTCGATACTAGATTCAAGCGCACCAGAGTTTGTTCCGTATACAAACCCATTTACTCACACAAGTCAGCCATTATCTCAGTCAAGTTCTACCTCAAGTAATAACCATCGCCTACCAAAGCTATCTCTTCCCAATTTTAATGGAGACATTCTACAATGGCAATATTTCTGGGATTCATACGAGACCACGATTCATCACAATCACACATTAACTGACATTCAGAAATTTTCGTACTTGAACTCATTGCTTCAATTTGAAGCTGCAAACGTAATTTCAGGATTGACCATGACAAATCCAAACTATCACAAAGCAATTGAATTATTAAGAAACCGTTATGGCCAACCACATAAAATCATTAATGCATATATGAGAGCACTACTTGATATACCCGCACCACATGATACATTAGAAAGTTTGAGAACATTTCATGACAAATCAGAAGCTTACATACGGGGTCTAGAGTCTCTCGGACAATGTCAGGAAATGTACGGATCGTTATTGATACCAGTAATTCTCGGAAAGATACCGCATGAAGTACGAAAAAATATAACACGAGAAAACGGGAGCGACAGTTGGAATATTCAATCGCTTCGAAACGCGATAGGTAAAGAGATTTCTATTCAAGAGTCCGGATACGGAGATTATACACAGACGTATCCAACCGCAACACCTAGCGCAAATTTCATAACAGGCGTTAAACGAGTAACTACAGATAAAACCCGTCCGATAAACACAACAGACAAATCATTAAACTCGAATCGGAAGAAACAATGCACATATTGTGACGGAAACCACTGGCCAAACGAATGTAAAAAATGTCATAGATCACGATAAAAGAGTAGCCATTATAAAAGAAAAGAGATTATGCTTCAATTGTTTGGGTAAGCATAAAATAGCCGATTGCAAATCAAAGAATACGTGTAAGTGTTGCCACCGGAAGCATCACTCTTCATTATGTAAACAGAACTCGTACTCAAATAAACATCATATTGAAACTGAACAATCACAAAGTAAAGTAGACACAGAAACTTCTATGTTGTATACCGCTAGCGAAGAAAGGTCCACTGTTTTACTGAAAACCGCATTCAGTCCAGTCGTTCACAAAAATACATGTATAGATGCAAGAATACTCTTTGACGAGGGAGCTCAACGCTCGTTTATAACCGAAGAACTGGCAGCTAAATTGGACATTAAAAAAGAGGGGTCTGAAACATTAAGTATAGCTACATTTGGAAGTACTACAAAAAAGGTGAGAAATCTTGACAAAACAACAATTAATCTTAAGTCTACAGAAGGAGAATTAATCCCTATTAAAGTTTTAATTGTACCAACCATTGCTTCACCACTTCAAACTCACAACATAGGAATAACACAGAAGTTTTCATATTTACGTGGTCTACAATTAGCACACCCAGTCATGGAAGGAGAGCAATTCGAAATATCCTTATTAATTGGAGGTGATTTTTACTGGGACATAGTTCAAGACAAAATAGTCCGTGGAAACGGTCCAACCGCAGTTAGCTCGAAAATTGGATATTTACTTTCCGGTCCTGTCCCTACACGAGCCAGTAATGCATCTTTCTCAATGATGAATATACTAGTATGTCACAAACAAGAAGAGTGCGATCTTGAAAAATTTTGGAAGCTTGAATCGTTGGGAATTGACGCTAAAGAACAAAATGATCCAGACCTAACTGAATCAATTGAAAATTACTTACAAACCTCCATTACGAAGAAAAATAATAAGTATGTTACGAAATTACCATGGAGAGAGAATGCGCCAGAACTACCGACAAATGAAGACATCGCAAAACGCAGAACGGAAAGCGTTATTCGTCGCCTTAAGAAGGATCCCGAGATGTTCCGAAAGTATGGTGAAATAATTACAGACCAAGAACAAAGAGGATTCATTGAAAAGGTATATGATGAAAGTACATGCACAAACAAGGTTCATTACATTCCGCATCATCCCGTAAAAAAGGATTCAGTCACCACCCCGATACGCATAGTATATAACTGTAGCTGCAGAGCGAACGACAGTAGTCCTTGTCTTAACGATTGCCTAGCAACATATCCACCAATTATGACTGATTTGACGGAGATATTAGTACGCTTTAGAATGTATAAATATGCAGTTACAGCAGATATTGAAAAAGCATTTTTGCATATTGAATTAGATGTTGATGACAGAGATGTCACAAGATTTTATTGGTTAGAGAATCCCATGGACACAGAAAGCCGTTTGATTACTTACCGGTTTAAGGTTGTACTTTTCGGCGCCACCTGTTCGCCATTCATATTAAGCGCCACGCTAATGAAACATTTTAGAGACAATCCGTCAACTACATCAACAGAATTACAGAGAAATGTATACGTGGATAACGTTCTGACCAGTTTTACAGATAAACAGTCACTTTTGAAATTCTACACGGAGTCAAGAAAATTATTGTCAGAGGCAGGATTCAACTTACGGTCTTGGAATTCTAATAGTACGGAATTACAGAACGTTGCAGGACGAGACCAGATCGGCGACAATGACGACATAGTCAAAATTTTAGGCATGAGATGGGATAGGGAATCCGACGATTTGAAATTTCAACAGATTGAATTTATGGAAAAAGACAAAATGATAACAAAGCGTGAGGTTTTGCGCACATCGTCTAGAATTTTCGACCCCCTAGGATTAATCACGCCAATTACGGTGAAAGCTAAGCTGTTTATGCAGACTTTATGGAAGGCAAAGTTGGATTGGGATGAATGTTTGTCCGACGAACTGAGAAGTAAATGGCAGGTAATAGCTTTAGATATCGAGGAGGCTACCAAAATAGTATTTCCACGAATGTTAACGGAAGGAGTTATTAACGAGAAAACGTCGCTACATATTTTCACAGACGCCAGTCAGTTAGCATACGGAGCTTGTGCTTACTTAGTTACAGCAAATTCATCGGTCATCGTCATGGCTAAAAACAGAGTAGTACCCGTAAAATCGATTTCATTACCACGTTTAGAACTTATGGGCGCGCTTATCGGCGCCAGATTAGCAACGCATCTCCTTAAAGTCATAACAACAGAACATGTGTATATGTGGAGCGATAGTCAAATTGTTTTGAGTTGGATTAAATCGTCAAAAAACTTAAAACCGTTCGTAGCAAATCGACTTAAAGAAATAAGAAAATTAACAGAGAATGCTGAATGGAATTATTGTCCAACAGATGACAATCCAGCTGATTACTTAACTCGCGGAATTTACGCTAAACACCTTTATAATAACAGCTTATGGATGAACGGTCCACAATGGATTTTAAATCGTGAAAATTGGCCGACATGGACGAGGAAAATTGAAGACTGCAGCACGATGGTAACTGTTAGTGATGACAATACAGACGATGAAAGTAAAAATGCTTCAACACAGACAATTTCATGTATAGATATACAACGATACAGATCTTTAGAAAAAGCAATTAGAGTAACAGCATACGTCTTGCGTTTTATACAGAATTTACGGAATTCAGAAGATAAACGGTCAATCGGATTTATCAGTGTTGAGGAGCGATGTAAAGCATTAAAAGTTCTAATAATGACAGTACAACAGGAAACTTTTAAGGATGAAATTGAAAGCTTGAATTCATCTTCACAGAAAAAAGTGCCACTTGTTCGACAACTTAAACTATATACAGACAAAAATGGATTACTACGTTCAACCGGGAGAATACAAAACGCACCTGTGAAGGAGAGTACTAAATATCCGTTGTTATTGCCAACACACCACAGTCTTACGTCCTTAATCGTAATGGATGCACACACAAAGACTTTACATGCCGGACTTAACAGTACAATCGCATATATTCAAC
Source organism: Mytilus edulis (assembly GCA_019925275.1). Classification (NCBI taxonomy): domain Eukaryota; kingdom Metazoa; phylum Mollusca; class Bivalvia; order Mytilida; family Mytilidae; genus Mytilus; species Mytilus edulis. The sequence goes on along the minus strand of CM034351.1, from coordinate 1,048,971 downwards.
AGAAATATTGGATACCGAGAATAAGGCAGTGCGTAAAATCACAAATTCGTAAATGCGTTCAATGCATTAAAATATCAGGAATGCCTTATAGTGCACCCGATCCGCCACCGCTACCTAAAGATCGAGTCAACTACGATTATCCTTTTTCAGTAACCGGCGTTGATTTCACAGGAGCTTTGTATACAAAAGGAAAACACAACGAATTAAGCAAAACATATATTTGTTTATTCACTTGCGCCGCTACACGAGCTATACACTAGGAGATAGTCACAGATTTAACCGAGTAGTCTTTCATGCTTGCTTTTAAAAGATTTGTCGCTAGGAGATCTACACCAAGGATTATGTTGTCCGATAATGCAACAACCTTCAAGGCAGCCGCCGAAAAGATTACAAGATCAAGCCAAGACAACCGAATACAAGAAAAACTTGCCGATCAAGGAACTGAGTGGAAATTCATACCCAACCGAGCACCGTGGTTTGGAGGCTTTTGGGAACGCCTAATTGGACTCACGAAAAAGTCAATTAAAGCATACTAGGAAAGTCATGTGTCTCTACGGAAATGTTGAATACAATTGTAATCGAAATCGAGGGAACTCTAAATAATCGTCCTATAACTCACATTTCTACTGATATTAAAGATCCCGAACCGCTGACGCCAGCGCACCTGTTATATGGTCGTCGACTTGACAACCAATCGGAACAGAATATAGACAGTGTTACTTCAGAAGACTTGCACGTGAAACTGAATAAAAATCTACAGAGAAATAATGAACTAATCAACCATTTTCGCTCAAGATGGAAACACGAATATCTGAAGTCACTCCGTGAATTCCACCGTATATCTGGAAGAAACGAACAAACAATACAAATAGGTGACATTGTACAAGTACACAATGACACAAATCGAATAATGTGGAAATTAGCAGTTGTACAAGATTTAGTTCGTGGAAAGGATGGACTCATTCGATCAGCTGTTATCAAGACCGACACAGGAATTACCAACCGTCCGATTGTGAAGCTCTATCCGTTGGAAATACGCAGTACACATGATGACAGTGAATGAACTTTTCTGCCCTGGAGAACTTTCTGCCCTGGAGAACTTTCTGCCCTGGAGAACTGTCTGCCCTGGAGAAATTAGTGGATGTATAGACTGTTCAATTAACTACGGTTATTATATAGACTTGTGAAAAAGTTAAATTATTCAGACGTGAACAGTTAAAAAACTATTGAGAGACTTTAACTATGATTTTATTTCATTTTATGTCACAATTTACGAATTTTTCATATTGTATTTCAAATTTAAGTTAAATATCATTTTCTGCGGCCCCAGAATGTCAAGAATTGCGCTAATATCAACGTACCTTTTTGCGGTACGGCCGAATCTTTGTGACGTCGCGTAATTGTTATACTTTATGTTGTATTGAATAGAAACGTATAATGGCAGACGTAGTTCTATCTTTAACGCCTTAGTTAACTTACGATCAAATACACAACGCAACGCAATAATCTACAATTATTATGCAGACATTTAGCCAATAGGTAGATACAAAAGTAACTAAAAGGAATTTGGGTGCACTTCTTATCTTTTATATTTACGGAGCGCCCAAAGTGCCAGTTGGATATTCAAAATATGTAGTGAAAACCTATCCGAGACCGCTTTCATGAGGTTGAGACCCCCTGGTCTGTCAATGTCCATCAAATTCAAACACATCATTGACTCTGTATATATAAAGGTTGTATTAGATGGATTTTCCAGAATAACGTCATCTTCAATATCTATGGAGGGCTTAGATTGTCACTTTTCAGCCAAAAAGTGTCAAAATTTTAGGACAAAGGACACAGGGTAATGGTGAGAGCCCCCTGATCTCTCAATCTTTCTATTATTATGCAGACATTTAGCCAATATATAGATACAAAAGTGACTAAAAGGAACTTGGGTACACTTCTTATCTTTTATGCTTACGGAGCGCCCAAAGTGCCAATTGTATATTCAAAATATATAGCGAAAACCTACCCGAGACCGCTTTAATTAGGTTGAGACCCCTGGTCTTACCATGTCCATCAAATTCAACCACATCATTGACTCTATATATAAAAAGGTTGTATTAGATGGATTTTCTAGAATAACGTCATCTTCAATATCTACGGAGGGCTTAGATTGTCACTTTGTAGCCAAAAAGTGTCATAATTTTAGGACAAAGGGCACAGGGTAATGGTGAGAGCCCACGATCTCTCAATCTTTCTACTATTATGCATACATTTAGTTAATAGGTAGATACAAACGTGACTAAAAGGAATTTTGGTACATGTCCTGTCTTTTTTGTTTACGGGGCGTCCAAAATGCCAGTTGGATATTCAAAATATATAGCGAAAACCTACCCGAGACCACTTTAATGAGGTTGAGACCCCCTGATCTTTCAATGTCCATCAATTCAACCACATCATTGACTCTGTATATATAAAGGTTTTATTAGATGGATTTTCCAGAATAACTTCATCTACAATATCTACGGAGGGCTTAGATTGTCTCTTTTCAGCCAAAAGTGTCAAAATTTAGGACAAAGGCCACAAGGTAATGGTGAGAGCTCCATGATCTCTCATCTTTCTATTATTATGCAGACATTTAGTTAATAGGTAGATACAAACGTGACTAAAAGGAATTTTGGTACATGTCCTGTCTTTTTTGTTTACGGGGCGTCCAAAATGCAGTTGGATGTTCAAAATATATAGCGAAAACCTACCGAGACCGCTTTAATGAGGTTGAGATCCCCTGATCTTTCAATGTCCATCAAATTCAACCACATCATTGACTCTGTATATATAAAGGTTTTATTACATAGATTTTCCAGAATAACTTCATCTACAATATCTACGCAGGCTTAGATTGTCACTTTTCAGCCAAAAAGTGTCAAAAGTTAGACAAAGGCCACAGGGTAATGGTGAGAGCTCCATGATCTATCAATCTTTCTATTATATGCAGACATTTAGTTAAAAGGTAGATACAAACGTGACTAAAAGGAATTTTGGTACATGTCCTGTCTTTTTTGTTTACGGGGCGTCCAAAATGCCAGTTGGATGTTCAAATATATAGCGAAAACCTACCGAGACGCTTTAATGAGTTGAGATCCCCCTGATTTTCAATGTCCATCAATTCAACCACATCATTACTCTGTAATATAAAGGTTTTTACATAGATTTTCAGAATAACTTCATCTACAATATTACGCAGGGCTTAGATTGTCACTTTTCAGCCAAAAGTGCAAAAGTTAGGACAAAGGCCACAGGTAATGTGAGAGCTCATGATCTATCAATCTTCTATTATTATGCAGACATTTAGTTAAAGGTAGATACAAACGTGACTAAAAGGAATTTTGGTACATGTCCTGTTTTTTTTTGTTTACGGGGCGTCCAAAATGCCAGTTGGATATTCAAAATATATAGCGAAAACCTACCCGAGACCACTTTAATGAGGTTGAGACCCCCTGATCTTTCAATGTCCATCAAATTCAACCACATCATTGACTCTGTATATATAAAGGTTTTATTAGATGGATTTTCCAGAATAACTTCATCTACAATATCTACGGAGGGCTTAGATTGTCTCTTTTCAGCCAAAAAGTGTCAAAATTTAGGACAAAGGCCACAAGGTAATGGTGAGAGCTCCATGATCTCTCATCTTTCTATTATTATGCAGACATTTAGTTAATAGGTAGATACAAACGTGACTAAAAGGAATTTTGGTACTGTCCTTCTTTTTTGTTTACGGGCGTCCAAAATGCCAGTTGGATGTTCAAAATATATAGCGAAAACCTACCCGAGACCGCTTTAATTGAGGTTGAGATCCCCTGATCTTTCAATGTCCATCAAATTCAACCACATCATTGACTCTGTATATATAAAGGTTTTATTACATAGATTTTCCAGAATAACTATCATCTACAATATCTACGCAGGGCTTAGATTGTCACTTTTCAGCCAAAAAGTGTCAAAAGTTTAGGACAAAGGCCACAGGGTAATGGTGAGAGCTCCATGATCTATCATCTTTCTATTATTATGCAGACATTTAGTTAAAAGGTAGATACAAACGTGACTAAAGGAATTTTGGTACATGTCCTGTTCTTTTTTGTTTACGGGGCGTCCAAAATGCCAGTTGATGTTCAAAATATATAGCGAAAACCTACCCGAGACCGCTTTAATTGAGGTTGAGACCCCCTGTCTTCAATGTCCATCAAATTCAACCACATCATTGACTCTGTATATATAAAGGTTATTATGAATAGATTTTCCAGAATAACTTCATCTTCAATATCTACGCAGGGCTTAGATTGTCACTTTTCAGCCAAAAAGTGTCAAAAGTTAGGACAAAGGCCACAGGGTAATGGTGAGAGCTCCATGATCTATCAATCTTTCTATTATTATGCAGACATTTAGTTAAAAGGTAGATACAAACGTGACTAAAAGGAATTTTGGGTACATGTCTTGTCTTTTTTGTTTACGGGGCGTCCAAAATGCCAGTGGATATTCAAAATATATAGCGAAAACCTTACCGAGACCACTTTAATGAGGTTGAGACCCCCTGTCTTTCAATGTCCATCAAATTCAACCACATCATTGACTCTGTATATATAAAGGTTGTATTAGATGGATTTTCCAGAATAACGTCATCTTCAATATCTACGGAGGGCTTAGATTGTCACTTTTCAGCCAAAAAGTGTCAAAATTTTAGGACAAAGGACACAGGGTAATGGTGAGAGCCCCTGATCTCTCATCTTTCTATTATTATGCAGACATTTAGCCAATAGGTAGATACAAACGGACTAAAAGGAATTTTGGGTACACTTCTTCTTTTATGTTTACGGAGCGCCAAAGTGCCAATTGTATATTCAAAATATATAGTGAAAACCTACCCGAGACCGCTTTAATTAGGTTGAGACCCCTGGTCTTACCATGTCCATCAAATTCAACCACATCATTGACTCTATATATAAAAAGGTTGTATTAGATGGATTTTCAGAATAACGTCATCTTCAATATCTACGGAGGGCTTAGATTGTCACTTTTCAGCCAAAAAGTGTCAAAATTTTAAGACAAAGGACACAGGGTAATGGTGAGAGTCCCCTGATCTCTCAGTCTTTCTATTATTATGCAGACATTTAGCCAATAGGTAGATACAAAAGTGACTAAGAGGAATTTGGGTACACTTTTTATCTTTTATGTTTACGGAGCGCCCAAAGTGCCAATTGTATATTCAAAATATATAGCGAAAACCTACCCGAGACCGCTTTAATTAGGTTGAGACCCCCTGGTCTTACCATGTCCATCAAATTCAACCACATCATTGACTCTATATATAAAAAGGTTGTATTAGATGGATTTTCCAGAATAACGTCATCTTCAATATCTACGGAGGGCTTAGATTGTCACTTTTTAGCCAAAAAGTGTCAAAATTTAGGACAAAGGGCACAGGGAAATGGTGAGAGCTCAACGATTTCTCAATATTTCAATTATTATGTAGACATTTAATTAATAGGTAGATACAAACGTGACTAAAAGGAATTTGGGTACACTTCTTGTCTTTTATGTTTACGGAGCGCCCAAAGTGCCAATATTCAAAATATATAGCGAAAACCTACCCGAGACCGCTTTAATGAGATTGAGACCCCCTGGTCTTTCAATGTCCTTTAAATTCAAGCACATCATTGACTCTGTATATATAAAGATTGTATTAGATGGATTTTCCAGAAAAATGTCATCTTCAATATCTACGGAGGGCTAAAATTGTCTCTTTTCAGCTACAAATTGTCAAAATTTTAGGACAAACTGCACAGGGCAATGGTGAAAGTCCCTGATCTCTCAATCTTTCTAATAATATGCAAACATTTAGTTAATAGGTAGATACAAACGTGACTAAAAGGAATTTGGGTACTCTTCCTGTTTTCCATGTTTCCGGAGCGCCAAAAGTGCCAGTTGGATATTTAAAATATATAGTGAAAACCTACCTGAGACCGCTTAAATGAGGATTAGAGCCCCCAGGACTTTTAATGTGCATAAAATTCAACTAAATCATAGACTGTATATATATATAAAGGTTGTATTAGAAGGATTTCCCAGAATAATGTCTCTTCGATATCTATGGCGTGTTTAGGTTGTAATTTTTCAGCTACATATTGTCAAAATTTTAGGACAAAGGGCACATGGCAATGATGAGAGCTCCCTGATTTCTCAATCTTTCTTATGTTATACAGACATTTAGTCAATAGGTAGATACAAACATGATTATAGTGAAAACCTACCTGAGACCGCTTAAATGAGGATTCGAGCCCTCTGGACTTTTAATGTGCATAAAATTCAACTAAATCATAGACTCTGTATATATAAAGGTTGTGTTAAAAGGATTTCCCAGAATAATGTCGTCTTCGATATCTACAGAGGGCTTAGATGTTCACTTTTCAGCTAGAAATTGTCAAATGTTTAGGACAAAGGACTCAGAGCAATGGTGAGAGCCCTTAGTCTCTCAATCTTTATAATATTATGCAGACATGTACATGATAGGTAGGCAAACATTATGACCTTGTGCTGGAAGGGGAAAACTATCCGCACTTGGGGATGTGAGAGATTAAACCAGCAGTGGACCACCATGTGGACAAAAGAAAGACCGATTAAACTGTGCAAATTGTGAGCTATGGAATTATAAATCCAGGCACACCGGGTATGATTACCACGACTTTTATGTTTTTTGATAAGGACGGAAGGTTCGAAAAATTGAAAACCGTGTCTAAAAACTATTCAATTGGGGATATATTAAAAAGAAAATGTGGTATGATTGCCAATGAAACAACTGTCCATAAGAAACCAAAATGACACAGACATTCACAACTATAGGTAACTAGAAGGCCAATTCCACCCAAGCGGCTAATGTTTTTGGAATAAAGGACAGTGAAGTATACCCGCTGCGTATTTCAGACGTTTGCGAACAGCGAAAGAGAGACATCAACTTGCTGCTGATCGCGGACGACGGGCGAAAGCACTACTGCTGGATCCAAAATATGTCCCGGCTGGTGTCGTGCCATATTTCGGAACACGATGGGGAGATCTATCTGTGTTACAGGTGCTAGAACCACTTTTATAGCAAGGAAGTTATGGAGACCCATCAAGAGTGTTGCGTCAACCACAAGGCGGTCAAGATCAAGCTGTACAAGGAAGGGACCTACCAGCTGACCTTTCACGACAACACCCACTCGATGAAAGTCCCTTTCGTGGCGAACCCGGACTTTGAATGCTTTATTGAGGAAGTTGAAACCAAGAGGGTTGAAACCAACAACGATAAGGTAGCAATACACAGTTAGAAGTTTCGCATTATGGCCATGGTGATTTTTTTAAATGGGAAATGTGTGAACAATAAAATTGATTTTTACATTGAAGAATAATTCTTCTTAGTGGTTTGATATGAACATTTAGATTGTTTTAGCATGTTTTATATTTTGTTACATTTTAATGTTGTGTCGTTGTTCTCCTTTTATATTTAATGCGTTTCACTTAGTTTTAGTTTGTTACCCCGATTTTGTTTTTTGTCCATGGATTTATGAGTTTTGAACAGCGGTATAATACTGTTGCCTTTATTTATAGGGCATTTATCTGTTTGACATTTCATATTTTCCTATCCATACCGCCCATAAATTATTGTAGTGTTTATCAACAAAGATTTGACGCTTGATCTTTTCAATTCAATTTTACGGACAAACGAGCAGAAATACAGATGATTTTTTTAACCTTTTGATAGATATATGTCTATAGTTTCAGGAAAGGTATCACTGTAATTGATTGAAAATTTTCCTTTGGACCATATTTTGGAGACTTTTGTGACGTATTCATCCTCCTTTTTTGCAATATTTTTGTATCAAATAAAGGCAGATTGTTGCCATAGTTACACCAAAAAGAGATTATATTTCTTCATTATATACATTTTAAATCAAATCTTTACAATATTCTCTTTCTATAAATATTCACATGCATAACACAATCATTAAGCCTTATTTGTTAGAAAAGAAGATAAAGAGGGTGTTTAAAAATTATGAGTGTCAATTTAAGTTTTTCCCCTAACTGTGTATTGCTTCCTAAACCACATACCAAAGCCTACCAGAAGCACTCGCCGTCGGGATTTTGTTATTACAGCAAGTGCTTTGACGATACTGTGTATGCCAAGACATCGGTAATGTGTACCATGCAGAAGCCCGGAGAAGATGTGGCGCAGGTCTTTCTTGAAAGCATTGAGAAAGAAATAAAGGCCATTAAATCCGAAAACAACCTTGAGAAGCCGATGGTCTTGACGGAAGAGGACAAGAAAAATCACCGAGAGGTCACATAGTGCTGGCTGTGTAATGATGAGCAAGGTGAAGGATCACAAAGCATGACATTCTGGTCGCAGTATGATAAGGTAGAGCCATTTTCTTAACCCCAATGCCCTGCCAAGACAATTCTAGGCTACCAGTATACACACCGATGCCAACCTATGCATCAGACACTTGAATCTTTCGAAGAAAAGGGATCCGTATCGACTATTTAAAACTCATGTGCAATTCATCGCTTATGAGCTTTCAAACCACGCTTAGGAGTGTTCAAACCAACGCTTAGGTGCGTTTAAACCAACGCTTAGGGGCGTTCAAACATTCATTGTTTATGGGCGTGCACGCCAACGCTATAAGTAAATGACGTTAATCAAGATAACAGACCATAAATAGTGTGATGCGCTCGCCAGGGAGGTGCAAGACATCAAGATGAAGATTCAAGCCAGTAACATGCAGCATCGCCTCGATACGATTGGACTCAACCGGGACCTGTCCAATGTGTTCAATAGTTATCAAATGTACCAGGATTATAATTTAGTACGCCAGACGCGCGTTTCGTCTACATAAGACTCATCAGTGACGCTCATATCAAAATATTTATAAAGCCAAACAATTACAAAGTTGAAGAGCATTGAGGATCCAAAATTCCAAAAAGTTGTGCCAAATACAGCTAAGGAAATCTATGCCTGGAATAAGAAAATCCTTAGTTTTTCGAAAAATTTAAACTTTTGTTAACAGGAAATTATTAAAAAAAAAATGACCACATTATTGATATTCATGTCAACACCGAAGTGTTGACTACTGGGCTGGTGATACCCTCGGGGACGAAACGTCCACCAGCAGTGGCATCGACCCAGTGGTGTAAATAGTTATCAAATGTACCAGGATTATAATTTAGTACGCCAGACGCGCGTTTCGTCTACATAAGACTCATCAGTGACGCTCATATCAAAATATTTATAAAGCCAAACAATTACAAAGTTGAAGAGCATTGAGGATCCAAAATTCCAAAAAGTTGTGCCAAATACGGCTAAGGAAATCTATGCCTGGAATACGAAAATCCTTAGTTTTTCGAAAAATTTTAACTTTTGTTAACAGGAAATTTATAAAAAAAATGACCACATTATTGATATTCATGTCAACACCGAAGTGTTGACTACTGGGCTGTTAATACCCTCGGGGACGAAACGTCCACCAGCAGTGGCATCGACCCAGTGGTGTAAATAGTTATCAAATGTACCAGGATTATAATTTAGTACGCCAGACGCGCGTTTCGTCTACATAAGACTCATCAGTGACGCTCATATCAAAATATTTATAAAGCCAAACAATTACAAAGTTGAAGAGCATTGAGGATCCAAAATTCCAAAAAGTTGTGCCAAATACGGCACAAGCCTGTGGTTGAGGCTCAGGGAGAGGCAGCTCCATCGATCAACAAAACGATCGTAAACCTTCCTGCAGATGTGCCAGGCCTCCCTCCTCCACCGCCTGAGTTTGCCTACCATCTACCCATCGCACCACCTAAGGACACCACCCTCGGACCTAGAGCACAGCAGTATTTGCAGCTCAGTATGAGTCTTTTTGCCGACCACACCTTTGGTTCGTGATCTGCAAATGATGGTATCTTTGTCGGAAGCTAACAAGTTACTTCGATCTGACGGTGATGTTTTTTTCGTAGACGGTGTGAGACACAAGGGAATCCTTGGCCTCTAGAAACTCATGGTGAAAAAGAAACCAGAATCGTTCGAGCCCGAAGACCTTTTCAACTATGCAGAGATCCTGAAAAGTTCCAACTCGAATAAGAGTAACAAGTGGACGAATATTGTGTCGCACATCTACAAGCAAGATTAGCATGGTAGCGGATTATAAACTGTATTTCCACCCTCCGACTTTGACCAGCTCCTCGATCGCTTGGATCTGTGGGACGCTGCCTACCGAACTGGAAACAATGGTGTGCGCAACGAGATTGTGGCGATCCTCGATGCCATTAGGAAAGGTGGACATATCAGCATCAAAGAATTCAAGCGTAGTATCCTGTAAATAAATGTTAAGAATCAAGAAAGGTTTATGCTCGAAAGTATGTATACGGTGGTTAAAGTTTGTTTGACACTATCGCTGGGCGAATGTTCATCTCCTCTGCTGCAAAAACCTTGGGAAGTAAGGCTATGAGCGCCGCCAAATACGCAGCCATGAAAGGTGTTGAAAAGGGGACCACCAAAGCCGTCGACCATATTGTTGACAAAGTGACCCACCCTCAAAAACCCAGTGTTCAACGCAGCAAGCCCAATAAACAGCTCATCAGTGTTCAATGCAGTAAGCCCCAACACGAAGTCCAGTTAAACAATTTCATCTCTGGTCGTGGCATCGCTACTATCCACGACCTCGTTCAACGCTATAAACGAATACATTATGTCTGACATCCTTACAATCACCGAAGGGTTGACTTTCGATGAAAGTCTTCAACAATATTAATACACGATTGATGAATACGAACCTCAAGCCGGTGCCCAACTTACCAACATCGAAACGCTAGGACCTGTTACTCCACCCCACCGAGAGATATCGCTTGGTAAAAGGACGATTTCAAAAGAACGACGGCACTGCATATGTGTCGCTCATTTACAATGGTATCAGGTATCTCTTCAAAATCATCAGCTATCGACTCTTCGGTCAGCAGATTGAAAACATTAACGACCCCGGCATCGCCATCACTATGTTGGGAATGTAAATCTACCCCGACGACTTCACCAAATCGCAGGGTCTCAACCAACTGTGGTATAAGGATTCTTCCACCGATGCCGAGGCTGAGAACACTGGATTTGCAGCCTGCCATGGATACATTATCACCAATCCCACCAACAAAGGATCGTTTTTGTTTGCAATCCCCATGAAACATATCTTTGTTTTCGCAGATGATTACAACAAAATAGTGTACAGGTTCAGGCACGAACTCTCACTCGTTCGCAATTCAGATGGAAATGCCATTCTGAGGGCACCAATAATGTGACAAAAATAATCATGTGTAAGATCTCTTAGTTGTTCCCTCACATCACTCCTTCAGACGAAAACAAGATGCGACTTTACAAGACCAACCAGAATAAATCAAAGTTCACAGTTTAACTGTCGCCTAGCTGCCAATAGTGGTCGTTAAAAGACTAGATATTTCATTGTTGTCTTCCAAACCGACAGAGACAATGATCAAACAATAATAATTTAATATTGGATGTAACGCGTCTTCTGATTGGCTTACGTTATTTTGTTATGAGTCCATAGACATAATTTAGTCATGTGACCGTGACGTCATCAACGTTTTTTCATGGTTTTCTACGGTTTAAAATGGAATTTAGAATTAAATTATAAGAAATGACTGCGCGCGCGTTATTCAGTGTGCACCATTTTTTATGTTATTTCTTCATAGACAGAAAAAATATTTCCGTGTTCAATCACTGTCGATTGAGAAATATCCATGTCACCCTCAAGGCTGAACGCTACCCAGCCGTCGACTTTATTGCCGGTCTTACCCAAAATAGGGTTGCCAGAGTGTTTAAGGAGGCGACAGACTTCAGAAAGAAATTCTACAACATTCATACTCTCCTCAGTAACGGTGGCGTCAACCCCTCTGATTTCATTGACCTATACCCGCTGTTTGTCATCGAAATAAGTCCTTTTAGTGACGTTTGTATCTACCTTTAAACTAACTGTCTGTATAAAATTAAGCAGATTGAGAGTTCAGGGTGCTCTCACCATTGCATCATTTACGATGCAATTTATCTAAATGTCCTAGAGCTTCCGATTGTTATCGTGGTCGGAACTAAATGCTTAATACCGATCTCCTGTAAAGGAGGTGAAAAATCGTGGTTGGCTTCTAAATGTTAAACATCGATCTCCTATAATAAAATCAACGGTACCAATTTTGTTGCACCAGATGCGCATTTCGACAAAACATGTCTCTTCAGTGATGCTCGTGGCCAAAAATATTTGAGGTCCAAAGCTTATTTAAAAGATGAAGAGCTATAATCTAAAAGTTCCAAAAAGTATAGCCAAATTCGTGAAAAGAATCAGAGCTTTGCATGAGGGAGATACATTCCTTAATTTATAATAATTTTTAATACTTTTTAACAGAAAATTTAAATAACACAAACAATCCGTATTTTCATGCCAGTACCGAAGTACTGGCTACTGGGCTGGTGATACCCTCGGGGACTAATAGTCCACCAGCAGAGGCATCGACCCAGTGGTAGTAATAAAATCAACGGTACCAATTTTGTTGCACCAGATGCGCATTTCGACAAAACATATAAAGGAGGTGAAAAAATATAAATATTTGCATATTTGAGTCTCGAGGCCACGAACTCTCTCGTAACTTGACGTCCATTTGAAAGTGAAAGTCAAAATTCAGAAATCGATGGGTCTCTTTGAAAACTGTTAAAATATGGAAAAATAAAGGTTGGCAGGTAGGTGAAACTTATGGTCTGTTTTTCTCATACTTTATGCAATAGGTCTACTATATTTGTTGTATGGAATGATTGTAAGGTGAACATGTCTAGCGGACAGATGTCATCTGACCTTGACCTCATTTTCATGGTTCAGTGGTCAAATTTAAGTTTTTCAGTTTTGGTCTTTTTATCTGATACTATACGCCATAGGTCAACTATATTTAGTGTATGGAAATATTTTATGATTTATATATTAGTCGCGCAGGTTTTATTTGACCTTGACCTCATTTTCACAGTTCATTGCTCAGTGTTAAGTTTTTGTGTTTTGGTCTATTTTTCTTAAACTATAAGTATTAGGTCAACTATATTTGTTTTAGTGTAAACATATTTTATTAATTATATTCAGGTACATACATAGGCATTTACATAATAATACAAGTGAAATAATTAATAGGATCCAGAAACAAGCTATTAGCTTATATTAATCCGTTTCCTATATTTGTTTTATGAAAGCATTGTTAGCTGTACATGTCAGCCTGGCATGGTTCATCTGAACTTGACCTCATTTTTATGGTTCATTGGTCTTTGTTTAGTTATCTTGGTTAATGTAACGTTTATGTGACAGTTGTAATAAAGCTTTATACTTAGGACTATCAACATAATATCAATGATTAGTAAAGAAGGCGAGACATTTCAGTGTGTGCACTCTTGTTTGATATGGGACGAGCTCTGACGTCCCACGGCCCCAGCTTGTCTGGCAAAACAGCCGTTGGACGTCAGAGTTATCTCGGACTAGGCTTATCAAGCAAAAGACAATGTCTAGATGTACATAATTGTTTTTTCAATGGAGTTCTTGTCTTTTTATCAAGAAAAAGTTATAAACACTTATTGAAGTGATCTTCTCAAATTACTTGTTTAAGTGATTTTAAAAAGTCTGTGTCTATTTATAGATTTTTTTAAAAATATTTCACAGCCAATATCACTTGATGAAGTGATTCTGAAATCACTTGTTTTTTTAAAGTAGTACATGTACCCCTGACTGTTCAATAAACTACCTATACTTCTCATATGAATCTATAGTCCGAGATAACTCTGACGTCCAACGGCTGTTTTGCCAGACAAGCTGGGGCCGTGGGACGTCAGAGCTCGTCTCATATCAAAAAGTGGATATTTGCCCACCCAAAATAGATGCGCTGCTTCGTAGCTTCTGGTGCCGATTGAGGGCCTTGGAATTATATAAATCGGGCATCAATCTGTTCATTTTTCATTTATCTCTTCATTTAGGCAGCAACCATTTGATTTTCTGGGGGGGGGCTATGGTTTTTTTTGGAAAAAAAAGTTTGTTTCCAGGTTTTGGTGAAAAAAATAATTTGTTTTGGACCCTGAGTAAAAAAAATTGTTTGTTTCACCCTCAGCTGCCACTATATGTAATGCTAAAATTGAAAGAAAAAAATTGTCTTCGGTTTGTCGCTAAAAAAATAGATTGTTCTTCGCCGAAGGCGAAAAAAAAAGTTTGCACAGAAAAAAAAACATAGCCCCCCCCCCAGAAAATCAAATGGTTGCTGCCTTATGCAAATTTCACCTACCTGCCAACCTTTATTTTTCCATATTTTAAAGTTTTAAAGTCAAAATGCAGATATCGATGGGTCTCTGTGAAAACTGTTAAAATATGGAAAAATAAAGGTTGGCAGGTAGGTGAAACTTACATAAATGAAGAGATAAATGAAAAATGAACAGATTGATGCCCGATTGATATAATTCCAAGGTCCTCAATCGGCACCAGAAGCGACGAAGCAGCGCATCTATTTTGGGTGGGCAAATATCCACTTTTTGATATGGGACGAGCTCTGACGTCCCACGGCCCCAGCTTGTCTGGCAAAACAGCCGTTGGACGTCAGAGTAATCTCGGACTAATGAATCTGTTAATTACTCACATCATGAATATCCAACACATACTGTGGATTCATGATAATTCATTGGATACCAATTTTCATGGGTTCAGATAAACCATGAATTCAAATGTACAACAAATATCAAATTTGCAATAGGCTTTGTATACAGAGATTGCCAAAACCACGAAATCAGATATCCACGAATATGCAACATTTCATCAATACACGGAAATTGATACCCACGAAAATAACTGAATCCACAGTATTTAAATCCTATTTAAAAGGTACATCTTTTAAGTATTCTATAATGTTTATTTCATTTTAAGTTTAATTTTGTTAACTTTGCATTTTGAAGGGAAGAAAATTACTGACCAGTTACACTGGTATCTCTGGTCACAAGGTATTGTTTTAATCAATAAGAATGTTTTTGTTTGCAGGCTGAACACAAGGCTGAAGACTTACAGAAATCTAAGGAACAGTTAGAAGAAGAAAAACGTGCCATTTTAGCTCAAAGAATTCAGGAATTAAAAATTGGTGGACTCAAATCTGATGGCTTGATTCAAAAAGCTAAAGATCTTCATGAAAAACTTCACAAATTGATGGGTGAACAATACGACTTAGAAGATAAATTCAAACGTCAACAATATGATGTAAGTTATCAATGGCTATGAGTATTAATGAAAAATTACAAGAATAAAGTATAACAATTTTACAAGACATTCAATTATGGGATTTTCCTATAGAAGGTTAGTGATTTTCTCCGGGTTTTCTCCGTGAATAAAAACTAGCTGCCACAAAATAGTCTAACTGTGGTGCATAAAAGTGGTGTTAAACATTGAAAATCAATCAATCAATCAAATATGGGATTCATAAACAAGTTTGGAAAAACAAATATAATTCTGTCTCGTAACTATGGATTTATTTTTGGTGGGGTACTAACTTTTGTAGAAAAAACGACATTTTATTTTTTTAGAATTTCTTAAGTTGCACTAATAGAGGGCTTCTATATGTTTTTCCTATAAATATGAGAGAAACAGTTATAAGGAATGTTGACATGTTTTTTTATAAGACCGCAAAAATTAAAAAACAGAAGACAGATGGTTTCTGGGTAATAACTTTAGTATAAGTTAATAGAAATCAAAAAAATTTGAACACAATGTTTATAACCACAAACGGAAGGCTGGGATTGATTTTAGGGGTTATATTCCCTAAGGTTTAGAAATAAGCATTTATCTAGTTCCAGGACAATAAGTTGTGTAGAAGTATTTCAATTGCTCTGATATTGTACCACAATTTTTTATACCATAAGTAGAAAGTTATTTTAAGGGTTATGTGGCAAACAGTCTAGGAATAAAGGGCCAAAAATAAGCATTTTTCTAGTTTCTGAACAATAACTAGTGTGTAACTGTATGGATCTCTCTGACATTGTACCACAAGGTTCCATATAACAATTCTCAATTTTATCTCATCAGATGGATACAAATAAAGATATATTTTGTATATCTAACAAAAAAAAACTGAGTGAAAATGGCTGTGTTTGTTTACAAAACTTATTGACATCAACAGATATTAACAGTTCAGCAAGAAGAAGACATGTATATAATTTCTTAATTCTATAGGAAAAACTTTTTTAAAATGTTGAAAGTGAAATTTTAGAATTTAATAAAAATGACTTCTGTATTGTGCAATCTTAAATCTGAAGAATATAATATTTTATATAACAAATCTTTTTTTCAGATGATAGAATTAACTGAGAGAGCTAGATCAATGAACAAAGGAAGGTGAGTGGTAAAGGGGAAATAACTCTGATGCAAAATATTTTTTTTTGCAACTTCCTTTAAAATGAAGACCCAAGATTTTTTTACTGGATACAAGGATATACACCTTTTTGACTGTGAAAGTTTTCAAACCGATTTCTAGAATTTGCATCTCCATTACTGTGACTAAGATTATTAAGTTTAATCACATTGGTATCATACTTTAGCACTCTAGGAATATATATCATATGAAGCCTCATTTATAATATAATATGTACCTGGGAATATTTTGTTTATCCCCCCTTTGTAAGAAAGGTTCTTTTCTTCATGTTCATATTTTTCTTTTTTCAGAGGTAACAGAAGTACAATGGGAGTTAAGATAGATGAATCGTAAGTTTTTACACAGATTTATTGAATAAATAAGTGGTGGAAATTGATGTGCTTTGAAAAAGAAACAAAATACTCACTATGAACTTTTATGCCCCATTTATGGGCATTATGTTTTCTGGCCTGTGGGTCCGTTCGTTCCTCCCCCTTCAAGGTTAAAGTTTTTGGTCAAGGTAGTTTTTGATGAAGTACACATGTTGCTTATGATATGATCTTTTTAATTTTAATGCTTAATTAGAGATTTTCCCCCATTTTCACGGTCAATTGAACATAGACAAGGATAGTGCGGATGGGGCATCTGTGTACTATGAACACATTCTTGTTTCCTTTAAGTTACTATTTTTACAGATATAAATACATGTTCACAGAATACTGTTGTTATTTGGCATGTAACAATTTTCTTACTTCAAAAATAGAATAGTTAAACGTATCAGAATTTTGTGTGATCAGAAAGCCATATTCTTCATTTTAAAATTGAAATGAGAGGAAAATATTTACATAGTGCTTTTTGCTGACTTATTTAACCTAACTGAAAACAATCAAACTATTTACTGTAATCCAACTTATTTCGCGGATACTTTATTTGTAAATTGCCCATCTTAGTCCAATTTGTGGCGATTTAAGTTCTATTTTTGCATCAAGCATACAACTTATTATTTGTATTTTGTAGATTTGACAGACTCGCAGATAAATTTATTAATGCTCCAGTAAGTATAGTTAAAAGTCAAATTTAAAACAGAAAGTTGAATATTAGTTTTATATTCTTGAATTTGTTAGGTTTCAATATAAAATAAGTGTATGTGAACTTTCTTATAAAAGGAACTCTTATATTATCAAAATCTACATAGATGTACTGCTATTGAATTATTATCTTCCGATAAACTAATTCACTGATATTTTCTTATATGCAGTGAACTTTACTGTAAGGCCTCTTGTTAGAACTTGGGCCACCACACAGCACAAATAGGAGAGAATAACATTGCTGCATTATTAAACACCTCACAATAATTTCTGAATTTACTGTAACCATTATTGCTTATAATTTCTATAAAATGCACTAAAAAAAATGCATTTAAAATCTTCAGTTCTTATAGATATCATATAAACATGCTGTAAAATCTGATTTGGTTGATGTTTCACCTTGTTATTAAATATCAGATCCATAATTTTTCATAATTTTATTTAACAGCCAAAAATACAGATTTGTAGTAAATATGAACGACATACAGACAATAGAAGTTATAGGGACAGAATGCAACTGTTTGAAGAATTTTCAAAACCCAAACCCCCACCTGAAATCATCCGACACGGGAAAGGTGGCACGTCAGGTGCTGAGGATGGGGAGGAAGGAGGAGCAGAGGAGGAGTAGAATTAATTGTCATGTCCATGACCTCAGCCTAGGGTCAAAGGTGAGAGGTTCTTATAAATTTTTCAATATTTAAAAAAAAATGTGTTTGAAAGATGCTTGTATTTTATTGTATTGTATCTTGTGATTGTTTGCTGCATTGTTTGGTCTTTGAATTTTTGAAGACTTTTCTCTCTTTTTTTAAGGTGATTCTTCAAAATTACAATCAATTGTACAGAGCATGCACAGTGTGGTAGATCTATCTTAAATGTTATTTTAAATGGGCACTTGTATTGTCTGAAAAAAGCCTTGACATATTTAACAAGGAAAAGAATTTGAGAAAAACCATTAATTAAAAAAAATGAGATAATATTCATTGACTTCATTGCATTTTGTATACTGTGTCACCCGCCGACCTTAACGACAGGTGGCGCAACTGTACCATCAGTTACAGAAAATCCAATATGGCGGATGTTTACGTTCTGTGGCCCATACCGAAGCTAAAAAATGAGCTTACACGTCGTGGTGCCACTACTACCGGCAGAAAAACAGACTTAATTGAGAGGTTGATAATCCATTTTAT
The DNA here is from genome assembly GCA_019925275.1 of Mytilus edulis. Lineage (NCBI taxonomy): Eukaryota > Metazoa > Mollusca > Bivalvia > Mytilida > Mytilidae > Mytilus > Mytilus edulis. Next base: position 1,030,226 of record CM034351.1, on the reverse strand, counting down.
ATCTTTTTATTGATTTACAGGTTATTTGTTTCAGTTTTGTTCTGTTTTAAGCTATGGATAAAATAGGATTAGCACCAAGGTCATCTGTCATGATCTGATCATTGACATTGAATCGCTCGCCAATATCTCCCGAGTCTTGTTATATCTAAATAATTCAATACCCCATACACGATACTGTAATAGTACAATTACCGCATTTCATCTGTACTTTATGCCCTTACGTAGGGTTTTATCATGAAATACCGTGTTGATTGAGGTGTGCGCATGCGCTAGAAGATGGCTGCTTTTTTCTGAAGCTCCGAGATAGAGACTTATAATTTGTGAAAGTTTCCCTGTTTTTCGCATCTTTCAAAGATAATACACAGCCATGAGTGACCTTACATCTACATACACGTTTTAAAACAATTTTCCTACAACAACATTATTTTTTGATTGAGTTGTGGCCTTTTTACTAATCTCCACGTGGTAAACTCAGCATCCAATATGGCGCCCAAAGTGAAAGATATTTGTAACAATTGTAATAAGGATGTGGTATCTAATGACAGAGCCTTATCATGTTCTATTTGCGATAAATGGTTCCACATCAAGTGTGAAAGGGTTCCTGTCGCAGATTATGACTTCTTACAAAAATCAGATGATAGTATCCAGTGGGTTTGCAAGGGTTGCAAAGGGGCTTCCCAGAAAATTTGTAAGATGTTGACTTTAATGCACACAAGACAAGATAAGATAGAAACAGAAGTTGTTGGTCTAGCAAATAGTCTGAAAAATTGTAATGAAAGGATAAATTCAGTGGATAAAAATCTATCCCAGCTTAATGAAAACTTACCCAAGATGGTGTCACAACAAATAAGTCAGATTATTGATGACAAGTCAGAGGAAGAGAAAAGAGAAGCAAATGTTATTATATTTGGTATTCCTGAAACTGAGGAGGGGGACTCTAAAATGAAAGATACTGAATTTATTCAGGGGCTATGTAGTGACTCTTTAGGGATTGACAATATTGCTATTGACGAGATTACACGTTTAGGTGCAAAGCCTAAGAAAGGCTCAGGGAAATTCAGGCTTACTAGGTTAGTTGTTAAGGATAATACCTCTAGGAACAATCTATTCCGTAATGCTTATAAGTTGAAAGACACCAAGATAGGTGCTCACAAGAAAATTGGCATAGGCAGAGACCTCACAAAAAAACAGAGAGAAATTAATAATGCTCTACGTATTGAACTGGGTCAAACGAAAAAGGATTTTCCACATAGGAGTTGGGCCATTCGTAGAGAGAAGATAGTTGAATTGCCAAAATCGGGGATTCCTCCATGGGCCCCCGATACATAATGATAACAATGATTATTCAGATACTTCAAATGTAAATATGTTAACAGTTAATGTTGATAATTTTGTTCCAGTTAATAGTTATGTTAAAGTTACAGTTAATGACAGTACAAATGAGTTAAATATGTCGCAAGGTACTTCCAATACCCAACCAGTTAAGGAGGATAAGAAATTTACTCCGAAGGATAATTTGAAGTCGTTGAGAGTTTTGTTTTCAAATGTTGACACCCTGTCAAATAAGCGTTCAGAGTTTGAGGCACATTTATCAATTGAAAAGCCACATATAATAGGTTTATGCGAAATATATCCTAAGAACTCTATGGATAAATCTATATCATCCATGCTAAATCTAGCTGATTATGAAAAGTATTTACCGGACAAAGTGGGGGATAGAGGTGTAGTTATTTATATTCACAAGTCTTTGACTGCTTTTAAAGTTGACATTTTATCGGAATCTGCTTTTAATGAATCGGTGTGGTGTGAAGTTAAATTAGAAGGAACTGATAATCTGTTATTGGGCTGTATTTATAGGAGTCCGTCGTCTGTATCCTGTAATAATAAGAAATTAAATGATTTAATATGTCATGCTCGTAACTTAAAGTACAGCCATTATTTAATTATGGGAGACTTTAACTACCCTGAAATCAAATGGGTTGATAATGAAGTATCAAGTGGTATTAACACAGATCCTTTTAAATTTTATGAGTGTATGCAAAACAATTTCCTATTTCAACATATATGTACACCGACACGTTTTCGTACTGGTCAAAATGCCAATTTACTTGATTTGGTTTTCACGAATGAAGAAAATATGATATCCAAAGACTCTATACAAATGGATTCGCCAGTTGGGAAGAGTGACCATTGCATGATAACTTTTGATTTTTGTTGCTATTTGAATAATGAGAATACTTCTGGCGATCGTTTTTCATATTTTAGAGGTAACTATGAGATTTTTAATGAGACTCTAAACGACATTGACTGGGATGTTCTGCTAAATAATAAAAGCATTAATGAAATGTGGAAATGTTTCTCTACTGTTATGTCCGATAACATTGATAGATTTATTCCGAAGAAGAAAAATGACCGTAAATTTATAAGCCCACCTTTGTGGATGGATAGAGCTACTAAGTCTGCAATTGTCAAGAAACGTAAATCATGGAAAAAATATAAATATTCAAGAAATAATTTGTCATATATCAAATATGTGAAGGATCGCAATGAATGTACAAATACTGTTAAAAATGCCAAACTTAGTTTTGAACAAAAAGTGGCCTTAGAATCAAAGACTAATGTAAAGTCGTTTTGGAATTATGTTAACAGTAAACTCAAGACTAGATCAGGAATAGGTACGCTTGAGAAACCGGATGGTACTTTAGCATCCAGTACTGCTGACAAAGTTGAAGTTTTAAATCAGTTTTTTACTAGTGTTTTTACTCAAACAGAGGACTTGATAGATTATGATACTAATTCAGTGTCGAACAATTATTTAAATGATATTAATATTTGTCAGGAAGATGTGATAAAGAAACTTAATAAATTAAAGACAGATAAATCTGCAGGACCTGATGGTCTCCATCCGAAAGTTTTATATGAAGTTAGACATGCAATTTGTTATCCATTGTTTCTAATTTTTAATAAGTCTATCAAAGAGGGGAAAATTCCAGACGATTGGAAAAATGCCATAGTATCACCGATATTTAAGAAAGGGAAAAAACTAAAACCTGGTAATTATAGACCTGTAAGCTTAACGTCAGTGGTATGTAAGATATGTGAATCCATTATTAGAGACAATATTATGAAGTTTATTCTTACAAACAATCTTTTTACTAGTAGTCAATATGGCTTCCGTCCTGGTAGATCATGTGTTACTCAACTCCTAGAGGTTCTGGATGAGTGGTCAGAATTAATTGATAGTGGTTTTCCACTGGACTCGATTTTCCTTGACTTTTCCAAGGCGTTTGATACTGTACCGCATCAGCGTTTATTTTTGAAACTTGAAAAACTTGGAATAAAGGGATGCATTTTAAATTGGATAAAAAGTTTTCTATCTGGGCGTAAGCAATGTGTTCGTATAAATAACACAACATCAACATGGTCAGACGTTGTGAGTGGTGTACCTCAGGGAAGTGTTTTAGGAACAGTTCTTTTCTTAACATTTATAAATGATCTTCCTGATGTAGTAGAGGGCATAGTGAAAATTTTTGCTGATGATTGTAAAGTTTATTCTAAAGTCTCGTCAGATTATGAGCAAAGTAAGTTACAGGAAAATTTGGACAGATTATGTGAATGGTCAGATATGTGGAAATTAAAATTTAATGCTGCTAAATGTAAAGTATTGCATATTAATCCTGACAATGACCTGAAATATCGTTATACCATGTTGGATGAATCTGGAAATTTTATTGCATTATCTACAGTGAATGAAGAAAAGGATCTTGGAGTAACTTTCGAGTCTAATTTGAAATTTGAAAAACATATAAGTGATATTTACAACAAAGCGCAGAGAGTGTTGTCTCTTATTCATCATTCTTTTGATTACATGGATCAAGATATGTTTCTTACTATTTATAAATCAATAGTGCGTCCGCTGCTTGAATATGCGACATGCGTCTGGTCACCGTATCTTAAAAAAGACATCCGTAAACTGGAATCTGTACAAAGGAGGGCCACAAAACTGGTGAAAAATATTTGTCATCTTAATTATGAAGACAGGCTACGTTCATTGGGTTTGCCAACTTTGGAATATCGTAGGGATAGGAATGACATGATACAAGTCTACAAATCGTTGCATGGTATAGATGACATCGACTGGATGAAACTATTTACTTTAGCACCATCTAATAATACAAGAGGTCACTCATTAAAACTGTTTAAAAAACAGTGTAAGACCACACATAGACTAAATACTTTTTCAATTAGAGTAGTGGATCAGTGGAATAACCTGTCTGATTTAACAGTGACGGCAAAGACTCTAAATAATTTTAAGTCTGCACTAAATGGCGAAAACTGGAACCCTTATAAATTCATATGTTCGTGTTAATTAAGTGTTCAGCTGCGCACACCCAAATAAGTGTTTTTTATTATAAGTTTAATATATATTATATATATATATTATTAATTATGAGAAGAGAAATGCATATACGACAATCCAAGATGAGGGGTCAGTAGAAGCCTTTGGCTTATTTAACGACCCGAAGATAAAGGTATAAAGGTATAAAGGTATAAAAGATTAAATAGGGGATATAATTTGTAGGTATCTTGCCACTTTTGATCCTGATGTGACATCTATCAAAGGGCCTCAGGGGGTCCATCATACTGTTATTTATTCTGTTTGAAACCTTTGGGGACCACTGTATAATGTATAAAATTTACCAAATTTTACTAAATTCTCACTAGCCAGAATAGATATTAATCAGACTCTACCATACATTCCCTGTATCCATTCTCAATTTTATCATGTAGGGATACTGATACCAGTGATGTAATCTAAATAATCTAAATAAATGGCAAAGATTGAAACCTGAACCTGATACATTCTTGTGTTGTCATGTTTTCACAACAGTATAAATGTGTAAATAAAAAATACTTTAAACAAATTAAACCTCAGACTTTTCCTTGATAAAATTGAATGTGGTCAGTCGCTTAGGCAGCAACCATTTGATTTTCTGGGGGGGGCTATGGTTTTTTTTGGAAAAAAAAGTTTGTTTCCAGGTTTTGGTGAAAAAAATAATTTGTTTTGGACCCTGAGTAAAAAAAATTGTTTGTTTCACCCTCAGCTGCCACTATATGTAATGCTAAAATTGAAAGAAAAAAATTGTCTTCGGTTTGTCGCTAAAAAAATAGATTGTTCTTCGCCGAAGGCGAAAAAAAAAGTTTGCACAGAAAAAAAAACATAGCCCCCCCCCAGAAAATCAAATGGTTGCTGCCTTAACAACAATAAAGCTACATGTATAATAATTAACAGTCACAAGCTTCATTTTAATGGGTTACACTAATGTCCTGACAATGTCCTGACAGAAATGTAAATGCCTAATACTTTTTTGTTATTGGGAGGATTTACTTGAAATCAAGCAAGATGAGAACTTATATTTAATAAATAAAATTAAAAAAATAAAAAATAAATAATTTAAGACTTAGAAAACTTGACCTGACCAACTTGACCTCGAAAATACTATTGTCCTGACAATGTCCTGACAGAATTGTAAATGCCTAATACTTTTTTGTTATTGGAAGGATTTACTTGAAATTTGGAATCAAGCAAGATGAGAACTTATATTTAATAAATAAAATAAAAAAAAATAAAAAAAAATAATTTAAGACTTAAAAAACTTGACCTGACCAACTTGACCTCGAAAATACTATTGTCCTGACAATGTCCTGACAGAATTGTAAATGCCTAATACTTTAATTGAAACCAAGTCAAATTGTAACGTTTTTATTTTTATACTTGCTGCAATAAATTGGAAACAAAATATTTCAAAGGAAATAAATACTTGACTTAACCCTTAAACTTAATACACAAACAACAACATTTTTAGTTCTTACCTTATATTGTAATTGAATTTATATATTTCCTATCCATAAAATACAACATCCAAAGCAAATAAATTTTGTTATATGAAAAGATAGGGGAAATATGAGTTGCTGAGTGACTGTGAGTATTGTTTACCCCTTTGTAACACAAATCTACTTAATTTGATTAATAATTCAGATTGACTAATGAAACTAATTATTGAATTATTAACCTCAATTAAAAACTATAAAAATGTATAGTGATTAGCTAGCTACCTACTGATTTTAATAACTAAGTTAATTGAAAGTTTTCTTTTTCTTCTTGGTGCAATAACTAATCTAAAAAATGTATTAAAATAAAGGCAAAGGAAGGTGACAAGAATCATAAAATTAAAACACACCTACATTAATTACTATAATCATAATTTGGAATGTTTTCTTTACAATCAATAAATTTTGTTTTATCTAGTTATTGAGTGATTATACATGTCATATAAAAGCAGGAAATGGGCTTCGTTTTGTTTGAAAAGGATGTGTATACAAGCATATACATTAATATTATATTGGAATCACAAAGAAATACAATAAATTAACACACAATTTTCTCTTACAGAAAAAGGATTCAATCAAATTAAGTTCCAACAGAACAATTAAGTCACAAATACCTACCTATACAATAAAATAAACAATACACAATAATAATTTCAATAAAATACACAATACCTGTAACAAGTACAATACAAAGAATAATTATATTACAATACATAATACAACACAATATACAATACAACACAATATACAATACAACACAATATACAATACAACACAATACACTATACAACACAATACACTATACAACACAATAAACTATACAACACAATACACTATACAACACAATACACTATACAACACAAACTTAAATACAGAATACACAATATAAATTTGAATTACAATACAATACACATGGTGTATCTTGACTGATGAATGTCCGAAATTTTCTGTCCAACACTGTTTATCTTCATCGAAAAGAGGCGCTAAACCTGTTGGTTGTAATCAAGATATAAGTGGGAATTGTTACGCTATTATATTCATGCTCACATTTATAATTTCGGAACATAGCCATGAATTATTTTCCAACATAAGTTTGTGTTCTGAATTTAAACTGGCTACCCAAGGTGTATGGTTTGAACTCTTAGCGTTTGTTGCTAATTTTCGCTTTTTCATCGGAAGTCGGCAGGTACTCTTCGGTGACACAGACGGCGATATTAGCTGTATTTCATCCTCATCCTCTAAAAATCGCAATTTCTTTTCCTTTTTAGGTGTTTCACAAGTGTTCGTATCCTGTTCCTTACATTTCAATTTAATTTTTTTCTTCGATTTAGGTGTTTCCGTTGTGGACGATTGTTTTTCTGGTGTTTCTGGCATATCTATATTTTCCACTATTTCCGAATTTTGCGCTGGTATAACTTCGGTGTTATAATCAGTCTTAATGATAGCACAAGTTCAAGTTCATAATTTAATTAATTGGATTAACAAATAGGTTATTAATCTAATCATCACAAGCCCCTAATCAGATTAACTAATAGAGCAATAAGAGAATGTTAAGGTTCCACTAAAGTCAAAATATAGGACACTTCATAAACATCTAAACTTTGCCTGTATTTGTCAACCTATAATGAATAAAGTCATAAACTATGAGAACATATGTTCATTTAAACATACTTTACATATACACACTGTGTAAATTGTAAATAAACTTGAACTTGTTATGTTGTGGCCAAACCGGTTCTTGGGGTGAACACTAAATTTTCAAAAAAATCTGGAGGCCTGCGAGACGACTTAATTTGCTTAAAATTGGTATGGACGAATACTGTTACATGTAATGCAGGGCAAGCTCATGTTGATTTGTCACTTACATATGTTTTAATGGCATATTTGTCCAATTTCTGTATTGTACCTTTGATATTCGTTCACTTAGATACATGAAATTAACTGAAACTCGAAAATCAATACATTTTATGAAAAATCAACATTAGCTTGCCCTGCATTAGATATAACAGTATTCGTCCATACCAATTCTAAACAAATTAAGTCGTCTTGCAGGCCTCCAGATTTTTTTGAAAATTTAGTGTTCACCCCTAGAACCGGTTTGGCCACAACATAACAATTTCAAGTTTATTTACAATTTACACCGTGTGTATATGTTAAGTATGTTTAAATGAACATATGTTCTCATAGTTTATGACTTTATTCATCATAGGTTGAAAAATACAGGCAAAGTTTAGATGTTTATGAAGTGTCCTATATTTTGACTTTAGTGGAACCTTAACATGAATAAACAATACTCACATTCAGCAACTGGGACTGGGCCCAACACTTTTCTTTCCTTCATTTCAACTGTATCTCTCGTGTTCACTGTCGTTTTTAATATTATTGTGATCGGATATTTTAATTTCACTAATTTAAGGTAAGAGGTTAACAAGTTAGAAAATTTATCAAGTCCTACAGTGGTCAGGTCAATATTATTTACCCTTGCAATAATTGTTCACTTTTTTTCTTTTAGTCATTTAAAAATTTAATAAGATAATGATAGTTTTCAAACTTAACGACATTTATTTAAGTAATTAACATTATGATAGTCATTCTATTTTTTAAAGATACATGCCTTTTTTCGGTGAATAGCCTATGTTGGTCGGGTCAAGTTTTTTGGTCTTTTCAACATTTTTTTTCTTTTTATATCTTTTAATTTCTTTGTTAAATGTTGCAAACTTCTTTACTACTCAATTTGAATTCATTCATTACAATAACAAAATAGATAGAATCATTTTTATATCGATCCGGACATGAGTCGCAGCAAATGTGTAGTTGGTCAGGTCAAGTTTTCTAACTCTTAAAATTATTTTTTTAATTTTTTTTTCTTATAATTTTGTAATAAATGTTTTAATCTTCCTTGGTATCGAATTTGAAGTCTATCCTGTCAATAATAAATTATTTTTTAGCCGTTTCATATCGGTCAGGACAATAGTATTTTCGAGGTCAAGTTGGTCAGGTCAAGTTTTCTAAGTCTTAAATTATTTTTTTTTCATTTTTTTTATTTTATTTATTAAATATAAGTTCTCATCTTGCTTGATTTCAAATTTCAAGTAAATCCTTCCCATAACAAAAAAGTATTAGGCATTTACATTTCCGTCAGGACTTTGTCAGGACATTAGTGTAACCCCATTTTAATATCCTTTTAAACCATAAAAAGTCATATAAATTGAAAAGATGAAAGAGGTGTGGTCAGCTACCTAACAGCAATTAACAGTCACCAGCTTCATTTTCATATCCTTTATAAATGTCATTTAAATTGAAGAGATAAAAAATGTTAACATAAATATGATTTGTATTTTTCTGCGGCATGAGAGCATTTTAATCATCTACTATAATATATCTTCATCCTCTATCACACAATATGTAAGGACAAATGTAACATTAGTTCTAGTCTAGTTAAGTTTGGAGAACCTTAAGTGTCTGAAGCATAATAATGAGTCATGTTTATTGCAATGGATTTAGTACCTGTGTTTTACAATTTATAGTTCATTTCATTTTTTATTTTCAGTTTCAGTTTCCAGTTGGCATGCTTCCTGTTGTTGTTGGAATTAATTTTGATTTGTCACAATTAGGGGAAGTGCTAGTATGTTGATTTCAATATAACATCTTGGACTTCTTCTCTTGTTTCAATTTCATTTTCATCACATTTACTGTCCCAGTTGGCTAATAGATAAGTATGAATATGGTGATCTCTGGTCAATGTTCAAACAAAAGTAAGTGTATTCTTATATTTTATGATATGTATGAAATGAGACTTATTGATTGCAACAGAGAAGCTAGTTGTTTTCCTTCCAATATGAATGATACTAAACATGAGAAAACTATATTTTAATTTTCCAAATGTAGTGTCATATTTTATTTTTACTCCAGATTGAGAGCTTATGACAGAAATGCAAACTTCCGAGGTGTTCCTGTTAACTTGCCAGAACCATTAGAGCCACAGTGGCCTTTGACAGGATTCCAACAGTTACGACCGGAACATAAAATCATGCTACCAAAAGTTACTACAGAACAAATAGAGGGATACTTCCTATATCGGATGGCGGAAGATCGACAGGCTAGTGGGGATATAAAGGCGTTGGAAAAAGTGAAAAAAATGTTTGAATCACATAGAATTTTAGCCTGCAGCTTCTATCAGAGTGGTCAATACACTTTCTTAAGTGGAATTGTTGGTGCAGCAATGAGACATAAGGTTCCATTAAATTAGAAATTCAGACATTTAACACTTTATATCATTTATTTTACTAATAGGGGGATTTGACTGCATATGATCATCACACATTTGCTGCATAAATTATAATTATTTTTTTAATTCCTTCAGTTTCTTCAAATAATATACTAGTATCTGAAAGTCTCTATTACATGTTAGTGCGTACAAACAAATAATATAGTCGATACATTTGTCATTTAACTCTGTGCAAATTTCTTGAATTCAATATTTTTATGTCCACACATACATTGGACCAGTTGTCATGGTTTCTGTAGGACACATTATTTAAATCCACCACAGTTCAACTTCATACATGTATGTAGTGGATATACAAAAATGTATATTTCATTCTCAATTTTATGACTTTTATAAAGGACCTTCAACAATGATAAAATTTCACATTAAATATGTGAAATAATTCAAATCTTAAATATAGTGGCCTCATCTATAACAAAACATTTATGAAAAACACATATAAGGCTTTCTTAAATTTTATGAATGCATGCTTTTGAGTGTTGATACTATTGTGAAAGTAATACAATTCCTTCTACCTGTAGGTAACATACAACTATAAAATTAAAATTGATAGACGTACTGGGGAACCATTAAATTCTCACTGTGAATGCCCAGCAGGAAAAGGACCACATGGTACATGCAAACATATTGCTGCTGTCATGATGATGCTGATGCACTTTATTCAAACAGGAGACGTACAGGTGGAAAAGTGCTGCACAGAAAACCTCCAGACTTTTCACAAACCTAAAGCTTTCTACAATGGTATTGTAAAGTAGTTCAAAACTCTAGAACCAGAGTGCACACACTGAAATGTCTTACCTTCTTCAGACTTTACTAATCATTGACATTATGTTGATACTCTTAAATATGAACCATGAAAATAAGGTCACGGTCAGATGAACCATGTCAGGCAGACATGTACAGCTAAAAATGCTTCCATACAACAAATACAGTTGACCTATTGCTTATAGTTTAGGGAAAATAGACCAAAACAAAAAAACTTAACACTGAGTAATGAACCATGAAAACGAGGTCAAGTTAAAAATAAAACCTGTGTAACTGACATATAGATCATAAAATATTTCCATACACCAAATATAGTGGACCTATGGCATATATAGTATTAGATAAAAAGACCAAAACTCAAAAAATTAAATTTGACCACTGAACCATGAAAATGATGTCAAGGTCAGATGACATCTGCCAGTTGGACATGTACACCTTGCAGTCCTTCCACACACCTAATATACTAGACCTATTGCTTATAGTTTCTGAGATATGGACTTGACCACCAAAACTTAACCTTGTTCACTGATCCATGAAATGAGGTCAAGTTCAAGTGAAAACTGTCTGAGGGGCACGAGGACCTTGCAAGCCACGCACATACCAAATATAGTTATCCTATTATAAGAGAGAATTCAACATAACAAAAAATCTGAACTTTATTTTCAAGTGGTCACTGAACCATGAAAATGAGGTCAAGGACATTGGACATGTGACTGACGAAAACTTCGTAACATGAGGCATCTATATACAAAGTATGAAGCATCCTATCTTCCACTTTCTAAAATATAAAGCTTTTAAGAAGTTAGCTAACACTGCCACCGCATCATTATCCCTATGTCGAGCTTTCTGCAACAAAAGTTGCAGACTGGAAAACAAACAACTAAACCAACAAATCATGCATTTTAGATTAACTGATAAATTAAAGTGCTAAAAATACTATTTCAAATAGTGAGTATATGTTATCTGCTGTCATTTGTCCACAATTAACTTTTGTCGCTCAACCGGCAATAGGTGCCGGTGTCAGTTGTTCTCTGTCATAGTTTGGTTAACTATCAAAAACATTTTCTCTGTAACTGCTAAGTAGATTGAAACCGACATGATTACATACTTGAGTAATAGGCAGAAAATGATTAAGAATGAAAAATTTGCATTGCCCCATTTTGCCAAATTGGAAAAAAAACTTGATACAAAATATTTTTATAAGATCAAGGTGACATGACACCGTCAGTATAATTGCAATACATCGACATATCCTGCAAAATAATGTCATACGGGAACCTTTTTTTTTTATTCAAAAGCAACAAATGTATTTTCCAGGATCACCAGTAAAGACACAAAATATTCCATCTAAAAGGAAACATTTAGATAGTATTCTGGATGATCCACGACCAGCAAAGTTCCAGAATTTGAAGGGGTACAATGATCATGTCAGAAATTCCTTAATTAATTTTTGCTCAACATCTTCCATGGATATATCCTTACGCTATATATATGCAAAAGCAGATCTTCAAAATGCAGTTCATGACCATGACTATCTTGAAAGGCCATTTGCTGAGTATTGGATAGATAATGCCCTTATGGTGAGTCTAATAGATGTACATTTGTAGGAAAATGTGGTATGAGTGCCAATGAGACAATTCTCCATCCAAATAACAATTAATAAAAGTAAACCATTATAGGTCAATGTATGGCCTCCAACACGGAGCCTTGGCTCACACCAAACAACAAGCTATAAATGGCCCTAAAACTACTAGACTAAGAATGGATTACAAAAATATATGATGATGATGAACAACCAATGAGACTAGGCTTGCCATCAAGATATTTATTCAAGAAATATTAAATATTATTTCTCCTTGTATTATGTATTATGATCTTTAAAGAAAAATGTATATATTTTTACACACATATTTTATAATTAAAGTCACATGACACGGGATTCATGCATAGTAATAACTATTGATCACATCATGAGAAACACAATTTTTTCTTGTCACTTTGAGATGAAGAACAGCAACGAAAAGCACTGTTCCTTGCATTTACTGATATTTTCAATATCCTTTGTTTTACGATCAATTTGTTTTGATATTCATGAGATCTTTTGTCTTAATTAACACAATTAACATTTGTATTTGGTATTCACAGACTATGAATTCTATGTGCTATTTTATTTTGTTGGTTTTTTTTTTTTGTTGCTCTCTGGCAAACTTTTTTTATTGAATTGCATTAAATAGCAGAACTCGGGTATACAATTGTAACCTCTTCATTCTCAAATTTAGACATTATCAATTGATATCTATGTGTTTCTACTCTGAATAAAGGTTCAGAAAAAGAACAAAACCAAATTAATTCATTTTGTTGAAGGTTACTGAGAATGACTGCAAGGCAATAGAGAAATGTACGAGGAAGCAAAGTAAATGCAATGAGTGGTTCAGGCACAGGAAATGGAGATTGACTGCATCAAGATTTGGGGAAATTACCAGAATGACTTGTAGAAGAAACAAAAACAAACTATGCAAAACTTTAATTAATAGCCATAAAATAGTAAGAAAGTGTTTGTTACATGGAAAACAATTTGAATCTAAAGCTATTTGCAAATTTGAGGCACAAAAAGGTGTAAAATGTAGGCCCTCAGGCCTGTTTGTTAGACCAGATTTCCCATTTTTAGGGGCTTCACCTGATGGCATTGTTGATGCTGATTTTCTTATAGAAGTTAAATGTCCATACAATGGAAGGAATGATAAAATATTGCCAGGAAAATGTTTTCCATTCCTATACAGAAATAAATCTGGGGAAATAGCTTTAAAGGAGATAAGCACTTATTATGCACAAATTCAAGGTCAATTGTTTATTGCAAAAAGAAAATACTGCTATTTCATTGTGTATACCTTTGTAGATCTGTTTGTGCAAGTAGTCGATTATGATGAAATTTTTTGCATTAACTCATTAGTTCCAAATTTATCCATGTTTTATGAGAAATACTTCAGACCATATTTAGCATCTTTGTTATAACTGTCAAAGTTCAAACATTCCCATGTTATTTTGTATTCTAAAAACATTCATTGTACATGTACTTTTAGATTAGATAACTGCTGCATCTTTGGTATTTAATAAAAAAAAAAATGGATTCATTAAGAATTTTTCAAATGTCGATAGTTCCAAATAAATTAATATTTTTATTCATTCCATGCATGCCATATGGCTTTCAAACATGTATCATAAATTTAACATTCTAAATTAAAATAAACAATTTTAAACATAACCAGGTGCTCTGCAGGGCGCAGCTTTATACGACCCCAGTGGTCGAACCCTGAACAATATTCAAACTTGATACCGTCTGAATTTTGATTGTGATCAAATTTTTGACATAATATAGGTTTTTGCCACAAAATTAAATTAGTTCAAGATCTAACACATCTATTGCACAATACTGTGCAATTGAATATTTCAGAGAGATCCATACACTTAAACACAAGATATTGTCATGATTGTTTGGAAACTAGAAACATGCTTCTTTTTGGCCCTTTTTTGGCCCTTAATTCCTACATATTTTGGGCAATTAACCCAAACTTTAATCCCAGCCTCCCCTTTGTTATATTGTACATTGTGGTACAATTTCAGAGAGATCCATGCAATTACACACAAGGTATTGTCTGGAAACTATAAAAAAGCTTGTTTTGGCCCCTTTTTGGCCCTTAATTCCTAAACTTTGGCCTCATAACCCCTTAAATGAATCCAAACCTTCGACTTGTGATTTTAAACATTGCAGTATACTTTCAGAGCAATTGAAATACTGGTAAACAAGTTATTTTCTTTCAAAATTTTGTACATGTACATGTATCTCAGAAATGAAATTACATGGAATAAAATCTACTATAGTAGACAATACCATAAAATGTGTGGTCCATTTAATGACATGGGTGCAAAATCAGAATGTGCCAAAATTTGGGAACCATGATTAATTTAATGTTTGTCAAGTAACATAATTAATAGCAAGAAAAGAATATCAATCTTATTCTTTAAAATTTTGCAAGTTAATAAATATATGTTTGAAAAATTATGTTTATGTAGGTATAATAAACTTATAAATCTCATTTTTTTAAATAATTAACATGCATAAAAGTAGCCCAAAAATTATGTGTTTCATCATTGTTCCAAACTATCTTCAAAATTTTGAAAGACAATCAAATAATGTTATTATTTTGGCAAATTTCAAAAAGCATGTTATGATTGAAAATGCTTCAGTAAATTTGATATTAAAGGTAATTGCCTTACTTTTTTCAAAGGCTTTTAAATATTTTGGATCAATTCTGCCATTTATAAAAGCCAAAAAATCTCTTTGGACACATGAAACTGATAAAGTGTAATTCATAAATAAGCAAACAACATTTACATGAACAAGCATTTACAGTTCATCTGGTTTTGAGTAATTTTGTCAAATATATTCTTATGCATTTTCATTCACAATACACTTTCTGAAATTTGCAATAGAAAAACACACAAAAATAATTCTAGACCCAAGTATAAGTTTGCCTGATGGCAGTTCATTTTTCAAGATCTTAAATGTTTTGGCTAATCCAATAACTCGCTCTATGTGAATTCTTTTGGATGCTACTCTCCTGTCCCTTACAACTTCCTCGGGTTCCAACTGACTTTTTCCTTTAAGCATAGTGGGAGTGTTCACTTTCACATCTTGTGCTGCAAATAAATCCTGAACCATTATTCCTCTGTCTGCCATTATGCTATCTTTCTGTTCAAATAAATTCAAGTTCAGCTGAAGCAATTCAGACTTTTCTATGATCTGACGGTCACTTGCTGAACCCCCATAAGCATCACTTACATATGATACTGTGCCTCTTGGTGTGCAACCTATCATGGTTTTAATTGTGTTTTTATGTTTGTAGCTAGACCATGTCACACTTTGTGCATCAACATGTGATGGCTTCTGTATAGGGGTTTCAGTAGCATCTAATATCACCCGGGTAGTTGCAAATTTGTACTTAAAATCATCTGGCATATAATCAGTCACAATATCTCTAGATGGCCATATGTTAATCTCTTTTAATTGAAAGTACATGAAATTTATCCAAGTTATGACAATCTTTGACACAGTTGATTCAGACACTTCAAATAAAAAACTTAATTCTAAATCTTCTTTGTTCTGACGTAACTTCATTAAACACATAAACAGTTGATCTTTTGGTGTCAAAGACAGACATTGGTAATTTAATTCAGTTACAGCTGGGCCTAAACAATTGAAAAACAGCATAAAATGCTCATAGTCCCTGAATGAGGTATAATATTGGACACGTTTTGGATCATTCTCTAAATTTTCAATACTAAATCTTCCAAGTAAGGTACAGTGCACTCCCATTTCCTGTTGCATAGGCTCAATGCCATCTAAGTCATCAAAATTTTCTTTGACCTCAGCCTCGTTACCAACCTCAACTTCAAGCTGTACATTATTGACCACGCTTAAGTCCACATCATCTCGTCTACTGTATTTTGATGATCTGGGTGTAGAACTTTCCCTAAACAAAAACAATGAGGGGACAGCATCTGGAAGAAGCCGCTTACGTGACCCTAAAAAGAAAAGGGCATGTTATGATACTTCAATCAAAATGAAAGAAAAAACATTAAACAGGCCATAACAAAAAATGGCCATATATTTACATCAACTCTCTTTCTATATAACAAATTTTAAAACTAAATTATTGATTAATGCTTAGTGGTGAATATTACATGCTTATATCAGGCCTTGAACCTGTTATTGTGATACATGTAGTACTGTAATAATGTGTTTGAATCATTTTCTAGAAATTTGACAAAATATAGCAACTCCCCCATGCCCTTGAAACTTAAGGTATTCCTATAAAATACATGTAGGTTAAGAAAAAGAATACTGAAACCAAAGATGTTTTTTAATTGTCCTTGTGAATTTTCAAGTCATATTTTTTTATATAACAAATTTAAAAATTGAATGAATGGTTTATGTTTAGTGGCAAATATTACATGCTTATATCAGGAGTTAAACCTGTTATTGGATACTAATAATGTGTTTGAATCAAGCTTTTTGCTAGGCAGATATTTTTTAAATAAACTTTTTCAAGAAGTCATGTCAACTCTCCCACTCCCAGACAAATTGATATGATTCAAGAGTCTTCACTTTTATCCCTAAATGTTGTGTGCGTAGCTGTGTAGCAGCAAGTACCAATTTTGAAGTTTTCAATTTAACTGGTATCAAAGTATCAAATGCTTGACCACCTAAACTGCATCAACAAAATTTATTTGACGACAAGTTAGTAAACAAAGATGCAGCATTTCATTCAAATATTAATGAGTGATTGCAATAAAGTTACTTAACAAAATGTAATGTAACTATAATTTGATTTCACTATATTAAGGTGGTACCTAACACTACAGGGAGATAACTCTGTAAAGTCAGCTTAACGTTATAATTACGTTGTGTTGTAAAGGGAATATTAAGCTTTTCAATGATAAAAATTGGTGTTTGTCAAACTGCTATATAACCAGTGTAATTTTTCTGACAAACGATTGGTTCAAATTTTTATATTTTTGTTAAAGGGTCAAAGTAAATACTGTGTTAAAATTGATGAAAATTAAACGAGCCAAATTAATCTTAGTGAAAGTGTTGGGTACTACCTACATTTTTTCTGATACAATATAATTATTTAACTTATTATTTTAGATTGTACCATCTGTCTAATGAATGAGTTATTGCCTTTGTACACAAAACATTTATTAGTTTTCATTATTTATTCATGTGGTTATTTTTAATGTACCGGTATGCGGTAAATATATAGTTATTAATATAAATACATTTATACATGTCAAATGCAGATGTTGCATTATGAATCTGAGATGAATTTGTTTTCTTATTCTGCCTTTATAACCTGGTTATAGAATTTTTTAATTACAACAGCATTGAAAATCAAAGCTTATTCCATAAAGTGATACATTTCAACAATACTGAATTCCTGATTCCAGACATTAGAGACTGTGTGTTGGTCAGATCAATGCTCCCTTTCAAAATTAATTTCCATCCAGGTTTTCTGTAAAAACAAACAAAAAACACAAAGCAAACAAAGCAAATATCATGCATTTTAAAAATAACAGAAATTCACTAGTAATGATACAATAAAATGAATTTGACTGGTCTGAGAACAAAAAGAATTTGACCATGGAAAAAAAATGCCAAATTACCAAAAGGATGTATAGGAATAATGATGTGCTCTTTCAAAATTCGTTTGAGAGTAAAACAGAATACTGTTAGTGTTACCCATATTAACACAAGTTGCTCATTAACATGATTAAGGCAGATCTAAGAGGTAAAACAAATTAATGTTTCTTATTTACCATTTCAAGGTTTTTTATAGCCAGTTATATATATATGGTATGAGTTTTTCTCATTGTTAAAGGCAAAAGATTACTCTAATTGCCTACATCCACTTCATTTGAAGTTTGCTAGTAGACAGCAGTTGCAGATCCAGAATTTTTCATAAGTGAAGGCCCATGCCACTGACTGTCTAAGAGAGGGCTGCTATGGTCATGCTTCAATGGATTTCTATATAATCAATGAAATGTTTGCTAGAATAGGAGGGGAGGGCCCCTGGAAGGCCTCTACCTCTGGACAGTTGTCTCACTGACAAGCATACAACTTCTAATTTTTATGTTAATACTAATTTATTGAGATAAGCCCTTTTTTTGTTTGAATTGCTTCACATTTATTCATGTGTGATATTTAATAACCAACTATATGGCATGGGGTGTCTTCTTGTAACCAAAGGTAAAAATTTGGTAACATATTTGCACAACTTAAACAAATAGTTAAAATACAAGATTGTGTCATTTATC
The DNA here is from genome assembly GCA_019925275.1 of Mytilus edulis. Classification (NCBI taxonomy): domain Eukaryota; kingdom Metazoa; phylum Mollusca; class Bivalvia; order Mytilida; family Mytilidae; genus Mytilus; species Mytilus edulis. The sequence goes on along the minus strand of CM034351.1, from coordinate 1,011,406 downwards.
TCATCTAAATGTTTATTCTTACATAATCATATAATACATCTTTAAACTTTTAAAAGTAAAATATCCAGGTTATAGTGGAAGCCACATGCAGCTATGAATAGTTTGTTGCTAGAAAAACAATTGTCATTCAATACTTTGTATGTTATTAAATTTGATTGCAAAGTGTAGGATGAAATGTATGAAGACCCATCTGAAATAGATACATGTATTGTAGACAAAATTTAATGTCTAATCAGCTAGACAAAACTATACATGTATTTGGGAGGTTTGAAAAGCTGTCACCTTCTAGGTACATGTAAAAATGTATGTGACTATGTCCTTAAAGGCCCAATTTATAGAAAGGTAAATAAATACTGTATACTAATTTTACCCCCCAAAAAAGACAAGTTTAATGAAAACACTCATTCGACACAATATTGCATTTGTAGAAATTGGTTTATAAACATGATGAAAAATGAATATATATATATATGTAGTGATTCTTCAAACAAGCACACAAGCCCAAGCTGCTAAAAAAATACAAAGACCTGTTGCTCAGTACAATAAATATGATAAAATATATAACTGATACATATTTTAAAAAATAAACAAGAAATTTGTGCTGCCAAAGTGCACTGTTGAAACTGATTTATATTCATAATCATATTATATTTGCCATTATCTGCGCTTAAAATTGACATCCACGTGTGAAAGGTATATGACTTGTACTTAGAAGTATCACTACACTATAAAATTTCAATAAATATTAATAAATATTAATGTTATTCATCATTGAAAGTTATCTAACCTAATAGTCCAGAAACTCTGTAGTCAGCCTCCTTGAAATGGGCGGCACAAACAACGTCATGTTTCCCTGGCTTCCAGAGACCTTTTGTGGTAGAGTCTCTTCTTTTAATAGCCACTCTCCATCTAAGTTGCAATTCTCTTTCTTCAGGAAACTTGTGACCACCAGAATTCCTACATCCAGGAACACTACAATATTGTGGCATCTTCTTTAATCTTTAAAACTCGCGGTGTTTACGTTGACAACAATATGGCGCTTTTTCGATAGGTCACGAGGAGTTCCGAAAGTATAACTGATGGAACAATACGCCACCTATTAGCGAAAAAAACGTAGGTTAGATATTAATTGGTTGAATGGTAAAATCAAACAAATGCAATTCACCAATGATTTACAAAATACTCAGAGTTATTCCCCTTTGTATGTGATAATATGATTTAAAACTAAAAACATTTTACGCAATCATTTATTCAACTTTTTAATCATACATAAAAGTGTTATTTTCTTCTATTTCAGATATATTCATTTCCCATAGATTCCTTGGAATGGCTATTAAAGACAGAATTGGGGATAAAAGACAATTTATTACGACTTTAGAATCTTTTTCTAGCATTGAATATTTATTGCAAACTTTTATTTATTTATTTATATGACACTGTAGTTGTTACAAGTAAGCACTAAAATTCATTGCTAGAGTTTCGTTAATTTTCAATATTTATTAAAAATGATATCCTTTTAAAGGAATTAACTTATTTACTCTAATGTATTTTATTAGCAGAACTTTTGCCCTAGGCACTTTCTTGTAAATAGCTTTGTCAATAATCTTTTTTATTATTTCCTAATTTAAGATAAATTTGTTAAAATTGAAAACTGTGCAATAGAAAATTTATAATATTTTTTATCTATTTTCTTTTCGATGGAGAAATGTTATGAGATGAAGTCCATTAAACCAATTGTGATCATTTTTGTCATCGTAAAATGTGTGTTTTGGCAGGCCTGTCGCAACACCTATTTCAATGTCCTTATTTTGTGTGATACATCTGGGATAGTCTTATGTTAGAGAAATATTCATTATAAAAAGCTTTGACTATCCTTGAGTTTGTCTTTGTAGTCTTTATTTTTCATGCTTTATGAATGGCTGACAGAGTTCTCGACAAGTGGTGGTTCAAAGGATTTAACTACCAGGACTGAATTTTGTTTTTTGCAAAAGAAATAACAGTGAAGACAAGCAGATTTTCTTCAAGGACCAACAGTGAAAAAAACAGGTTAAGAAATCTGGGCACAAGTAGAGATTACTGTGGATGATTTTTTACCTTGGGTACAAATTTTTATGTTTTTGCCAAAGTCATACAAGCTTATTGAAAATTAGTGTTTGTAGAACATTTAAATTCATTGTTAACCTTCAAAATCCATAAAAATTGGTATTCCATGAATAATAATGATTTCACAGTTTAGATATTGCTCTCATTGTTTGCTGATTATATCCTCCATTTAAAGGTCTTACCAGCTGGTCTATTCTGAAGTAGAGTTCTAACCTGTAGAGTTAAGCCCTCTTTTAGTGAGTGGCTTTAAACACAGATCTTAATCATTTTTTCCACCAAAGGTTGTGGTTTTCAGTGGTGGATTCTGAAATTTTCATACAAAAGGGCCATTCTGGTCTTGCTTCATTGATTCTCATATCCCCGCCCCCTTTTTCGCCCGTTCTTCTTCCTGGCAATGCTTGCATTTTCAACCAATAGAAATTGGCAGCAACTATATAGCCAGTTGTGAAAGTGGCATTTAAGCACAAACAAAATTCAAACAAAGCATTTCCATTAGAACAAAACAGATGTATCTCGCCCAACCACTACTGGTATTGTTCATCATTCTCATTATTTTTAAGATAAATAAAAGGTGTTGAGGAGTGCATTTCGATGAGACAGCAGCCCAGATAAACAAAAAGACAGCAAAACATTTAAAGGTCATAAATGACAAATAACCAAAAGCAGAGACTGCAGAAAGACATCTTTTCTGAGTAGGGAGTTTCTTGATTAACTAGTTGTTTTTCTTTTCACATCAAATATTACAGACAAGTTATTTGCAAATTATTACAAAAACGCAAAAGATAACACAATATTAACCTCGGACTAATACATTGAATTAACTTTATAATATAAGTCCAAGTATTAAAATGAGGGGGGATAGGACCTTTACCGGGATCAGCTGTTTTTACGCTCGGGATATCGGGATGGACCCTTTTGGAATCCGGGAATCCTTTTTTTCGGATTTCGGGATGTTGGGATTTACTTTATTTAAATTCAGAACCATGGGATTTGGGAATCAGGACCCCTCCTATCCCCCCTCAATAATAATCATAAAATTTTGTTTTTTTAAATTTGTCTTTTTCAGATTTTAAAAGGAAATTAATTAAATGATAACAAATTAACAAAGGAATGCCTTAAACAAATGTCAATTATCTAAAACAAAGAATCATATTCAATATACAAAAAAATCTTTATTTTAATAGGGGAAAGCTATCTGTGGATGCATTAAATCCCTGACATAATATCTAGGTTAATTTTCATCATAACTATAAATACAACAGTATAAGAGTTTATTTATGGATATAATATCTTTAAACTTAACATTAAAGGATAACAGGTAAAACTGTTTTATTGTCCTAAATCTCAGCTTTTGATTTATTATGTCAGATCATGTTATATCAATACAACACGTCTTAAAATACGTTTGAAAATTTCGTTTTCCAATTTCAGACCTTCACAGAAAGGCCCTGTGACTACCGAAAAAAGATATTTGGTAAAGACCATAAGAAAATAAGCAATTAAATGAGAAAGCTATTTTTTTCTTTATTTACCGTGCAGAAGTCCACACCAGCGGATAATTGAGTAAAGGGTGTCATATATTAGCAGCTTACACGAAAACGTTATGCACCCATGAACCAACAAAAACAAACAAACATTAATTGTTGTGTTTGAATTCCCTCAGTTTTAGTTTGTAACCCGATTTGTTTTTTCTAATGACTTTTGAACACCGGTATACTACTAGTGGCTTTATTTGGGACAGGCAAGGTTAAAACAGTTGTCAGGATATTTAAAACTGCTTGTCTCGTCGGTGTCAAAAAATTCCAGATCTTGTAATCTTTAAATTATTAAATTCTTATTCTCAAGTAGATATAGAAACATAAGAATATGAACATATAATCAAAGTTGTTGAAGTTCATTGATGAAGATTAACAATAAAAGGCCTAACAGGAAGAATAAAAATGTGATACAATTCAAATGAGAAAATAACGAACATTTGATTCATATAAAAACAAGAATGTGTCCTCAGTACACGAATGCCCCACTCGCACTATCATTTTTCTATGTTCAGTGGACCGTGAAATTGGGGTAAAATCTCTAATTTGGCATTAAAATTAGAAAGATCATATCATAGGGAACAGGGGCGGATCCAGGAATTTATTAGGGGGTGGTCACCTTTTGAAATCTTAAATTAAAATTCAATTTTTTTATGGCCCCTTATAGGAAGATTCTGTTTGCCACAAAGCAAAACACACTTGCATATAAATTTCAAAACAGTTCTGTTTGCTTTTTTTACGTTCATTCATTGCTTTATCAATAAATGTTTAAATATCAGTAGTCCTTTGCTCAATGTTGTCAAGAAAAAGTTGACCTTTTGTTCTAGCTTCAGTATGACTTTTTTTACATGATTTCTCATCACGGCCGAAATGATCGTTAAGTCTTGTACTTGCATGTGCCATATCTGTTAGTGGTTTGCATGATAATGTTCTCAAACTATCAACCCCAAACAGAGCACAGAATATGCAGTAAGCTCCTTCTTGTGAAGTTGAGCACACTAGCCCATCATAGCGATTTAGCCAATTCAGCTGAAAACAGTCTGTTCTTTCCTGCATATTTTTTTTATAGGAAAGTTATAGTTTATTCCAGGTTGGAAATGATTTCTTATCAAATTAAATTTCTCTTCGTTTGTTAATTTACGTGTTGATTGTTTTACAAAACCAATGTCGTTTGTACTTATATACTGTATAAGTCGGGGGTTGTTCTTTAATCTGATCACTTTTATTCGTATCAATGCTAGGTCCATTTCAAGTCGTTGGTACTTCAGAGGGGGCTGATTTGTGGCGTTTCCTGAAGGAAAGAGGGTATAAGTTACAAAAAAAATGGAATGAACGAAACTTTTAGACAAACAGATGATGGAACGGGGGTATTCATTCAATATAGAATATTTATGTGACTTTAAAACTTGAAAATTATTTTTGAATTTCGGCATCACAGTAAAAAAATATTATTGGTCGAGAAAAGTTATTATACAAACTTTAAAAATTTAGATAAACGTAATGTAAAAAAATATATAAATTACCTGCTAAAAACAAAGTAATTAGCGATTTTTGATTTCATGTTCATTGTATAAACATACCTGTCAAGGTACATGTATTTAGCCTTAAGGTAAGTAATGACAACTTTATGATTGGTGATTACGATAGACAAATTGATTTGATCGACGAATTTTATTTTCAAAATGTTCAAGGTGCACCATTTTTGCAAACCCAGGGGGTGGTCACCGGCACCGGATGACCACCCCCTGGATCCGCCTCTGGGGAACATGTGTACCAAGTTTGAAGTCGATTGGACTTCAACTTCATCAAAAACTACCTCGACCAAAAACTTTAACCTGAAGCGGGACAGACGGACGAACGGACGAACGAACGGACGAACGGACGCACAGACCAGAAAACATAATGCCCCTCTACTATCGTAGGTGGGGCATAAAAAGACAGAAACTTCCGAATTAATGGACTCTGGCTTGAGACAGACATCATACGCATTTAGCAACAATACTGACACATCACCAATCTCCAAGTTTAAGCACTCTAGAGATAAGAAGAACAAGCAGTTGTTGCTCCATTAGTGCCGACCAAAAATGTTAGTATTTTTTTCTCAACTTGTATCAATTTGTAAGAATTTTTTTAGTATTGAAAGTTCGATACAATAATAAACATTTGATGTTATAGGGTTATTGCATGAATATTGGGGAATATTGTCCCGAGTAGAATTTTATATTGCACGAGCTTGCGAGTGCAATATGTGTTTTACGAGGGACAATATTCACCAATATTCCTGCAATAATCCTTTTAATGTACAGTAATATAATATTTGAAAGTAAAAATTGGTTTACACTAAGATTTTGGTGTTGATGACGTCATGAATTTTGAAGATTTATTGCACGCTAATTTTTGGTTACTTTCTGTGGGAAATGTTATATTGCTAGATCTATGCAATAATTCGGCATATTGCATGCTATGAAATTCTAACGATTAATATTGTATCTTTGGAGAAGAAGATCTACGTATAACTAACTTGTTTCTAATCCTTTTTGTGATATTTTGCAAATAAAATTGATAATTTATAAACTTCTTCACTTTGAAATGCGTATTACTTTTATTTGACAAGACGTGTCAGTTATGAAGTGTAGATCAAAGTTTCATCCAATAAGATGAATAATAAATCAAATATTAATCACGTGGTATACGTCAATTTGCCAATGAGACAGCAACCCAAATGACAAATAACCAAAAGTCATCTTTTCGATGGATGATTATCCAAAAATGTGCGACTCACTTTCATAGCTGCTTTAACATTGGTTTGCAGTGTATATCAAAGCTATATAACCTTATATAAAGAATACAAAGACGAGTAAAAAGTGTAGCGATCTCCGACTCGTACTGAGTTTCTTGAAGACACACTCTTAAAATAACTGGAGTAGTGTATAGTATGTATGTGAAGTTAGCAGCCGGTTCGTTATTCGTTATTCGATATTCAATATCCAACCGGCTGCCGGCTAGCAGTCGGTTCGATATTCAAAATTTATAGGAAAATTAAATACTTGATAACATTAAAAACATGATTTTCATAGTTACAAGGACTAATAAGATACGTATAAAATCGTTAAATGACTTCTTCAAGCTGTCGTAATTTCTCGTTGTCCTCGAATATAAACCCTAACCCTTTTCTAAGTTACATATTTGTCTTTCTGTAATATAGATTTTTGTCGATAAAACAACTTCAAAGATGTACTTTTGTATATAAATTTCTTAAGACAAAAAGAAAAATCAATAACTCTAGAAATATTTATATTTTTTATAAATAGAGAACAAGCGTGGACACAGATGAGTGTGGATAGTATGTCTGGATGTTTGGCAGTGTCTTATGACAAAAGAGAGTTCTATGTTTTCCTATATGGTGTAATTATACTGTGTTGCACGATGACAACCAACCTGAGCATTAGGAGTATTGTTTATTTAATATTTATTTTTTATGTTCAAGACGGGCATGGAAGAGACAGTAATAACATTAGTTGCCAAATGATTATGATAAAATATGTTCCACATCTTTGATTTTTGATACATTTTGTAGATACAAGAGCAACACATTATAGCTTCATTTATTCGTGTGTTTTTTTCTAAATGGGAGATGATACATAGATTTGATAACATGATATAAGAAGCCTGTAATTCTATGGTTGTCGTTTGTTTGTGTGTTACATATTCACTTTTCGTTTATTTTTTGTACACAAATAAGGCCGCTAGTTTCTTGTTTGAATTGTTTTACATTGTCATTTTGGGGCCTTTTATAGCTGATAATGGGATATTGGCTTTGCTCATTGTTGATGGCCATATGGTGACCTGTAGTTGTTAATTTCTGTGTCATTTTGGTCTCTTGTGGAGAATTGTCTCATTGGCAATCATACCACATGATTCATCTTTTTTATATGTATTTGCTTACTATTTGTATGGTTCTATTTATATTATTTTGTGGTAGATCATCAGTATCATTAGTAAAAAAATTTGTTAAAATGTTCCTCAGATTAGAATACATTTATTGGTTTTTAGTAATGACAACTTGCCTGACATGATGCTTGGGGCTAGATGATCTAGGAAGTAAACCTTTGTGCTGACCAATATAAGACACAAATACATGGAAACCTAATCAAAATCATAAAACAGCTGTTACTGTTAATGGACTAACGAATATATATGACTTTTAAACAAATGTAAAGGAAAAAAATGACAGGGTGGGGCCAAATAGAGTTCAAGGGGAGCTAATAAGAGAGAAATTTTAAAGTTGAGTCATCTTTTTAGACGCAAGTTAAATGAGAGGGGCAGGACCATTTTTGGGACATCTGGATCGGGTGGTTTTTAAGTTCAGGATTTCGGGATTGACACTTTCATGGTCAGGGATCACTTTCTTCAAATTTCGGGATGTCAGGTTTTGATATTTTTTAAATTCGGGACCTCAAGATTTCATGTTTTTAAGCCGGGAATTTCGGGAACAAGACCCCTCCGACCCACCCTCTTAAACAATCACTTATTTAGACTTACCTTCTAATTATATATAAAAAAAACACAACTCAGAACAGGAACAATATGACACTATTTCTAATTTACTTCGACTACTGATATGCAAACCTAAAAACAGACCGTGCCCAAAAATATCATAAAATAGTGATTGAAAGATTGATTGCACTTTGAATATATACTTCAGACACGTGTTACATGAGCCGGTTTGTTTACAAATAATAATGTCACGTGCTCACGCACTGACGTCACAATTTGCATCGATCTTGCAATTCACTACACAATTCACTCATACAGAACCAATTATCATGCAAACATGCATTGTGAATGTGATTGGTTATCAAAGATTGCTTCCCTTAGAAAAACTTAGTAGATACTTAGTCAGCCGTAGGCGGTTGAGCTAAGGTTAGCGCGCTGCCTCGTACCACAGAGGTCCCGGTGGAGACAAGCAATTTTGTAATGAAATTCGTGCTCTCCGGTTACCGGCATTGGCGCCCAACAATAATAACCCACGGTTAGAAGAATTACCTAGCCAGGTTAAAATATGAATATAAGAAAGATGAAAATATCATCATTATAGAGTATAATGACTCTTGAGGTGGGGGAAATGTGACGGGATTGCTTCCCTTAGAAAAACTTATAGTAGATACTTAGTCAGCAGTAAGCGGTTGAGCTAAGGAAGTACTTCTTAGCTCAGTCGGTTAGCGCGCTGTCTCGTAACACAGAGGTCCCGGGTTCGAGTCCCGGTGAAGACAAGCAATTATGTAATGAATTTTGTGCTCTCCGGTTACAAAATAATACAGAAATAATGCATGTACAGTATTAGAAGAAATTAGTTCATCCACAGGCACTACTGTGCCCGGAACGACTACAATTTCCCACTTGATATGCGCCGCAAATTGGATTGCGATTAATAACCGGCTTATCCTTGAAAATTGAAAAAAAACATCGTAGATGAAGACGATGTGAGGGGGGTGACGAGAGAACGGCCTTGTTCATGGTACATCATATATTTAACTCTATCCTTAGCAGCCCTTGCTTCACTGGAAACTGCTGTGCGTTTTTGTCTGTCTTTGAACAGAAATCATTACCTTTGATTTGGGTTTTGTCCTTATCCTCGTTGTTATCATTTGAAGAAGTAGAATCAGAATCATCGGAAGAGGACGAAGATTGATTAATCATCTGCCGAGTAAGCTCTTTAGCCCGTTTTCGCGGCCGTAACTACCTATGAGGCAGGGGAGGCAGTTCTAAACCAAATTTTTTTTTGGAAGTAATAAAATGAAGTTTTGACATTATGTACACCAAGAACTTGAATTTATATAATAAACAACACAAGTTTACAGTTTTAACAGTGTTAGGTACGTGATATATGCGCCATTTTCCGGATTTTTGATCGAAAGTGAACCGTTACTATAGTATTAATGAATGGGTGTTTTTATAATGGCCCTGTTATATGTCCAAGGTCTGTAATAATGGTCGAGGAAGTCTGTAATGGCTTGAGGCAACGCCGAGGGCTATTACAGACATCCGAGGCCATTATTACTGACCGAGGACATATAACAGGGCAATTATAAAAGCACCCATTTCTTAATACATTTATTAACCAACTGAACAAAAGTGTATGTGTTGCTGCTAACTTGATGTACTGTCTTACTCTTTTAATAACAGTTTAGTTTGAACAAAATAATTTGTACTTCACCATTATAAAGCTTTACATATACCAAATATCCATGATATTAAGTTGCAAGAGATATGTGTTAAAAACATGATGAACAGTGATCCCTTTATATGGTTCTTTAATGTTGGATGCTGGTTACTAAATTAAATAAAATACAAAAAGGTATTATACTCTTTACAACTTAGTTTAATTAACTTTATCAAAAACCCTAACAGGGCTTAATACAGACAAACTGGGCATTAATACAGGGCCATTACAGAAAAACAGGGCCATTACAGAAAAAACAGGGCCATTACAGAAAAACAGGGCCATTACAGAAAAAACAGGGCCATTACAGAAAAATCAGGGCCATTACAGAAAAACAGGGCCATTACAGAAAATATGTAATTTTTAATAAACAGTCACTTTTGGCAATAATGCACTTAGTTGGTTAAAAAAGTATTTGTATTTTGGTTGTTTTTTTGTGTGTGGTCGTCCGTCTGTTATTCAGTATTCGTACGAAAACACATATGAAACTTTGCTTTCGACAATTTTGATTAAAACTTGACTGTTCTAATTTCACATTTATTTAGGGGCTCAATTAAGCAGAGGAAGTTCCCTTTGAATTGTGAATCTTTTATGATATCGGGAATTCGTTACCGGCTGAATCAGCTGTTTTAACCGCTTCTCCCGATCGTACGAGAACATTATGGTTAATGCCTTAGTAGTTCACCCCCATTCGTTGTAGCAGGGACTTTCTATACTAAGTATATACTTGACTGTATTTAAAGTCCCTGTTTTTAGTTACATGTCTGTCCAGCTTTCAACAATATTGAAATTCAAGGTCCTCGATAAAAAAAAATATCTTGCGTTCCATGATCTTAGTTGCTTTATATGTTTTTTCAACTTAGTGACTTACCAGTTTGATTTCTAATAAAAATATCTTTAAATACAGCAAGGACGTATGTTAGTTATACGTCCTTGAATACAGGTAATAATTGTTTGCATAAAAATTGCTTCCAGGATTCAGCATTACTGATATTTCTTAAAGTAAGGAAATCGAAGAAAAACGGGTCATTTATAGCCATATTGAGAAAAAATCCATGGTCACAATGTATTTAATGTTAATAATTATAGGCCAAATAACAGCATTTAAGAAGGAGCCTTGGCTCACCCCAAACAGCAATCTCAGCTTGTTTTTGCATAAAAATTGTTTCCAACTTCAAGCAATACTGTAGTCCAAATAATTATGACGTCTGGCAAGGCTATTTTAATTTTTTTCTGGGACGCCTTCCTACAACGTCGTAGGAAGGCGTCCCAGAAAAAAATTAAAATAGCCTTGCCAGACGTCATAATTATTTGGACTAGCAATACTGATGTCTCTTAGAGAAAGGAAATCGAAGGAAAACGGGTCATTTTTAGCCATTTTACCACCCACCACCCCTTCTCTTGGGGCCTCACTCAGTCGGCGGCCCCAAATCCCTGCCTCCCCTGAATTAGAACCCTATAGTTACGGCCCTGACAATCCTTACAATAAAAAATTCTGATAGCTAGGTAACTTTTTCCCATGAGAGCCAATCCACCCAATATCAACAGAAACTCTACATCTGATAGGTCTTAATTTTTAGGTTTGATAGGTAGTTTTTCATTATGTTTTTTTTTTTCTAAAAAAAAATCTCCCCATCCATCCCCACCTGTCAGAATAAACTGGAATAGTACACAAACTACACATTTATTGGTTAATCAGTTGATCATGTGATCGGCGTACTAATGCAAAATGGTGGACGTAACAAACGAAAGTAGAATGTCGCATTGAAAAGTCAAAATTGTGGTAAAAAAGTTATTTTTGACAATTTTAAACATAGTAAATCAACAGTACTTACTTCCGGTATTTCATACACACAGGTTGGCGTCCAAGTAGGCTATCAAAATGATCAAGCAACCACCCGGTTTAATATTAAAGTGAATCCGGGTCCGTTCGCGCCCATTCACGTTCGCACCCCATCACATTCGCCCCCTTTCACTTTCGCACCCTACACGTTCGCGCCCACTTTTGATTGGATTTGTGTTAATAACTTTGTAATCAAGTTTTGGCAAGTGTATTCATATATAGACAATAATAGTGCAACTTGACATATAGATAATATGAGGAAGGCGCTACCCAGCAGGCACAAAACGTTGTATCAACGTTGATCCAAAGTCAGTCTTCAACGTTGTTACAACGTTGAAACTTGGGTTAGTTTTGAAAGTTGTAATGACGTCGAAATTCTGACGTTGAATCAACGTTGCAGTTTCAACGTTGTATTGACGTTGATAACATGTTGAAATCGGGTCCAGTGACGTTGAAATCAGGTCGGGTTTAGATTGAAATCTGGTCGAGTTAGGTTGAAATCAGGTCTGGTTTAGGTTGAAATCAGGTCGAGTTAGGTTGTAGTTGGGACATTTGTAGGTTGGTTGAAGTGATGGTTTTGGGGTGTACATTAATCCTTATTGGCACGTGTTCAAATACAACAACAAGATAACTGAATTATGAAATGAAAAAGCCCCTTTCAAGTTTTATTTCAAGTTAGTGTCCATCAACAGTTCCTTTCTCAACAAGGGACTCCAAAAGAGAATAGTAGACAATAACAATCAGAAACAAAGAGAAGAGACAGTTACAATATCAACATTTTATTTGAAATCAAATATATCAATATTAACAAAGCTTACTTTTCTAGCACATCAATTTCTCAAAGCAAAGGAAAAAAGAAAAACTTACTACAGCACACTGGTTTGATTCTGGTTGATCAAGTTTTCCAACTTATACAAAATTATGTAAATGCAGCAAATTTGACACAGTGACACAAAATGCCTCCTTTGTTTTATGTGAATACATAGCAGGACCATAAAAAAAAGATGTTCTCATTTTAAGTTTTTGTAAGCCGATATTTCATGTATTTACTTCTTTTTTATTGTCTTTTTTTCATTTTTATTGATACTTGTTGATCTGAAATTTGACTTTTGAGGGTATACCGTATGTTTTTTTATTCATCTTGAAGGCATTTGGAACAAACCATACCATCACCAAGCTGTTTACTCATTCAATCATTATCCATACACCCGATACAATTGAGTAAACCGGAGAAAAAAAGATGCACCAAATAACTTATTTCTAAATTTCACTGCCTTTTTTTACTGGCACTTAATTGACTATAGAAATAAAAAAAAAAGAGGTTTTTAAAATGAAAAATTTATTTTGTTTTAATGATTTATTCTTCTGGCCTAGAAACTCCTTCTGCTCTCTGTGGGGCACACTTCAAATGTCCTGATCACTGCGCGGATATTTTGGATTCTGGTGTCTCTTTGTGGCAGACTAGAACAGCATCTGAAAGCATGGAAAAGAAATAACATAAATTTGAATTACATAAATAAAGTTGTGTACTTTTACAAGCCGGAAATGTTATCAAATTTTACCAATTATTAAACAATTATTTTAAATCATAGAAAACAACATGTTCATTTGAAACAATTGTACCAGCTTGCATCAATAACAAGACAAAGCATGAATCCTTTAAACCAGATCTGTGTTTGCCAATATCCATAATGTTCATATACAGATAAAACTATCAAAGATGAGAGGTATTTAACGAAAAAATCTAAAAGACCAAAATAGTGTTTAAGAGCAGACCATTTCTATGTGTGTCAGCAGAGACACTCTGGTGTCACACACCATATTGAGTTGTATTGGAACGAATGGCTAGTTTTCGATGACACCCCCTCCCCCTTTTTCTGATATTACTGACTCTGTGCATGGCTAGATATGTTTTATGTTAGTTTGCTAATTAGAGGATATATGCAATCATGTTTTGAAATGAAACTGAATTAGATTCAGTAAGATAAGACCTTCTCATAATTTCTATGAAGGTAAACATGCAGATAATCTGATAAATAATTTGAATGTGTTTGTTTATCATATATTAGGATTCTTCGTTAATTTAACTGTAAAATAGACTTACGCTTATATCAAGAGGTTTATACAGAAAAGTCTTCTATCTTCTTTATATTCCTTAGACGCAGTTGTTCACTATTTGTTCATCAGTCTGGTGCGATAATTTCTCGAGGATGATTTTCAAATTTTTCTAAACGGATGTTAAAAAGAGGTGCGCGTGCTTGCGTGCGCATCCAAATGTAAATATTCGGAACTCCAGTTGAAAAACCGCGAAAATTTAAAAACTTCTCAATTATTATGTCTATTATGATTACATTGTACATCGATGATATTTTAAGTTTATATATTAAATATCAATCGGTAAAAATAATTAAATAAATATACCGAATAATTTCACCTATTTATTTAATTGAATGAAAGCAATTAAAAAAAATCGATTTGATTTAAAAAATATAAACTAAGAATATATCATATCTATACAGATATACATATAATTAAAATAGCATGAACAGGTTTTTGAGATCTCCCAAAATATAGATAATTAATATACCAAAATTAGATCTTCTTAATAATTGGTTAGAATTGATTTTTTTTAAAGATACTTAAAAAAATAAACACAAAACAAAATTAATTTGAAAAAGCCGATTTGTTATTGTGATGTCTCCTGACCACTTGTTCTTGTCCAAAACTCCTTTCCATGCATAAACAATGCAATTCGGTCTACCCCCTTCTTTTGTGGGAAAAAATGATTGATTATTTAGGGATCATGGAAGCATGACAGGAGGAAACCCCTCACGCTTATCATATGGCAGTCAGTGGACCCCCTTATAAGTATTATAAATTCTAGATTAGACACTTATTATCCAATCGTTTATAATACTGCAGCACTGCTCATTGTTCGATCTGCTCATCCAATATATCTGTACCCTTCAATTTTGACAATAAGATTTTTCTGTCTCGATTGACTGACGTTAACCCAACGTTGAATTAACGTTGTTGTTTAAACGTTGATTTTAACGACGTAAATTCAACGTTGAAACAACGTTGTGAATTCAACGTTGAATACCATGACGTTAGATCAACGTTGAATTTAGGTCGATCAACGTCACGACCATATTTCAACCAAATTTCAACGTTGTCACAACGTTGAGTGCCCACTGGGTACCTTTAATGCCAGCTTTATACTAAGACTATACTATATCCTATATATATTGATTGGATGTTGGTTGTTTAACGTCCAGTGGCAAATATTTAATGCATTTTCAGGACGAATGCCCCAGGCTACATTAAGGTAGCACAATACAAAGATTTTTTTACTTCCAATCACTAACCTTTGAAATGCTGTAACTTTCTTATGAATGCATAGAAAATAATAAAAGAGGTATATATAGATAGATAAAAGATTAATCTTTTAAATGAATGCAATATTTGTATTATGCAATCATTATGTAATCAATTATTATGTAATTAGTGGCAAAATCTGGGTAAGTTCACTTGAATGAATTTAGCTCTATCCTCTCTTTAACTATACAGAAAATTTTAACGAAATCTTAATCAACACATCATGGGCTTCAAAAGGGTGTCTCAAATTGTCCCTATGGGATTCCATTCTCTCATAAATCTCTAATTAGTGTAAACATCCTAACCACATAAAAGAAGATAATGTTTAATTAGGTGTAAAATTTGTTCTATACATTCTATCTAAAATCTGAGACACCCTTTTGTAGATAATGGCCATAGGAACAACATATAATAAAATCAACCCTCTAGGGATACCTATGCAGAAGCTAATTTCATTTGAAAGTGGAAATTTGGTGAAAAATATTTTAGACACAGTTAAAATTATAATTGGCTACATAATTGTTGCATAATACTAACATTGCATTAAATTGAAAGAGTATTCTGTTAGCTATCCAAAACTACCACTTTTATAAATTTTCAAGCATAATTAAGAAAGTTACAGCATTTTAAAACTTGGGATTTGGAGTTATAAAATCTTTGTATTGTGCTACCTTAACATATAGTTTTTGTATAAAATAAAATTATAAGTTCAGATTGAAAATGTTTAGGGAATGATCATTGAACTTCAAAAGGCAGGAGGGGGTTATGGTATTTTGCCTAAAAAATATATTCTTATTTCCAAATTGATGGGAAAAAAATCTGTTCAAGCACTGAAGCAGAGGACAAAAAAAATATTTTGAATCCAGATCTTCACCAAAAACATTAAAAATGATTTTATCTTTCATCTTGACTTTACAAGTAAAAAAAAATAACCAATATGAAAATAAGGTAACATAGCTTTAAGGTTTATTTGGACCCTTCGACTAAAATGAATGCATTTTCATCTCAAAATTTACTCTGAGTACAGACAAACCTAAGTATCTAAGCACTCTCAAGGCTATTTTGTGTAGTTATATTATTTTTTTTTACAGGAAGGGATTGACCAGAACTAGAGAATGTAATAAATTGCAATTGTTCAAACGAAGATTTTTAAATGATGGCACCAATCTCGGAAGAAGAAGAGAATTATGTTCGATTAGCTTTGTTATTGAACGTAGTGGCACCCAGAGCAATTCGTACCTATTTTGACAGAACATTTCCACCTACCTACCTACCTTCAACGCTCAATACTCACTACGATACTCTTGATAACTTGAAATTCAGGAGAGTTTTAAACCAGACACAGTGGAATCTTTTGTTTCCAACAAATGGTATGTTTAAATTGACTTATAAGGAACACATATAGTTTGTATTCAAAACTGTTAATATATATATGAATGCAAAAACCCCAACAACAATCCTTTGTTGAATATAAATGCATATAGTAAAACACAAAAATACTGAGCTCCAAGGAATTTTCAAAACGGAAAGTTTCTAATAAAATGGCAACATCAGAACACACTGAACAAATGAACAACAACTATCAGTCATTCCAGACTCGGTAAAGGCATTTTCTTGTGTACAAAATGGTGGATTTTACATTGGTTTACAGATAGATAAACCTCTAACTTGTATGACAGTTGTATAAAAGTCAATTACACAACCATGTGTGAACAAAACAAACATACATAATTGGTAAAAATGTCAATAACAGGGGTACAGCCGTCAACGTTGTGTTGATATCTTAATTACTATAAAACAAACAGATATATAAACAAAAAATTACCATAACACAATGGCCTGATGAAAAAGTACAAAGCCACGTCACATAAAAAAAGACATGAAAAGGAACACAAAGCCCATTAGAAAAAAACGAAAGACAAAAATACAGAAATTATCATAGACCAAAAACACAAAAAAAATATACAGAGCCACGTCATATGTAACCAAAACACACAAAAAGGCATATAGAAAAAGCATGTGTGATCAATTTCTTGCCATCAATTCTGCTCAACCCTGGCTAAAGCCATCTTGAACTTACTACTGTGAGATGTTTAATATACGACCGTTTTCCGGACATATTATGCTACACCTTTGTTTGTCTGTATGTCCATCTGTTGTGTTAGTCTGTCTGTCCGTCGTCAATATGTCGGACAATAACTCATAAAATGATTTAACCAATTTGTATGCAATTTTGGTGAATTATTTATATCTATTGACATGAGGTCTCTTGATTTTTATAAATACTTCAAACTGTTACTATCTACTACACTAGAATTGCACAATGTTCTCTGCTGTTATCAAAAGCAAAAAACCTATTTTTTTATTCAATATACTGTATATTATTTTGAAATTTATTTGATATGGTGGTGGTAACTTGTATTAAATGAAATGGTTGGCATATAGTAGATTAACTTTTCGATTCTTCGAATAGGATGTTATTCATTAAAAAGGGGAATTTGCTAATTTTTGGGACAATAACTCAAAAATTGCTTTGAGCAGTTTTACTTAAATCTTTGTGATTGGTTTATGTCTATCAAAATAACCTTCCTTAAGTTGTTTATTTTTATACCGTTTTGATATGACATTGAGGAGTAATGTAATTTTATTCGTTGAAAAAGTGCCGGAGTATCATACACTCAAGGTGCAGTTCTTTATTTCGCTCGTGTTAAAAGGATTGACGCGAGATTGCTGTTAGTCAATCAAAATACTATATAATAATGAAACATACATCTAATGTAATCATTAAATTTTAGCTGGTAATAGACACTACATGTATATTGTGTATTTGTTCAAATATTGTATTTGGTGTATACATGGTATAGAATCATTGAAAAGTGTACATATCTGTAAGCCAATGTACATCTGACTGTTTTTGGTGTTATTTAACAAAATGCCCAATTCTCAATTTTAGGACGATACTAACTGAAGATGTTCAATGGCTAATTGTTTGTAACACGTTTGATGTTATAGGCGTACCTGTTTCTAATTAATTTGATTTTGATACTTTTTGTGTGCATTATTCTAATACTTTGATGTTACAGGTGTACCTGATTCAACAACTTTTGACATAACATTGATGATTTGCTTGATTAAAAACTTGACATCTATTATTAAGCCAATTAATGGATTTGACAAACTTCCACTACCAGTGGAGACAACTCCAGGAGCTGATCTTGCAAGGATTAAATGGTACAGAAATATATTAGCTCATCATGATAGTAACAAAATAGCCACTGCTGATTTCAATACAGCATGGAGTAATATATCTGATGTAAGTGTTACATATGTATCAATGATTATAGAATATTGCATGTATTTAAATGATTGTGTACAGAAAATTAAGAACATTGAATACAAGAACAATACAATCATTAAAATTGACAGTAAATCTATTAAAATAGCCAATCCAGGATTGGACATCATATATATTTTTGTAACTTATCATATCCATGATTTCATACTTGTGAAAACCACTTCTACAAATTGTGCTCTTGTATTAAACTGCATTTGTTTGACATAAAATCATCAGCTAAATGCACAAAAAAGTAAATAAAGTGTAGCAAACTCAATATAGAAATATATATTTCTAATTTCACAAAACTGTAGCATTAAGTTTTTTAATTTTTCCGTATTTATTGTTCATTGTCTTGAAATCAATTATTTGTCTGTCCTTGACAATGCAAAGCTTGAAGTATTCCAATCCCTCTGAGATTTCGTCAATATCGTTTGCAGGATTCAATTGACTTCCTGCTTCTTTTTTATGTATTTTTTTTATCAGTTTTTACTTTTCTAATACTTTGTATTATTTGCTTATTTCTTGGCCAATTAGAACATTGTAGAATGTGGTTTAACTCAAAGTATTGAATTCTTAGGGTTCTTTAATATGCTGAATTTATCTGTGTATTTATGATTATGGCAGCGTCGACAGTTTTGTATAGTTTTTATACGACCGCAAAAATTTTAATTTTTCGTTGTATATTGCTATCACGTTGGCGTTGTCGTCGTCCTGCGTCGTCTTGCGTCGTCGTCGTCTTCCGAATACTTTTAGTTTTCGCACTCTAACTTTAGTAAAAGTGAATAGAAATCTATGAAATTTTAACACAAGGTTTATAACCACAAAAGGAAGGTTGGGATTGATTTTGGGAGTTTTGGTCCCAACATTTTAGGAAATCTAACAGTTTATGTAGATTCTTTATTTTTGGTCCTGTTTTCAAATTGGTCTACATTAAAGTCCAAAGGGTCCAAAATTAATCTCAGTTTGATTTTTAACAAAAATTGAATTCTTGGGCTTTTTTGATATGCTGAATCTAAACATGTACCTCTGCGGTCGTATAAAGCTGCGCCCTGCAGAGCATCTGGTTCTATATTACATCTTATTTTTTCTATATTATATATATAAGAAAGCTATGCATTTGCATTATGCAGAGGCTATATTGGTATTGCACTACGCTAGGTAAACCCGTGTAGCAATACATTCTTATACAATTTTATTAGGTAAAATTTTAAAGCATCGAACATGATACATTCTCATAGGGTCGCCTTTGGTACATTTTTATGCCCCACCTAAGATAGTAGAGGGGCATTATGTTTTCTGGTCTGTGCCTCTGTTCGTTTGTTCGTCCGTTCATCTGTTCGTTCGTTCGTCCGTCCGTCCGTCTGTGCGTCCATTCGCTTCAGGTTAAAGTTTTTTGAAGCTGAAGTCCAATCAACTTGAAACTTAATACACATGTTCCCCATGATATGATCTTTCTAATTTTAATGCCAAATTATAGTTTTGACCCCAATTTCATGGTCCACTGAACATAGAAAATGATAGTGCTAAGTTCAGGTTAAAGTTTTTGGTCAAGGTAGTTTTTGATGAAGTTAAAGTTACATCAACTTGAAACTTAGTACACATGTTCCCTATGATATGATCTTTCTAATTTTAATTCCAAATTAAAGTTTTGACCCCAATTTCACGGTCCACTGAACATAGAAAATGATAGTGCGAGTGGGGCATCCGTGTACTATGGACACATTCTTGTTATATCATTAATTTTACACCAGTTAAATTTAAAGCATTACACTATATATACATTGCTAAAGCAATACCCTATGCACAATATTATGTATGTTCCTGTCGTAATTGCACTAGGTACGTCGATCTCAAAAGTATCATATTAGGTGTATGTTTTCATTTTAGATGTACAGATATGAAATATCTGTGACGGGAAGTTATACCAAATACTCTGATCTTTTCTATTTTGTTAAAATGTATAAACGAGTTAAAATTCGGAAGATTAAATGAAATAAATACGTTTTAAATTTTAAGCGTCTGAAGCGCTTTTCTGAATTAACCTTGATAAGGAACACTAAAGGTCCAACATTTGAAAGCCACGAATGTATAAGAACCAAAATAGTTAAAGAGCCATAGTATGCATTATGCTTTAATTGTTTAAATCCTTGTTACCCCAAGGGTGACTGGGGAAACGAAATATGGTCATTTGGTCTTCTTCCGACCGGCAGTAAAACACTTGCCGAAGTGGGGCATCCGTTTGGATGTCTCGTGTAAAGAGAGGGCAACACTCTTTACACATTAAGAACCCTTCCAACAACTCTTTGAGGGGTCCGTAGGTGGCCTGTTGCACGGCAAAATTTCTGTCCCTATCCAATAAACCCCCATTTTCCAGTGGCACTCCAAATTTCCTAGACCATTATCCCTGATGGCTTCTGTTATGAGCAAAACTTCCTATTGTAGTTATCATGTTTATTTGTTAACTTGTTCTCGTCCTGAACATGCATGAAATATTTGCCACTGTCCGTTAAGCAACCAACAATCAATCAATCAAATTAAATCTGTGTATGTGGATTTTTAACAAATAATGCCCTGGAACGAACAAATATTTTCTTATGTTACTGAAGCTTTTCCATTCAGCAAACATTACATCATTCTTTGTCATTTAGTTAAATAAAAGGGAAAGTTGATCAAGACAGGAAATTTGATAAATAAAATATTTTTTGCAGAGTTGCGTCATGAGCATGTGTGTCAACAAGACTAATGAAATAAGTTTATAATGTAGGCTATACATGTATTGTGTGCGCAAATCCTCAGATTAACAGCATGCAGAAATGACGAATATGAAAATATGCAGAAATTAGGTATAATTTTTTAAATACAAACATGCAGAAGTAAGATTGAAAACGAGGTGTATACCCGATCCTAATATTAAAACCGATCAATTGATTCTTACAACCAGAGACATATATACACATATATGTCTCTGTTACAACACTGTGTTAACCGGGACAAATTCAAACTCGATATTTGATTCATAAAAAAATTTAACAATCCATGCAAGCATTAAAAAAAGGTGCGGAAACCACTCTTATTTAGAAAAGATGAAGTTCAATTGTTTAAAGATGAAGTTAAATTGTTTAAGTCTACGGTAACTTTCTTTCATTTGGGGTAAATTTAATTACAAACTTGCATGTTTTTTTGCGACAGAAATATTCTTTAAAATTAATTAGTTTATTTCCTTATCAATTTATCATGTTTATAATGCTAGATGATTTGTAATACATAGGAAGATGGGTAATTCACATGCACCAAATTGCTCCAACATTGTACGGTATAATAGAGTTGCGACGTAAAAGTTGTGGCGACGCTACTGTAGACAATGACATCGCTGGATAATTTTAATGTTCCGGCCCAAAAAATAAACTTCAACAAGGAGTAGCGTAAAAACTAGCACGGTTGCTAAGGATTTTCTTGGCACCGATGGATTAGTCTTTCATGTTTGAATCTTATATCATTTTTTTTTTAAATTCTGTTGACCAACAAAATAGAAAATCTTGATAATGTAAAGATATCTGCTAATTAGGGCCATGCCTTTAGGCGGGTCGCCCTATAGTGATCAGTCTGTCCGTCCGTCCGTCTGTCCGTAACACTTTAACTTTGTGTCCGCTCCATATCTAGAGAACCATTATGATTTCATACTTTATACTTTACATGTTTATTAACCACCACCAGAGGGCGTGTCATGATGTATGTACAACTTCCTAGGTCAAAGGTCAAGGTAAAAAAACTTTGGTTTCAGTTGACAACCCTGTGTCCTGTGGTGAAGATCGTGTCCGCTCTATATCTTGAGAACCGTTATGATTTCAAAGTTTATACTTGACATCCATTTTAACCAACACCAGAGGGTGTGTCATGATGTATGTACAACTTCCTAGGTCAAAGGTCAAGGTCAAAAACTTTGGTTTCAGTTGACAACCCTGTGTCCTGTGGTGAAGATCGTGTCCGCTCCATATCTAGATAACCGTTATGATTTTATACTTAATACTTAACATGTTTGTTAACCAACACCAGAGGGTGTGACATGATGTATGTAAAACTTCCTAGGTCAAAGTTCAGGGTCAAAAACTTTGGTTTCAGTTGACAACCCTGTGTCCTGTGGTGAAGATGGTGTCCGCTCCATATCTAGATAACCGTTATGATTTCAAAGTTTATACTTGACATCCATTTTAACCACCACCAGAGGGCGTGTCATGATGTATGTACAACTTCCTAGGTCAAAGGTCAAGGTAAAAAAAACTGGTTTCAGTTGACAACCCTGTGTTCTGTGGTGAAGATCGTGTCCGCTCTATATCTTGAGAACCGTTATGATTTCAAAGTTTATACTTGACATCCATTTTAACCACCACCAGAGGGCGTGTCATGATGTATGTACAACTTCCTAGGTCAAAGGTCAAGGTAAAAAAACTTTGGTTTCAGTTGACAACCCTGTGTTCTGTGGTGAAGATCGTGTCCGCTCTATATCTTGAGAACCGTTATGATTTCAAAGTTTATACTTGACATCCATTTTAACCACCACCAGAGGGCGTGTCATGATGTATGTACAACTTCCTAGGTCAAAGGTCAAGGTAAAAAAACTTTGGTTTCAGTTGACAACCCTGTGTCCTGTGGTGAAGATCGTGTCCACTCTATATCTTGAGAACCGTTATGATTTCAAAGTTTATACTTGACATCCATTTTAACCACCACCAGAGGGCGTGTCATGATGTATGTACAACTTCCTAGGTCAAAGGTCAAGGTAAAAAAACTTTGGTTTCAGTTGACAACCCTGTGTCCTGTGGTGAAGATCGTGTCCACTCTATATCTTGAGAACCGTTATGAATTTCAAAGTTTATACTTGACATCCATTTTAACCACCACCAGAGGGCTTGTCATGATGTATGTACAACTTCCTAGGTCAAAGGTCAAGGTAAAAAAACTTTGGTTTCAGTTGACAACCCCATGTCCAATGATAAAGATACAATTTTTTTATCACACATTATTATCAGCGGGGCCCACAGAGATGGCTCCCATCTCAATGATATCTAGTTTTGATGATTTCCCCTATATATCCTTTGTATTTTTGGAGTGTCATGCTGTATGCTCGTATCTCAAAAATGAAAACGGTTACCCCCTCTTTTTATTTTATTCTCTGGTGTAACTTTACAAGCAGAATTCATATGTGAAATTTAAAAAAAATCTGTTGTGTAGTTTTATTACATACACTTTGTCTTAAGGGACTATCGTATTTCAAATTACATAATACATAATTTCAATGATGGTCCGTATCAAGGGAAAATTGACATTTGGCATATGAAATATATCCCAAATCGAGCAATGTATAGAATTACAAGTATGTCTCTGTTATAAAAAAATATTATTGATAGAGTTATACTAGTTATACAGTTTCAAAACCTATGAATATTTCAAAATACTATGAATGTTCCATCCCATAAATAGATGACCTCAGCTGTATTTGACAAAAAATTTCAGATTTTGGGTTTCTCAGCATTCTCAATGCACTTCAACTTCGTATTTCAATTTGCCTTTTTAAATTTTTTGATTGATGCGTCTCTTTGCATGAGTATTTTGAAGACGAAAGACTCATCTGGCAAACACAATACAACTCTGTTATCTATGATGAGTTTGTTTGGTTGAAAAATGACACATGACACATTTGTGTCATACATGTTTTTCCTTTTGTATTTGGATTTCCATACTTTTAGTGACAATTTTTGTCACATTCGGCAATAGCTTTATCCTGATCCATAGGCGGATCCAGGGGGGGGGGGGGGGGGGGGGCCTGGGCCCCCCTTTTGTGGGAAAAATTTGGTTGATTATATAGGGAATCATTGAAGCATGACTGGAGCGCCCCCCCCCCCCCCCCCCCCCCCCCCCTTAGGAAAAGTTCTGGATCCGCCACTGTGATCATCAGTTGGACACATACAAATCTACAAAATTTATCCATTAATCTATAGAACAGTTGTAGAAATATAGATTCCTACACTGCAACAGATAGATAGATAATTTTATTAACCAATAATGGTGCCCAAAATTTGAGCTATACAATTAAATGAATTACAAAATAAAGCACAGAAAATGATTAGAATGATTAAAGTACATTTAAACAAAAAAACCACATGAATACACATTTACACTAATTAACCTGATATAAACCAAGTTATTGACAAAACATAGTTGTTATGGGTGCCACTGTGACCTGGAGAAATTACATAAATCTTAATATAGTTCTAGGTCTATGGGAGACAACTCCTTATCAATTTTTTTCCTATATATATATATATATATATATATATATATCTATATATATTTTTCTTCTATTTTTTTTTAATATTTTCTATAATTTTCTTTTGTTCTTCAAAAAGGGAGTGCAATAAATTAGATAAGTTTGAAGTAACAAACAAATCTTCAGATGAAAGAATCCAAACAAATTTCATTTCATCAGATAATCTTGAAAAATTTTTGAATTTTGAATTTAAATTAGATAGATGTTGAGATCAAGTATCTTTTAGAACAGGACATTTTAAAAGAAAATGTAGTTCGTCTTCAACTGCGTTCTTACATAGCTTACACTTTCTGTCTTCAGCTTTAATTCCAATATACCTCCCTCTTTCAATTTCAAGATCATGACAGCTAGTTCTAAATCTTGTGATTATTTGCCTGTCTTTTTTTTAATTCATTTTTAAATATGGTTCAAACATAAAAATATTTTTAAATTTTCTGTAAGTTCTTAATTTATTGCCAGATTGTAAATTAGTACACTTCCCAGAATTGCTTTCTAAACTAGTTAACCAGCTTTCTTTAAATTTAATAGTTAAAGATGTTTTTACTTTTTTTAGAATATGGTTTTGTTTAAAGTTTGACTGGTTAACAAATAGATATTCTAAGTCTAGAAATTTAAATATATGTTTAATGCTTCCTATCCAAGATTCCTGGTTATGTTTGTCCATAGAATGAGATAGATTTATGGCTTCCCTTAGAATAATATTTGAAGGTTCAATATCTTTCATAAGATGGATCCAATATTTTACCATATTCATTATTACATAATACAGTGTAGGGAGTGAACCTAATTCTCCTCTACATGCCATATTTGATGTTTTTATATTAACTCCAAGTGAAAATTTACAAAGCTTCCCCTGTGAGATGATAATGAATAATTCATGAATATGCATGAACATTTCATGAACTGTTCATGAACAGATTTCATGAACAGTTCATCATATCTTCATGAACATTTGATGAGCAATTCATGAACTGAAAATCGACAGTAATGTTCATGAACTTTAATGTTCATGAACAATTCATGAACAAGAAAGGTTCATGAGCATTTAAATGTTCATGAACAGCAATGATCATGAACCCTTTCTTGTTCATGAATTGTTCATGAACTTTGTTCATAAATTGTTCATGAACATTGAAGTTCATGAACACTTAAATGTTCATGAACCTTTCTTGTTCATGAATTGTTCCAGTAGATTCCACTGGAATTATCACTGGTAAATCCACAAACTGATTAACTAATATAAAAATTATGTGTGATATATAAACTTCTCTTCCTTTCTGTAATTCAAAACTTGCTGTCTCTGTATTTCCAACAATAATTGCTGAATAAAGGTATTAAAATGGAGTCTGCATAAAATCTTTTTCATATCATTGCTGGCAGCTCATATTTAATCCCCTAAAAGTACAAAAATATCCACAAAGAATCAATTGTTCAAGAGGTAATGATTGTATGAAGCAATACATTCAATAGAAACAGCATTATGCATCTTAAATTGCATTGGAAGTTTAAGTTAAACTCAAATTTAGTACCCCCCCCCCCCCTCTTTAACCCTTGAAGATGAAACTGGCGACTTAAATTATTATTAACGTTTCACCAAGTTAATTTACGATGAATATTATTCACACAATTTAATTTCTACATATCAGATTATCATATATACCCATGTACCATTTACATGTCAGATTACGATATGTCTGTTATGAATGTGACAACAATATATCAATTTATCATTCTTCATTAATTTATTGTCTGCCTAAACTTTCTGATGTTTTGCTCAGATTAAAATCCTAAATGTTTTATATTGCCTCAACAAATTGTATTTCATAATCATTATATGTTAAATCAAATACTTATCTGAAAACATCTGCGTTTGGATTCTCCATTTTTGTTATCCAGCGTAATCATATGACGTCATATTTGCAAGTGCGTTTAAGTCAAGGTGTCAATCTCGTCCCATATAATATCGGCCCGAAGTTGATTCGTCCCTGTTATGGTATTTCAGTGAACTTATCAAAATCGGTCGACCGTTGGACTACGGAAACAGCCGATTTGCGGGGTTTGCCGGTTTGTAGAAATTTAAAATCACAAGAGTTACTTCCCCTTAATATGGGTGTTTGAGAATGTTTTGAAAATGTATTTCACTTTCATTAAAATATACGTTTTCCTTTTAAAATTTTAGTTTTGTATATAATATCTATCTTAAAATACAGCTACAACTTCTATTTCATCTTATTTTATTTTTTTATTTTGCAGGAATAAAAAAATAAAAACACCATACATTTATGATATTTCACGAATAATTAGGTAAAATGTTCTACTCTGATCGGTCGAAACGGTACCTATGATATTCATTTATAGTGTGATGTAAGTTATAAATGTTACACCTAGTGATTCATCAAAACTTCATGAACATTCATAATTATTTTTAATGAACATTTCATGAATTTTTATGAGCAGCTAGTCATTCATCAAAACTTCATGAACATTCATAAATACTTTTAATGAACATTTCATGAATTTTTATGAGCAGCTAGTGATTCATCAAAACTTCATGAACATTCATAAAAACTTTTAATGAACAGTTCATGAATTAAATTCATGAACCTTCATTTATGAATTATTTATGAATTTTCATGTACCATTCATGAACATTCACGAACCATTCATGATAGTTCATGAAGTCATGAATTTCTTCTCGCCGGGGTTGGTATGAATTTTCTTTAGTACAAGATAATCAGTTTCTTTTGATATAAAGTTATCCAAATGTATTTGTTTCTTATGTGGTATATAACCCCAAATTTCAGATCCATACAACAAGATTGGTCGGATTGTATGGTTATAGATGTGTAATAAAGTACTAGGTTTTGGGCTTTCCACTGAAAAGGTCTTCCTTAATTTGAAATATGCTTTCATTCCTTTGTTATAAAGTTCTTTCTTTGCTATTTGGAAACTCCCAGATGATGAAAAATTTATACCTAAGTATGTGTAGTTCTGTACACATTCTAAAGTCTGGTTTCCTAATGATATTTTAATATTTTTAAGTCTTCCTGATTTGTTAAATACAAGAACCTTGGTCTTTTTTGTGTTAACTGTCATTTTATAATCAACTGTAAATTTATTTAATTTGTTAACACAATTTTGAAGTCCTTGCTCTGATGATGATAAAAGAACTACATCATCAGCATACATTAAAATATTTAAGGGATGTGTATTTAATGGGATTGGGTCACATGTTTGGTCAAAATAGGTTGGCAAATCATTTAAATATATATTAAAGAGACAGGGACTGAGATTATCCCCTTGTCTTACTCCTATATTTGATTTAAAAAGGTTTGTCCTGTGTTGGTCTATTTTTACACAAGTTTCTGTGTTTTCATACATACATTTTATAATGTCATAAAATTTTGTTCCAACACCTATACATTTAAGTTTATAAAAAAGGTGGAGATGTGAAACTGAATCAAATGCACGCTTAAAATCTACAAAGCATGCATACAGAGGCTTCGAATAATTTTTCACAAATTTTTGAATGATGGTATTTAACACATACATATGGTCTGTTGTGCGACATCCTTTAGTAAAACCAATTTGCTCACTTCTAATTATATTTCTAGTTTTTATACGACCGCAAAAATTTTTAATTTTTCGTCGTATATTGCTATCACGTTGGCGTCGTCGTCGTCCGAATACTTTTAGTTTTTCGTACTCTAACTTTAGTAAAAGTGAATAGAAATCTATGAAATTTTAACACAAGGTTTATAACCACAAAAGGAAGGTTGGGATTGATTTTGGGAGTTTTGGTCCCAAAATTTTAGGAATTAGGGGCCAAAAAGGGCCCAAATAAGCATTTTCTTGGTTTTCGCACTATAACTTTAGTTTAAGTAAATAGAAATCTATGAAATTTTGACACAAGGTGTATGACCACAAAAGGAAGGTTGGGATTGATTTTGGGAGTTTTAGTTCAAATAGTTTAGGAATTTAGGGGCCAAAAAAGGGCCCAAATAAGCATTATTCTTGGTTTTCGCACAATAACTTTAGTATAAGTGAATAGAAATCAATGAAATTTAAACACAAGGTTTATGACCACAAAAGGAAGGTTGGGATTGATTTTGGGAGTTAAGGTCTGAACAGTTTAGGAATTAGGGGCCAAAAAGGGGCCCAAGTAAGCATTATTCTTGGTTTTCGCACCATAACTTTAGTATAAGTAAATAGAAATCTTTGAAATTTAAACACAAGGTTTATGACCATAAAAAGAAGGTTGGGTTTGATTTAGGGAATTTTGGTCCCAACAGGTTTTCAGGAATAAAGGGCCCAAAGGGTCCAAAATTGAACTTTGTTTGATTTCATCAAAAATTGAGTAATTGGGGTTCTTTGATATGCCGGATCTAACTGTGTATGTAGATTCTTAATTTTTGGTCCTGTTTTCCAATTGGTCTACATTAAGGTCCAAAGGGTCCAAAATTAAACTTAGTTTGATTTTAACAAAAATTGAATCCTTGGGGTTCTTTGATATGCTGAATCTAAAAATGTACTTAGATTTTTTATTATTGGCCCAGTTTTCAAGTTGGTCCAAATCGGGGTCCAAAATTAAACTTTGTTTGATTTCATCAAAAATTGAATAATTGGGGTTCTTTGATATGCCAAATCTAACTGTGTATGTAGATTCTTAATTTTTAGTCCTGTTTTCAAATTGGTCTACATTAAATACCAAAGGGTCCAAAATTAAACTAAGTTTGATTTTAATAAAAATTGAATTCTTTGGCTTTTTTGATATGCTGAATTTAGTCATGTACTTAGATTTTTGATTATGGGCCCAGTTTTCAAGTTGGTTCAAATCAGGATCCAAAATTATTATATTAAGTCTTGTGCAATAGCAAGAAATTTTCAATTGCACAGTATTCAGCAATAGCAAGAAATCTTCAATTGCACAGTATTGTGCAATAGCAAGAAATTTTCAATTGCACAGTATTACGCAATAGCAAGAAATCTTCAATTGCACAGTATTGTGCAATAGCAAATATTTTCAATTGCACAGTATTGCGCAATAGCAAGAAATATCTAATTGCACAATATTGTGCAATAGCAAGAGATTTTCAATTGATTGGAGTTATCTTTCTTTGTCCAGAATAGTAGTTGAATCAACTTAAATCATTGTTTTATACAATACACAATGTATATTCACTTTTACTACCAACTGATAAATTTAAACAATCTTTACTATTCAGTGATAACAAAGGGAAAGGGGGATGTGAGAAAAAAAATGGGGGGGGGGGGTTAAACTTTTCTCATTTCAGATTTCATAAATAAAAAGAAAATTTCTTCAAACATTTTTTTGAGAGGATTGATATTCAACAGCTTAGTGAATTGCTCAAAGGAAAAAAAAGTATTTTAAGTTCATTAGACCACATTCATTCTGTGTCAGAAATCTATGCTGTGTCAACTATTTAATCACAATCCAAATTTAGAGCTGAATCCAGCTTGAATGTTGTGTCCATACTTGCCCCAACCGTTCAGGGTTCAACCTCTGCGGTCGTATAAAGCTGCGCCCTGCGGAGCATCTGGTTAAAAATTTTGTCAACCTGTTATTTAGAATTGAATTAAATAACTTGCCTATGTTATCTGCAATAGTAATGCCCTGTAGTTTGATGGATCATGATTAGATCCAGACTTGTGAAGGGGGGTGATAAAGCCTTGGCCCCATAATTTTGGGTAAATACTACTGGAAAATACTAAATTAAAGAGTTTTTGTATTAGAGGGATACAAACGGTTTGGCTATATTTTATCATTTCATTCGAGATCATGCTGAATCCACTCGATTTAGAATTCTTAAGACTTTTTATTGCTTTTTCTATTTCCTCAGGTGTTATTAAGTAGTCAAGTTCATTAAAAACATTTTCATTATGGAATGATTCAAGTTTCTTCTTAATCAAATCATCACTATATTGTTCATTCTTATTTAATTTTTGAAAGTATTCTTGCCATTCAGATGGGTCGATAGTATTCTCAGATTTGTTTTGACTATTATTTGAGATATTTTTAATTTTATCTGGTAGTTGCCAATAGGCTTTGGGATTTTGATCATATAAATTATCGAGTTTATTCATGATGTCTTGTTTGAATTTTCTTATTTTTGCTCTTCTTTGTTTTCGATACGATTTCAGGCATTTAAAAAAGGACCCTCGTACATAAGGATCTGTGTTGTGATTTTGCATTAATTTGTATTTTTGATATAAGTTTTGTTTTAAATTTATTATATCTTGATCTTGCCATTCTCTATTCTTTTTAATTTTCTTCTTCTTGCTTTTTTTTGGTTTTCTAATAATTTTCTTTGGTGATAAATCTGCGGCTTTTAGAAAAATCTTATTTATATCTTCTGCGGCATCATTAATTGAATCTTGGTCATAAATTTTCTTTATACTGTCTAATAAAATTTTTGATTTCATTTGAATTTATTGCATCTTGAAATGCTGAGACTGAGTTATCATCCCATATATACTTATCTGGCATTAAAGCTAGATTTAAGTTTCTTTCATAAATTTTTGTGTTGCATTTTAACATGCATGAGATCTGACAATGATCTGAGAAATCAGGTAAAAAATTATGAGTGTGAAAATATGTGAAATTTGGTAAGAGTTCCTCAGATGCTAAAAAATAATCGACAACACTACTTCCTAAAGGTTGGAAGCAAGTGTGTGCACCCATTAAATCACCCATTGTTCTGCCATTAAGGATACGCAATGATGAAGATATACATAGAGATAGGAGTTGTCTGCCCCTAGTGTTAATAGAACTATCTTTACTTTTCTTTGAATTAGACTAGAATCACATTTGTAATTGTCAAATAATGGAATATGTTTGTCTAAATCCATTTGGATATGATCAATATCACAAGCAGTTCTTGCATTGAAATCTCCTGCTATCATGATTTTTCCTGATTGGGAATATTTTACTATATCATTTTCAATCATTTCAAGAATATTATAATTCAATTTTCTATAGTAGGAAGAATTTTCAGGTGGATTGTATACAAAACAAATGTATAAATCTTCCTGAAACCTGAAGAATGTTCTGTCTAACTTTAACCATATAAAATCATTTGTGGCATGTTCTAAAAATTTAACACCCGGTCTTATTGTATTAAGTATATATACTGACAAGCCACCATGTCTTTTCCCACTAGGTTTGGTTCTAGGTCTTATAAGATGTACCGGTCTTTGAAAATTTGGAAGTTCTAAACAATTATCCAGATCACAGTGGGTTTCTTGCAAGCAAAAAATGTCTTGCTGTAAAAGATTGTCAACAAAAATATCATCTTCAAATTTGTTAAATCCCTTACTAATATATAACCATTGATATTCCATGTTGAAATTTTCAAGTTTTTTTTTGTATAAATCATGTGTGCTTACAATGATCAATAAAATAAGCATACACTAAAACCAGTAAATATAAGTCATAAAAATATGAGTTGCATGTAACTGTGTACTACAGAGATTTGTGATGTATAAAATAAAGTACATATATAGTAAAACAAGTGTATTACGATATTTCTCCACTCGAGACAGTTAAAATTTATTATTTAAAGCGCGAGGCTTGCCGAGCATTTTAAATGATTTAATTTAACTGTCGAGAGTGGAGAAATATCGTAATACACGAGTTATAGTGTCGGAATCTGTTTCTCTGATGACTTTAATCATTCTTTTACAAAGATTTTCAGAAACTTGTGTTCTTTATATGCGACGTCATCAGGCAAGGTCGCCTTTTTTCATGACGTCACAATAGGAAAATTGAGAAGAAAACAAAACATTTTGACGTCATAATCAAATTTTGACTAATCATTTGCCGAGAACAGATTTTTCACTAGTGAGGAGAAATATTTTTCTCACACCAGTCAGGAAATGTGAAAATAGCACAAAAATTAGAGAACATGTTTTATATCTCTCAATAGATAATAGCAATACATGTACATGTTTGTGTACTTATATTCTACAATTGCATGCAAGTTAAAATAAAGCTTACATTTACCTGTGTTTTGATGGACTTTGACCATACTGTAAATAGCACCATAGAGTTTAATATTTTTCCTGGGTAGTTTTGACACTGTGATTGAAACATGAGAACATTAAGTGCCATATACACTGGATAACTCAAACCACATGATAGAATTACCAGTATTATGTCAGGTACTGTTGACTTTAGCTAATGGCATTTTGATTGTTTACTAGTATAATGTTTTAAATCAAATATCTATTTGTAGGCTGTAAGTAGATTAGGTGGTCAGCCAATGAATCAAGAGTGCCAAGAGTTAAAGGTTAAAATCTTAGATCAGTCAAATCAGGAAATTATGCTGGAAATCAAACAATTACAGAAAGAGATGGAAGAATATAGACTTGCTGTAAATAACCCAATTCCATTGAACATCAGAGGTATGTGTTTTATTGTCAACCTGTAAAAGCAGTTATGAAGTAGTCAAAGACCTGGACATGACAAAATGTAAAACAAACTAAATAATAACAAAACAATAGAAACAAACAAAACAAAGCAGACTGGCAGCAACCAACAACAACCACTTTTTAGCTCACCTGGCCCGAAGGGCCAAGTGAGCTTTTCTCATCACTTGGCGTCCGTCCTCTGTCATCGTCATCCGTCGTGGTTAACTTTTTATATGACCGCAAATTTTGAAAAAAATTTCGTCGTATATTGCTATCACGTTGGCGTCGGCGGCGTCGTCGTCGTCGTCGTCGTCCGGCGTCCGAATACTTTTAGTTTTCGCACTCTAACTTTAGTAAAAGTGAATGGAAATCTATGAAATTTTAACACAAGGTTTATGACCACAAAAGGAAGGTTGGTATTGATTTTGGGAGTTTTGGTCCCAACATTTTAGGAATTAGGGGCCAAAAAGGGCCCAAATAATCATTTTCTTGGTTTTCGCACTATAACTTTAGTTTAAGTTAATAGAAATCTATGAAATTTTGACACAAGGTTTATGACCACAAAAGAACGCTTGGGATTGATTTTGGGAGTTTTGGTCTCAACAGTTTAGGAATTAGGGGCCAAAAAAGGGCCCAAATAAGCATTATTCTTGGTTTTCGCACAATTACATTAGTTTAAGTAAATAGAAATCAATGAAATTTAAACACAATGTTAATGACTACAAAAGGAAGGTTGGTATTGATTTTGGGAGTTTAGGTCCCAACAGTTTAGGAATTAGGGGCCAAAAAGGGTCCAAATAAGCATTTTTCTTGGTTTTCGCACCATAACGTTAGTATAAGTAAATAGAAATCTATGAAATTTAAACACAAGGTTTATGACCATAAAAGGAAGGTTGGGTTTGATTTTGGGAGTTTTGGTCCCAACAGAATAAGGGGCCCAAAGGGTCCAAAATTAAACTTTGTTTGATTTCATCAAAATTGAATAATTGGGGTTCTTTGATATGCCGAATCTAACTGTCATGACTGTGTATGTAGATTCTTAACTCTTGGTCTGTTTTCAAATTGGTCTACATTAAGGTCCAAAGGGTCCAAAATTAAACTTAGTTTGATTTTGACAAAAAAATCAATCAGTTAGGTTCTTTGATATGCTGAATCTAAAAATGTACTTAGATTCTTGATTATTGGCCCAGTTTTCAAGTTGGTCCAAATCGGGGTCCAAAATTAAACTTTGTTTG
The DNA here is from genome assembly GCA_019925275.1 of Mytilus edulis. Taxonomy (NCBI): domain Eukaryota; kingdom Metazoa; phylum Mollusca; class Bivalvia; order Mytilida; family Mytilidae; genus Mytilus; species Mytilus edulis. Next base: position 976,997 of record CM034351.1, on the reverse strand, counting down.
ATTTCATCAAAAATTGAATAAATGGGGTTCTTTGATATACCAAATCTAACTGTGTATGTAGATTCTTCATTTTTGGTACTGTTTTCAAATTTCAAACTTAGTCTGATTTTAACAAAAATTGAAATCTTGGGGTTCTTTGATATGCTGATTCCAAAAATGTACTTAGATTTTTTATTATGGGCCCAGTTTTCAAGTTGGTCCAAATCAGGATCTAAAATTATTATATTAAGTATTGTGCAATAGCAAGTCTTTTCAATTGCACAGTATTGCGCAATGGCAAGAAATATCTAATTGCACAATATTGTGAAATAGCAAATTTTTTTTTAATTAGAGTTATCTTTCTTTGTCCAGAATAGTAAGCAAGAAATATCTAATTGCAAAATATTGTGCAATAGCAAGATTTTTTTTTAATTGGAGTTATCTTTCTTTGTCCAGAATCAACTTAAATCTTTGTATATTCACTTTTTACTACCAACTGATAAATTAAAATAATCTTTACCATTCAGTGATAACAAGCAGTTTTTTTACATCTTATTTCCTTAGCTTATCTAAAATGTTTTTAGATAATGTATGTTGGACATTTGCCAGACATGACTATGATGTCATTTTCTATTTTTATTTGCCCATTACTTTATGTAAATAACTTCATTGGAAATTTGCCAATATAAAATGTTGCTGATGAAGTTTTTTTTATTGTTTTATACAATAAACAATGTATATTCACTTTTACTACCAACCAATCTTTACCATTCAGTGATAACAAGCACTTTATTTTACATTTTAATATTTTATGATGTATTTAAAAGAGTAGTTATTGTTGCAAACTCCATTAGAAATTTGAATTGATATCAGTTTTGGAAAAAAGGAAATGGGGATGTGAAAAAAGGGGGGGGGGGGTTAAATTTTTCTCATTTCAGATTTCATAAATAAAAAGATAATTTCTTCAAACATTTTTTTGAGAGGATTAATATTCAACAGCATAGTGAATTGCTAAAAGGCAAAAACAAACTTTTAAGTTCATTAGACCACATTCATTCTGTGTCAGAAACCTATGCTGTGCCAACTATTTAATTTTAGATTTAAAAAGTTTGAAGAAGAAATCTTTAATTGAAAAATTTGTAAAATCTTGACATTTGTTTTGTGTAAAAAAAAACCATGTAATGTCAAAAATTTGATCACAATCCAAATTCAGAGCTGTATCACGCTAGAATGTTTTGTCCATACTTGCCCCAACTGTTCAGGGTTCGACCTCTGCGGTCGTATAAAGCTGCGCCCTGCGGAGCACCTGGTTACCTTTTGAACTTCTTCTAAAGAACCACTGAATGGAATGAAACCAAACATGGCATGAATGTTCCTTATGAGGTGCTGACCAATTGTTGTTACTTTGTAGCCGATCCATCATCAAAGATGGCCGCCAGCAGGGGACTTAATTTAACATAGGACTCTATGGGAAATGCATACAAATTACTTCTCTAGAGAACCACTTGAATGAAACCAAACATGGTATGAATGTTCCTTATGAGGAGTTGACTAAGTGTTGTTACTTTGTAGCCAATCCATCATCCAAGATGGCCGCCAGGGGGGGACTTAGTTTAACATAGGACCCTATGGAAAATGCATACAAATGACTTCTTCTGGAGAACCACTGAATGGAATGAAACCAATGAATGAATGTTCCTTTCCTTGGGAGGTGCTGGCCAAGTGTTGTTACTTTGTAGCCAAATTTTATCTTTTTTGATATGATTTCAAAAACCAAAGTAGAGGCATGCAGGTGAGCAATACAGGCTCTTGAGAGCCTCTAGTTTTTGGTAATTTATAAATCCTTGAAGAGTATATTTCAGTGAGGCAGGGTTCAACTGGCCTTTATGCCATGGTTCACAAGTCAATGTTAAGTTTTTTTTGTGATTGATATAGAATACAGAGATGGGGTCTGATTGCCCATAAGAGATAACTATCTCACTGGTATTAAAGAGATAATAGTAACTGCAATTACGATTATCCCAATATGGCGACGGTAGATATAGGTAAAATCTTTACACTCATTTTTCTTAAATGTAGCATGCTTTTGTCAATAGTTACTCAGCTGCAAGGTTTATCTATACCAGTACATCATATTTGAATCGTAAAGGTGCACTGGATTAGTCTAAGCGCTTTGAAAATTGCCGTCGAAAAATTCGGGATGATAATCGTAACTCGGAAAAAAAGATAATCGTAATTATGGTATTTAAAAATGGAAAGATAATCGTAACTGGAAAGTGTTTTATTGATATTGACACTTAAAACATATATCTAATAGCATATAATGAAGTTATGTCGATGAATTATTTACGAAACGTTCCAACATCTTATGACATTTCTTTTTATGCATATATATTATTAACAGTTCTTAGGAAAACAGCTACATATGTGTATTAATTTATGTTTTTTGATTGAGTTAAGTCTGCCAATTGATATTTTAACGTGTGTTTTTCTATGTTGTGATGTTATGCTATTGTTTTTTTACACTAGTAATTTTGGGGCCCTTTATAGCTTGTTGTTCGGTGTGAGCCAAGGCTCCGTGTTGAAGGCCGTACATTGACCTATAATGGTTTACCTTTTTATAAATTGTTATTTGGATAGAGAGTTGCATGTCTCATTGGCACTCACACCACATCTTCCTATATCTACATACTAGTATATCATAAAATTTAGTTTTTTTAATAAATAATGCCGTTAGTTTTCTCGTCTAAAGTGTTTTACATTGTCATTTCGGAGCCTTTTATAGCTGTCTATGCCGTATGGTCTTTGCTCATTGTTGAAGGCCGTACGGTGACCTATTTTTGTTAATATCTGAGTCATGTTGGTCTCTTGTGGAAAGTTGTCTCGTTGTTAATCATACCATATTTTTTTGGCATTTTAGCTACTTCATGACTGTCACTGAAATTTCGATATCTCAGAAAATAACTATAAACAACACAAATTTAATTTTGAATTATAACAATATGACATCCTTTAAACAGTTAATGCTATATAAGAATAGAGAAAAGTTGGGATTTTTTGTGTATTATGAAATTAAGTAACGTAGAGTTCTTTGACAAACATGGATTTGTGTTCTCTTATAGTTTGGCCAAAAGCCCGAAAATGAAGAATTGAAGTTGATGTGGCTTTAAATTGTCTTACAAGGAATACTTATTCAAAGAATGACTGCAAAGTGGAGAATAAAATAACGCATATTCCGCAATATTAGAAACAAACTAATTTGAAAATTCTTAAATACTCGGTATATGAAAAGTATGATGCATACATATGCATGGAAGATATCGTAGAGACAAATATTGAAGGTACTAAACAAGGAACATTTTTGTATTTGCATACTTGCCATACAATAAGTTATTTTATTATTAAATGTCATGTATTTTCTTGAAGCACAAAATATTTGTTGTAAAATCTATAAAAATCTTTGTAATTAAACAAGTTCCGACTGTGATGATGTACATGTTATGCCTTCTGATGTAATTTATCAATATACATATTTGTGTGTGTTTTTTTCAGTCCGTCAAGTGCTTCGTATTAAGACTATAGGTAAGGCTAAAAAAACAAAAAAACAAAGTAACTATAAACAAAAGTAACAATAAACAAAAGTCACAATAAACAATAGTAACAATAAACTGTAACTATTTTAGATCCTTTACCATACACACTGTTTAAAGAAACGTCCTAAAATACATGGGTATTTGATCAAAACATTTGAAGTAAATTTTTAAAATCATATATTATATCAGTATAAAATAGAAAAAAGGGAATCAAAGGGGAAAAAATGGACGGCTATATTTATTGAATTATAAGGAAAAGGGAAATATGAACACTCATATCTACCGATAAAGGTATCAACTGTTAAATCCGATAATGCAGTTATAAAGTTATTGACGGAAACTTTTGTTCATTTCGCGCAGAATTTTAATATAAACGTGATATTGGAGGCAAAACATATATATGACATATGAAAATGTGGTATACGTGACTTTCATTTTGAGCAATGAATTGAAAGGATTGCACTTTTGGGATATGGGATATAGCTAATCCCCCTCCCCCTCCCCTAAAAAAAAACAAACAAAAACGGACTTAAACGCGCACACAACATTGAAACTTTGAAAAAAATCAAAATATCTACTTACCACAATAGCTGTCTCGACAGCTGCTTCATTTTCCGTATCTTTAACAGGTACATGTATATATCAAAAGGTTCACCAGCTAATAGAAATTTATTATAGGATATGCATGTCACTTGATGATCGCTGTATAACATCTCTTATATTATGTGATACCTCGCAAGCTTTTGATAGGGTATGGCATAGTGGCCTCTTAATAAAACTAAAAGCGTATGGTATTGATGGAAATCTGTATAAATGGTTTGAAAGTTATATTTCAAATAGAAAACAAAGCGTTTTCGTTTCAAATGCCTATTCGCCTTTTGATAATACTAATGCAGGAGTTCCGCAAGGCTCTGTATTAGGTCCCCTACTATTTCCTATTTATGTAAATGACATAGCTGATAATTTGACAAGTCTAACTCGATTGTTTGCTGATGATACATCTCTTTCTTATTCCAGCAATAACCCTTACACTATAGAGGATGTCTTAAACAGCGATTTAGAACAAATTTCAGTATGGTCTAAAGATTGGCTTATTAACTTTAACCCTAATAAGACAAAGGCTGTGATATTCTCCTGCCATACTTCCCCAGACGATATTGAAATAGAATTTCAAAACCAATTAGTAGAATTTGTCTCCTGTCATAAACACTTAGGGATTACTTTTGATTCCAATGATAAATTCCATACACATATAGAAAATATTTTAAAGTGTGCAAGCACGAGATTAAATGTTCTTAAAAAATTGAAATATGTATTGAATAGAAATTATCTTGCTCGTATATATTTAACTTTTATAAGACCCGTTATGGAATATGCATGTGAGTTATGGGATGGTTGTACTCAACAAGAAGCCGACAATTTAGAACATGTTCAGTTAGAAGCAGGGAGGTTAGTAACTGGGTTGCCCGTGTTTGCTAGTCGGGAAGCTATATATTTTGAAACTGGCTGGCAATTGCTTGTGAACAGAAGAAAATCCAGAATGCTCAATATGTTCTATTCTATACATAATGAGACTGCCCCTGATTATCTCTGTGATTTGATGCCCCCGCTTTTTGGTCAAGTATCTAACTACGATTTGGGAAACAGTAATAATTATGTAGTACCCGGTTATAGACTAGACATAACTAGAAAATCCTTTTTTCCCATCCACTACTTTTGAATGGAATAGCCTTCCCCCCGACATACGTACGTCCAAAACATAAATATTTTTAAACGAAAGATGAAGTCCAAATTGATACAGCCACCTTCCTATTTTAGTTGTGGGGATAGAAAATTAATATCATTCATACACGTTTGAGAAATATGTGCAGTTCTTTAAATTCAGATTTACATCGTGTTAATATTAAACCCAGTCCCGCATGCAGCTGTGGCCACCCTGTTGAGGATAGTATACACTATTTTTTACAGTGCGCTCTTCACAACGAAGCCAGAGAAATACTGTTTTCAAAATTAGAAAGTTATGCTATATCCATTGAGCTTCTTTTAGCTGGTGACGGTGACCTTTCTTTTCAGCAAAACAAAGACATTTTGAGTCCGTACAATCTTATATCAGAATAACACAAAGATTTAAAGCAGTCAATTAACATTCTAAATTTCTACTTTACAACCTTTCACTTCAGTCTAGTTGTTTCATTATTATTCCTTATTATATTGTATTTTTTTTTTCTTTTTTCTTTTTATTTCTAATTTTTGTTTGAAGTATGTATTACATGCATTACTACTATGTTGTGTTTTTTTCGCCATTATCTAATGTACTTTGTGTTTATATTTATATTGGGAGAGGACGTCTCTAATGTTGTTATAACTTGTGTCCAATCCCTTTTGCTACTTTTGCAAGTAAAATATGTTTAAACTAAAAGGTTATGCATATTGTTGTCAGTTATAAATAGATATACAAGTTGAAATGATAGGACTTTTTTTTACTGGGAACTCACTTTAGTCCCATGACTGTATATATATATATATATATATATAGGTAAATTTGTCCTAGATATTAACCTGTACATAAGTTTCTTCATTTATTTTTATATGCGTTTATGTCATCGTTAAACTTGACATTTGCATTTTTAACACACAAAATACCATTGAAATGCTGAAAGACACATTTATTATGTTTCAGTTACTATTATCCGATAAAGAAAATTACGATTATCAAAGAAGAAAAATACCATAGAGTTACGATTATCATACCGAATTTTTCAACGGCAATTTTCAAAGCGCTCAGACGATTCCAGTGCACCGTTACGATTCAAATATGATGTAATGGTATAGATAAACCTTGCAGCTGAGTAACTATTGACAAAAGCATACTACATTTAAGAAAAATGAGTGTAAAGATTTTACCTATATCTACCGTCGCCATATTGGGATAATCGTAATTGCAGTTACTATTATCTCTTTAATACCAGTGTATCTGCGAGATTTCAGATTAAGCAACATAAGGTCACTGTTCTGCTGTTACTTAACAATAAGCAAATTTCAACCTGTAAAAGCAGATATAAAAGACCCGGACATGACAAAATGTTAAACAAACTAAATAATAAGACAAATAACCTGATTTATAACAAAACAATAGAAAAAAACAAAACAAAACAGACTGACAGCAACCAACGACAACCACTGAACTAGAGGCCCCTGCTCTGGGTCAGGCACATATATATATAGAGAGAGAGAGAATTTGGCCGGGTTTACATGTCTGTGATTGCTTTATCCTCCACTAACCTAGAACCCAATTTCAATGAGGTTTAATTCAAAACTTGAATTCATGGGTTTTTTTTATTTGCTAGATCAAACCGTGTTTTTTTTTTTATATGCCGAATTGTACGATGGATTTAGATTTAGGATTTTGAACTAAAACAAGTAATTGTCCAATTTCATTTTTATACGACCGAAAAAATTGAAAATTTTTTGGTCGTATATTGGTATCACGTTGGCGTCGTCGTCATCGTTGTCCAAATACTTTTAGTTTTCGCACTCTAACTTTAGTAAAAATGAATAGAAATCTATGAAATTTTAACACAAGGTTTATGACCACAAAAGGAAGGTTGGGATTGATTTTGGGAGTTTTGGTCCCAACATTTTAGGAATTAGGGGCAAAAAAGGGCCCAAATAGGCTTTTTCTTGGTTTTCGTACTATAACTTTAGTTTAGGTAAATAGAAATCTATGAAATTTTGACACAAGGTTTATGACCACAAAAGGAAGGTTGGGATTGATTTTGGGAGTTTTGGTCCCCATCAGTTTTGGAATTAGGGGCAAAAAAAGGGCCCAAATAAGCATTATTCTTGGTTTTCACACAATAACTTTAGTATAAGTAAATAGAAATCAATGAAATTTAAACACAAGGTTTATGACCACAAAAGGTAGGTTGGGATTGATTTTGGTAGTTGAGGTCCCAACAGTTTAAGAATAAGAGGCCCAAAGGGTCCAAAATTGAACTTTGTTTGATTTCATAAAAAAACTTGAATAATTGGGGTTCTGAGATATGCCAAATCTAACTGTGTATGTAGATTTTTAATTTTGGTCCCGGTTTCAAATTGGTCTACATTAAAGTCCAAAGGGTCCAAATTAAACTAAGTTTGATTTTAACAAAAATTGAATTCTTGGGCTTTTTTGATATTCTGAATCTAAACATGTACTTAGATTTTTGATTATTGGCCCAGTTTTCAAGTTTGTTCAAATCAGGATCCAAAATTATTATATTAAGTATTGTGCAATAGCAAGAAATTTTCAATTGCACAGTATTGCGCATTAGCAAGAAATCTTCAATTGCACAAGCACTTTATTTTACATTTTAATATTTTATGATGTATTTAAATGAGTAGTTATTGTTGAAAACTCCATTAGAAATTTGCATTAAGATCAGTTTTGGAAAAAGGGAAAGGGGGATGTGAAATAAAAAGGGTGGTGAGGGGTTACATTTTTCTCATTTCAGATTTCATAAATAGAAAAAAAAATTCTTCAAACATTTTTTTGAGAGGATTAATATTCAACAGCATAGTGAATTGCTCAAAGGCATAAAAAATATTTTAAGTTCATTAGACCACATTCATTCTGTGTCAGAAACCTATACTGTGTCAACTATTTAATCACAATCCAAATTTAGAGCTGAGTCCAGCTTGAATGATGTGTCCATACTTGCCCCAACCGTTCAGGGTTCAACCTCTGCGGTCGTATAAAGCTGCGCCCTGCGGAGATCTGGTTAAGTTCTAAGACCATTTGGTGTTAGAAACATATTCTATGTTAAATATATAATCTTAATCCAAATTCAGAGCTGTATCAGGTTTGAATATTGTGTCCATACTTGCCTAAACTGTTCAGGGTTCTGCATTTACGTTTGTATCAAGCAGCAGGAATATTTTAGTATTGTGACAATAAAGCCTTGTGAACGTAAATCATTCGAGTCCGTCTTGATGAAAAATCTTATATTTGGTAGCATTTGCTGCCATCATGTTTTGTTGATCACTTTGTACTGTCAATTTGAATTGGATATTTTTTAAAAAGGAGTTATGAGACTTTTTTTCTCTTGTACCATAGTGACAAATAATGACGGGTTAGGATTGATTATTAAGGTGGTACCTAACTCTGTAAAGTCACCTAAACGTTTTAATTAAGTTGTGTTGTAAAAGGATTTTTAGGCTCCTCAATGATCAAAATTTGTGTTTGTCAAACTGCTATATAACCAGTGTAGTTTTTCTAACAAAACGGTTGGTTCAAAATTTTTGAAATTTTTATATTTTTGTTAAAGGGTTAAAGTAAGTACTTTGACAAAATTTTATGAAAATTAAACGAGCCAAATTAATTTTAGTACAAGTGTTGGGTACCACCTTAATTTCAGGTTGATGAATTGTAGTCATTTGCTAAAACTTAAGTGCCAACTCCCTCTGGCCAAGTTGACCAAGGCTTGTATCTAAAATAAAATAAGGTGATGGATGTGGTATGTTTTCCAATGATACAACTATTCACCAAAGCCCATAATGAATTAGTCATTAACAATACTAGGTCCTATTTAGTCTGTAACAATGCTAAACCAAATACTGAAAAAAAAAGCTCAAATTAGAAAATAAAAAAAAAGACAACTGCAGGACTTTTGCACATACAACAAACGAAAAACAGGCATGATATAAAGTATAAGAACAACTTCTGAATTACGCTCCTGACTTTGGACAGGATGTAGCATGATTAAACATTTTGGTGAGCTGGCATTCTTTCCCTTTCCTGAATCAGTGATGCAATAGAACAACACAAGAACAAGTTGTACACAACAAAGAATGAAAAAAAAACCCACCTGTTTTACCTTTTAAGTTAAATTCCAAAATTTTGGTTCTTGAGATTTCTGTTGAAGTTAATTCTATGACAAGACATTGTTTGGATCGGAAACGTATTTCTTTTACATAGGAATAACGTTCATCAGGTAAGCTCAAGACAAACATTTTGTAAATTTTATAAAGTACAGGTCATTATGGCAAGGTCACAGCAGTCAGTCTGAAAGTAACTAAATATTTAACAGAAATATCATTTTTTTTTAAATTTTAAGGTCATATTAAAGAGGAATTGGAAATTTGGGCAGAAGATGATCAAATGTTTATAGAAACAAATGGAGCTAAGAGTGTATTAAAACGTATCAAAGAAAATGGTTGCGTTGTTGTCACTGGAAGTTCGGGAACCGGAAAATCTTCGTTGGTACGTCATGTTGCTCTTCAAATGCAAGAAAGTTATGAGATCATACCGGTAACCAATCCTGAAGATGTTATCAATTGGTACAATCCAAGTAAACTAATCATGTTTGTTGTTGATGACTTTTGCGGGACATATACCATAAATCCTATGAAATTTGAAAGCTGGAAAAATCAGATGGAAAAAATCAAATCATTAGTTGAAAAGAAACTGTTTAAATTAATTATGTCTTGTAGACTACAGGTTTACAAAGATGAAAAAATGAAATCTTTGTCATTTTATCAATCCTGTGAATGTAATCTTTTGTCTGAGGATCTACGTTTATCACAAACAGAAAAACAATTAATTGCTAAACTTTACTTGAAGACAAACGCTTCTAAAATCACGGAATTTAATCACATGTTTGACTGTTTTCCTCTTTTATGCAAATTATACAGCAAAAACACAAAACTGAAAATGTTAGAGTTCTTTAAAAATCCATTTTCAGTTTACAAAGAAGAGATAGATAAATTACAGCTAGAAGGAGCACATGTCAAATACTGTGCACTTGCTCTGTGTGTCATGTTTAACAATCATATTAAAGAAGAATGGCTCACAGAAGATGTCGATAAAGATATCAAAACAGTTATAAAGAACACATATGAAGCTTGTAAAGTGATGAAAGGAACATCTAGATTGGTACTTCGTGATGAACTAGATTCACTAACTGATACGTTTATCAGAAAGGATGATGACGTGTACAGAACTATTCATGACAAGCTGTTTGACTTTCTGGCTTATTACTTTGGCAGTGCTATGATATATTGTTTAATTAAAAATGCTTCATATATTTTTATTCGTGAAAGGTTTTTATTTGAAAAAAAAAGCAGTAGTGATGAATTCATAATAACGGTACCGGAAAGATATCAGCAAATATATATAAAAAGACTGGTAGATGACTGGTTGAAAGGAAGGGTAGGAGATGTCTTCTGTAATATCAATATGCACGATCCAATCTTCACACATAGGTTTCTTGTACATGTAAAAGGATTACCAATATCACAACAAGAACAATTGGCTAGTATATGTGACACAAAAAACAATAGAACTTCATTAATACAGTGCTCTTATTTAGGATATATTGATCTGGTTACATGGTGTTTACATCATTATATCGGTAATGTAAACCATTGTAGTGATGATGGAGGATCACCTCTGTTCGCGGCTTGTCAGGAAGGACATACTGAAGTAGTGCAGATGTTAATAACCAATAATGCTGACATTAATAAGTGTAGAGAGAATGATGGAGCATCACCTTTGTTCATGGCTTGTCAGAATGGACATACTGAAGTTGTACATTTGTTGATAACGAATAATGCTGACATTAATAAGTGTAAAGATACTGAAGCATCACCTCTGTACATTGCGTGTCAGAATGGACATACTGAAGTAGTACAGATGTTAATAACCAATAATGCTGACATTAATAAGTGTAGAGATAATGATGGAGCATCACCTCTGTTCATAGCTTGTCAGGAAGGACATACTGAAGTAGTACAGATGTTAATAACCAATAATGCTGACATTAATAAGTGTACAGATACAGGAGCATCACCTCTGTACATGGCTTGTCAGGAAGGACATACTGAAGTAGTAAAGATGTTAATAACCAATAATGCTGACATTAATAAGTGTAGTGATACTGGAGCATCACCTCTGTTCATGGCTTGTCAGAATGGACATACTGAAGTAGTACAGATGTTAATAACCAATAATGCTGACATTAATAAGTGTAGAGATACTGGATCATCACCTCTGTTCATGGCTTGTCAGGAAGGATATACTGAAGTAGTACAGATGTTAATAACCAATAATGCTGACATTAATAAGTGTAGAGATATTGGAGCATCACCTCTGTACATTGCTTGTCAGGAAGGACATACTGAAGTAGTACAGATGTTAATAACCAATAATGCTGACATTAATAAGTGTAAGATTACAGGAGAGTCTCCTTTATTTATAGCTTGTTTTAACGGACATACAAAAAATGTTGAATTGTTATTAAAGAATGATGCAGACGTTAACCTCAAATGGGAAGGACTAACACCCCTAGATATTGCGAGAAGAGAAAATCATTGCAATATTGTACATGTTTTACAAAAAACAAAATAATACGCTGTAAAAGTTCGGTACACACTATTAAATATAGAAAGCTATTCTTTTCATGTCAGAGTGTTCTCAATAAATATAAGGCACTGATATCATTTGATATTGCTTGAGGATCTAGAGAAGATAACATCAGTAGTGTTTGTTTTTATTGGATCAGAATATATATACCATGTAATTATTATAGTAAACAGTACATTTCTAGTTGTAGTATAAAAGTGATAATGGTTTTGTTTGACAATGTTGAATTCTGTGTAACATATATCATATCGTTTCTGTGATCATGTTGATTTTCTTCTCAAAATTGTTTTTTCTATGAATTTTGAAGAAAATAAATCTGTCAAAACAAATGTTTTGTCAAATAGGTTATCAAATCTGGTCTAAGATTTTTTTTTCTGAGATTTTTAATATTTCTTAGTTGATTTACCATGTTTGGTCATGTTGACTTATTTGTAAATCTTACTTTGCTGAACATTATTGCTGTTTACAGTTTATCTCTATCTATAATAATATTCAAGATAATAACCAAAAACGGCAAAATTTCCTTAAAATTACCAATTCAGGGGCAGCAACCCAAGAACAAGTATTCCAATTCATCTGAAAATCAGAAGGCAGATAGATCTTGAGCCGATTAACAATTTGACCCCATGTCAGATTTGCTCTAAATGCTTTGGTTTTTGAGTTATAAGTCAAAAGCTGCATTTTACCCCTATGTTCTATTTTTAGCCATGGCGGCCATCTTAGTTGATTGGCCGGGTCAACGGACACATTTTTAAACTAGATACCCTAATGATGATTGTGGCCAAGTTTGGTTTAATTTGGCCCAGTAGTTTCAGAGGAGGAGTTTTTTGTCAACGTTACGACGACGTCGACAGACGCCGGACACTGGACGCCGGACGTAAAGTAATGAGAAAGGCTCAGTTGGCCCTTCGGGCCAGGTGAGCTAAAAAAAATAATTTTCAGCCAATATGTTAAAATTTTAGAACAAAGGACACAGGGTAATGGTAAAATCCCCCTGATCTCTCAATCTTTCTATTATTATGCAGACATTTAGTCAATAGGTAGATACAAACGTGACTAAAAGGAATTTAGGTACACTTCCTGTCTTTTATGTTTACGGAGCGCCCAAAGTGCCAGTTGGATATTCAAAATATATAGCGAAAACCTACCCGAGACCGCTTTAATGAGGTTGAGACCCCCTGGTCTTTCAATGTCCATCAAATTCAATCACATCATTGACTCTGTATATATAAAGATTGTATCAGATGGATTTTCCAGAATAACGTCATCTTCAATATCTACGGAGGGCTTATATTGTCTCCTTTCAACCAAAAAGTGTCAAATACAGGACAAAGGGCACAGGGTTATGTTGAGAGCCCCCTGATCTCTCAATCTTTCTATTATTATGCAGATATTTAGTCAATAGGTAGATAAAAACGTGACTAAAAGGAATTTGGGTACATCTTTTGTCTTTTATGTTTACGGAGCGCCAAAGTGCAAATTCAATATTCAAAATATATAGCGAAAACCTAACTGAGACCGCTTTATTGAGGTTGATACCCTCTGGTCTTTCAATGTCCATCAAATTCAAGCACATCATTGACTCTGTATAATATGTAGAGGTTGTATTAGATGGATTTTTCACAATAACGTTATCTACAACATCTACGGAGGGCTTAGATTGTCACTTTTCAGCAACAAAAAGTTCGAAATTTTAGGACACTGGGCGCAGGGTAATGGTGAGAGCCCCCTGATCTCTCAATATTTTCTATTATTATGCAGACATTTAGTCAATAGGTAGATACAAACGTGACTAAAAGGAATTTGGGTACATCTTTTGTCTTTTAGTTTTACGAAGCACCCAAAGTGCCAGTTGGATATTCAAAATATATAGCGAAAACCTACCCGAGATCGCTTTATTGAAGTTGACACCCCCTGGTCTTTCAATGTCCATCAAATTCAAGCACATCATTGACTCTGTATATATAAAGGTTGTATTAGATGGATTTTCCAGAAACGTCACTCATATCTTCGGGAGGGCTAGAATGTAATTTTCAGCCAAAAAGTGTCACAATTTTAGGAAACAAAGGGCAGCAGGGTAATGGTGAAATGCCCCCTGATCTCTCAATCTTTCTATTATTATGCAGACATTTAGTCAATAGGTAGATACAAACGTTACTAAAAGGAATTTTGGTACACTTCCTGTCTGTTATGTTTACGGAGCGCCCAAAGTGCCAGTTGGATATTCAAAATATATAGCGAAAACCTACCCGAGACCGCTTTAATTGAGGTTGAGACCCTGGTCTTTCAATGTCCATCAAATTCAACCACATCATTGACTCTGTATATATAAAGATTGTATAGATGGATTTTCCAAATAATGTTATCTTCAATATCTACGGAGGGCTTATATTGTCCTTTCAACCAAAAAGTGTCAAATACATGGACAAAGGGCACAGGGTTAATGGTTGAGAGCCCCCTGATCTCTCAATCTTTCTATTATTATGCAGATATTTAGTCAATAGGTAGATAAAAACGTGACTAAAAGGAATTTGGGTACATCTTTTGTCTTTTATGTTTACGGAGCGCCAAAGTGCCAAATTCAATATTCAAAATATATAGCGAAAACCTAACGAGACCGCTTTATTGAGGTTGATACCCCTGGTCTTTCAATGTCCATCAAATTCAAGCACATCATTGACTCTGTATAATATGTAGAGGTTGTATTAGATGGATTTTTCACAATAACGTTATCTACAACATCTACGGAGGGCTTAGATTGTCACTTTTCAGCAAAAAAGTGTCGAAATTTTAGGACAATGGGCGCAGGGTAATGGTGAGAGCCCCCTGATCTCTCAATATTTCTATTATTATGCAGACATTTAGTCAATAGGTAGATACAAACGTGACTAAAAGGAATTTGGGTACATCTTTTGTCTTTTATGTTTACGAAGCACCCAAAGTGCCAGTTGGATATTCAAAATATATAGCGAAAACCTACCCGAGATCGCTTTAATGAGTTGAACCCCTGGTCTTTCAATGTCCATCAAATTCAAGCACATCATTGACTCTGTATATATAAAGGTTGTATTAGATGGATTTTCCAGAATAACGTCATCTACAATATCTACGGAGGGCTTAGATTGTCACTTTTCAGCCAAAAAGTGTCGACATTTTAGGACAAAGGGCGCAGGGTAGATGGTGAGAGCCCCTGATCTCTCAATCTTTCTATTATTATGCAGACATTTAGTCAATAGGTAGATACAAACGTTACTAAAAGGAATTTTGGTACACTTCCTGTCTGTTATGTTTACGGAGCGCCCAAAGTGCCAGTTGGATATTCAAAATATATAGCGAACACCTACCCGAGACCGCTTTAATTAGGTTTAGACCTTCTGGTCTTTCAATGTCCATCAAATTCAACCACATTATTGACTCTGTATATATAAAGATTGTATTAGATGGATTTTCCAAAATAATGTTATCTTCAATATCTACGGAGGGCTTAGATTGTCACTTTTCAGCCAAAAAGTGTCAAAATTTTAGGACAAAGGGCACAGGGTAATGGTTAGAGCCCCCTGATCTCTCAATCTTTCTATTATTATGCAGACATTTAGTCAATAGGTAGACACAAACGTGACTAAAATGAATTTGGGTACACTTCCTGTCTTTTATGTTTACGGAGCGCCCAAAGTGCCAATTCGATATTCAAAATATATAGCGAAAACCTAACCGAGACCGCTTTATTGAGGTTGACACCCCCTGGTCTTTCAATGTCCATCAAATTCAAGCACATCATTGACTCTGTATATATAGAGGTTGTATTAGATGGATTTTTCACAATAACGTCATCTACAACATCTACGGAGGGCTTAGATTGTCACTTTTCAGCAAAAAAGTGTCGGAATTTTAGGACAATGGGCGCAGGGTAATGGTGAGAGCCCCCTGATCTCTCAATCTTTCTATTATTGTGCAGACATTTAGTCAATAGGTAGATACAAACGTGACTAAAAGGAATTTGGGTACATCTTTTGTCTTTTATGTTTACTGAGAGCCCAAAGTGCCAGTTGGATATTCAAAATGTATAGCGAAAACCTACCCGAGACCGCTTAATGAGGTTGAGATCCCTGGTCTTTCAATGCCAATCAAATTCAAGCACATCATTGACTATGTATATATAAGGTTGTATTAGATGGATTTTCCAGAATAATGTCATCTACAATATCTACGGAGGGCTTAGATTGTCACTTTTCAGCCAAAAAGTGTCGACATTTTAGGACAAAGGGCGGAGGGTGATGGTGAGAGCCCCCTGATCTCTAATCTTTCTATTATTATGCAGACATTTAGTCAATAGGTAGATACAAACGTTACTAAAAGGAATTTTGGTACACTTCCTGTCTGTTATGTTTACGGAGCGCCCAAAGTGCAGTTGGATATTCAAAATATATAGCGAAAACCTACCCGAGACCGCTTTAATTAGGTTTAGACCTCTTGGTCTTTCAATGTCCATCAAATTCAACCACATTATTGACTCTGTATATATAAAGATTGTATTAGATGGATTTTCCAAAATAAGTTATCTTCAATATCTACGGAGGGCTTAGATTGTCTCTTTTCAGCCAAAAAGTGTCAACATTTTAGGACAAAGGGCACAGGGTAATGGTTAGAGCCCCCTGATCTCTCAATCTTTCTATTATTATGCAGACATTTAGTCAATAGGTAGACACAAACGTGACTAAAATGAATTTGGGTACACTTCCTGTCTTTTATGTTTACGGAGCGCCCAAAGTGCCAATTCGATATTCAAAATATATAGCGAAAACCTAACCGAGACCGCTTTATTGAGGTTGACACCCCCTGGTCTTTCAATGTCCATCAAATTCAAGCACATCATTGACTCTGTATATATAGAGGTTGTATTAGATGGATTTTTCACAATAACGTCATCTACAACATCTACGGAGGGCTTAGATTGTCTCTTTTCAGCCAAAAAGTGTCAAAATTTTAGGACAAAGGGCACAGGGTCATGGTGAGAGCCCCCTGATCTCTCAATCTTTCTATATTTGTGCAGACATTTAGTCAATAGGTAGACACAAACGTGACTAAAATGAATTTGGGTACACTTCCTGTCTTTTATGTTTACTGAGAGACCTAAGTGCCAGTTGGATATTCAAAATATATAGCGAAAACCTACCCGAGACCGCGTTATGAGGTTGAACCCCCTGGTCTTTTAATATCCATCAAATTCAAGCACTTCATTGACTCTGTATATATAGAGGTTGTATTAGATGGATTTTTCACAATAACGTCATCTACAACATCTACGGAGGGCTTAGATTGTCTCTTTTCAGCCAAAAAGTGTCAAAATTTTAGGACAAAGGGCACAGGGTAATAGTGAGAGCCCTTATCTCTCCATCTTTCTATTATTATGCAGACATTTAGTCAATAGGTAGATACACACGTTTACAAAAGGAATTTGGGTACACTTCCTGTCCTTTATGTTTACGGAGGCCCAAAGTGCAAGTTGGATATTCAAAATATATAGCGAAAACCTACCCGAGACCGCTTTAATGAGATTGAGACCCTCTTGTCTTTCAATGTCCATCAAATTCAGCCACATCATTGACTCTGTATATATAAAGGTTGTATTAGATGGATTTTCCAGAATAACGTCATCTTTAATATCTACGGAGGGCTTAGATTGTCTCTTTTTAGCCAAAAAGTGTCAAAATGTTAGGACAAAGGGCACAGGGTAATGGTGAGAGCCCCCTGATCTCTCAATCTTTCTATTATTATGCAGACATTTAGTCAATAGGTTGATACAAACGTGACTAAAATGAATTTGGGTACACTTCCTGTCTTTTATGTTTACGGAGCACCGAAAGTGCCAATCCGATATTCAAAATATATAGCGAAAACCTAACAGAGACCGCTTTATTGAGGTTGACACCCCTGGTCTTTCAATGTTCATCAAAATCAAGCACATCATTGACTCTGTATAATATATAGAGGTTGTATTAGATGGATTTTTCACAATAACGTCATCTACAACATCTACGGAGGGCTTAGATTGTCACTTTTCAGCAAAAAAGTGTCGAAATTTTAAGACAATGGGCGCAGGGTCATGGTGAGAGCCCCCTGATCTCTCAATCTTTCTATTATTGTGCAGACATTTAGTCAATAGGTAGATACAAACGTGACTAAAAGGAATTTGGGTACATCTTTTGTCTTTTATGTTTACTGAGAGCCCAAAGTGCCAGTTGGATATTCAAAATGTATAGCGAAAACCTACCCGAGACCGCTTTAATGAGGTTGAGATCCCTGGTCTTTCAATGCCAATCAAATTCAAGCACATTATTGAC
Organism: Mytilus edulis; assembly: GCA_019925275.1. NCBI lineage: Eukaryota > Metazoa > Mollusca > Bivalvia > Mytilida > Mytilidae > Mytilus > Mytilus edulis. The sequence goes on along the minus strand of CM034351.1, from coordinate 958,683 downwards.
TATGTATATATAAAGGTTGTATTAGATGGATTTTCCAGAATAACGTCATCTACAACATCTACGGAGGGCTTAGATTGTCTCTTTTCAGCCAAAAAGTGTCAAAATTTTAGGACAAAGGGCACAGGGTCATGGTGAGAGCCCCCTGATCTCTCAATCTTTCTATTATTGTGCAGACATTTAGTCAATAGGTAGACACAAACGTGACTAAAATGAATTTGGGTACACTTCCTGTCTTTTATGTTTACTGAGAGCCCTAAGTGCCAGTTGGATATTCAAAATATATAGCGAAAACCTACCCGAGACCGCTTTAATTAGGTTGAGACCCCTGGTCTTTCAATGTCCATCAAATTCAAGCACATCATTGATTGAATATACAAAGGTTGTTTTAGATGGATTTTCCAGAATAACGTCGTCTACAATATCTACGCAGGGCTTAGATTGTCTCTTTTTAGCCAAAAAGTGTCAAAATTTTAGGACAAAGGGCACAGAGTAATGGTGAGAGCCCCTGATCTCTCAATCTTTCTATTATTATGCAGACATTTAGTCAATAGGTAGATACAAACGTGACTTAAAGGAATTTGGGTACATCTTTTGTCTTATATGTTTACGGAGCGCCCAAAGTGCCAGTTGGATATTCAAAATATATAGCGAAAACCTAACCGAGACCGCTGTATTGAGGCTGACACCCCCTGGTCTTTCAGTGTCCATCAAATTCAAGCAAATCATTGACTCTGTATATATAAAGGTTGTATTAGATGGATTTTCCACAATAACGTCATCTACAATATCTACGGAGGGCTTAGATTGTCACTTTTCAGCCAAAAAGTGTCGAAATTTTAGGACAAAGGGCGCAGGGTAATGGTGAGTGTCGGTGATTTAGAGACAGTTTAAGTTACGCGTCAAACGTTAACACTACTTTTAACGCCGTTTCCATTCACATTGTTAACGTCATCATATCTTCTGTTAACGTTGTTCTATTGTTATGTATCATGTTACTATATGGAGTTGAGATTATACGACCAAACGAACCAGACGTTTTACTGCCTGTCCAGACTTTTAGGTAACCCATCCGTCACATTGGTGTCATGACCAGAGGATATAATGACGAAAAAGAAAGCCATTATAGAGCTGGTCATCGAGGAGACGCAGGGAGATTAATTTCAAAGATTGAAGAGGAATTAGAGAAAGAAACAACACAACGCGACGAAATAGAAAGCCTATGTGAAACCTTGAAGAAGAAGAGGGATATTCTTTCGGAACTTGATAATGAAATATTAGAGGAGATTGCAGGGGAAAACATGGAAGCAGAGATAGAAGACTCAGATCGGTATGTTTTAGATATAGAACGAATTTTGACAAAAGTACACAATTCATCAAGTTCAAAACAGAAAAACAAATCAAATTAAACTAGCTCTAATCAGAACTTAAATCCAAATGCAGCAGATTTTTGTTTTTATCAACTCCACATCTACATGTAATACTCCACATCCCATGCAGAATAATGATATGCAATACAGATCGTCAATGAGCGCAACAAATTCTAGCATCTACCACAAGCTACCAAAATTGAATCTTCCATATTTTAATGGCAATTTGTTAAACTGGCAACCTTTCTGGGATGCGTATCAATCAACAATACACGATAACCAAATTTAAACATTAACAGACGTGCAGAAATTTACGTATTTGCAAAATCAAATTCAGGGAATAGTCGCGCAATGTATCGCTGGTTTACCACTAACAAGTGCAAATTACTATCAAGCCGTATCAATACTGAGAGAGAGGTTTGGTCAGAACCACAAAATCACGAACGCATATATTCAAAATTTAATTGATTTACCCGCACCGAGGTCAAACGCAGACAGTTTAAGAAACTTTTCCGGCAGAATTGAGTGTAGCATACGCGGATTAGAATCGTTAGGAACAAACGAGAGTACATTTGGAGCCATTCTTACACCTATAATATACAATAAGTTGCCGTCCGATGTACGAAAAAACATAACCCGAGACCGCGGAAACGACGACTGGGACATCGAATCACTGAGAACAGCAATGAAGAGAGAAGTATGCCTACAGGTCGCAGGACAATCTACAGGTCCAAGTAATGAAGATTTAGAAATTTTGCCGACTGTTTCGTTTATTGCCGAAACATTTAACGGAAAGAACAGGAAACAGTCGCGTAAGAAATGTTAATTTCGTGAAGAATCCCATCATCCAAATACATGCAAAAACGTGAAAGATGTTGAGAGACGAATAGAAATTGTGAAGCGAAAAAAGGTATGTTTTAACTGTTTCAGAAGTCATAGAGTAGCTGAATGTAAGTCTGAATTTAAATGCCGCCAGTGCGGAAATAGACATCACACAAGCATACTTGTGCAAGTACATAACACAGAACCAAAGAGCTTGACCGAAAACCAGTAAAGTACACAAAAGACCGTAGCACATACCGCCGTAGAGGAAACGCCACTGGAGCTAACCACATTCTTACATTCTACTGTTACTGCACATACAGATGTTTTACTGAAAATGCCGTAACTCCAGTTTGGTCCGAAAATCGATCGATCATGACAAATATTTTACTTGACGAGGGTGCACAGAACTCATTCATAACTGAAGATTTAGCTAGAAAATTAGAAATTGAGTCCACCGAAAAGATTGCACTGAAAATATCTGGATTTGGAGGAAACGAAGGACAAGTTCGTCATCTTGATAAAGCAAACATAGCTATTGAAACAGTTGATAATCAAAGAATAGAAATAGAAGTAATAATTGTACCGAAAATTGCCGCTCCTATTCAGACAAAATCCCAAAGGGAAATCAAAGCAGTGTCATACTTACATGGTTTACGACTCGCACATCCGATATGCGCAGAAGACAAGTTTTACATATCTTTATTGATTGGCGCAGACTATTACTGGTCAATAGTTGAAGACGAAATAATAAGAGGAAATGGACCGACCGCAGTAAAGTCGACAATCGGTTATCTCTTGTCGGGACCTGTACTAACTAAGAACGGAAGTAGTTCAAAACAATCGGCAATGATGAATATTTTGACGGATCACAGAGCCGTTGATTGCGACTTTGAAAAGTTATGGAACTTAGAATCGTTGGGGGATTCAGGAAGCGATAACATTAAAAGTCAGTCTGAAGTTGTAAGAGAATACGGAGAAAAGTGTATAATAGTAGAAAGTGGAAAGTACACAGCTAAGTTATCATGGAAACCAGACTTTCCTCCGCTGCCGCATAACATGGAATTGGTGAAACAGAGGACAGGTAACGTTATTAGACGTTAAACAAACAAACCCGATTTACTTAAAATGTATGGAGATATCATAATGGAGCAGGAGAGAAGACATTGAAAAGGTTGAGGAAACAAAACTTCCTACCGATCGTACACTATATCCCGCATCATCCTGTTGCCAAGGAATCATCTACTACGCCAATACGCATTGTTTATGATTGTAGCTGCAAAGATGGAAAAGATAATCCAAGTCTAAATGAATGCTTAGAATCACACCCACCTGTTATGAATGACATTACGTGAATACTTATGAGATTTCGCGCTAAGAAATATGCTACAACTTTAGATTTAGAAAAGGCATTTCTACAAATACAGCTCGACGAGAAAGACTGAGATGCAACGAGGTTCCTATGGCTTAGCGATCCTACAAACACATCAAGTCCGCTAATAACATATTGCTTCAAGTCCGTACTCTTCGGAGCTATATGTTCGCCATTCATTTTGAGCGCCACACTTCTCAAGCACTTTAATAAAAATCCGTGGAAACTTTCTGATACACTTGAAAATGGGTTATATGTGGACAACATTTTAACAAGCTTTGATAACGAAAATAGCGTAATAGATTATTACAGGAGATCGAGAGAATTACTTACGAAAGGCGGATCCAACCTACACTCTTGGAATTCAAACAGTCCAAAATTACAAAAAATCGCTAGCAAAGAACAAACCTTAGACAAAGATGAGCTTACTAAAATTCTTGGTATGTAATGGAACGCTAAATCGGACAAGTTGTTTTATCAAAGTAACACGTTCGAGATGGACAAAAAAGGTAAACTGACTAAACGATATATTTTACGGCAATCATCCAAGATTTTCGATCCGTTAGGACTATTAAGCCCAGTTACTGTAAAAGCAAAAATCTTTATGCAATCACTTTGGAAGCTAAATTTGGAGTGGGACGAAATATTACCGGAAGATATCCAATCAAAATGGATATTAATTTCACGAGGTCTGGCATCGAGCTTAGAAACAGAGATTCATTTCGCGAAGTACTCAAACACAAAACGAGAATAACAGAAATTTACCAACTCTTCATGTATTTACTGATGCTTCAACTCATGTATACGGCGCATGCGCGTACATCATGTATGACAGAAAACCAACAATAGTAATGGCAAAGAATCGAGTTGCGCCTATCAAGACTATAACTTTACCAAAACTAGAGCTCATGGGGGCTGTAATTGGAGCAAGACTTGCTGATCATATTTGCAAAAACTTTCCGGAAACTTTCAGTGAAATACAATTTTGGAGTGATAGTCAAATCGTACTGAGTTGGCTTGCATCCGTAAAACCATAGAGACAATTTATCAAAAATAGAATTGAAGAAATTAAAAGTTTGTGTGGAGATAATGTATGGAAATACTGCCCTACGAAAGACAATCCCGCAGATCTGCTTACACGTGGTATAACATCTGCTGAACTGCAACAGAATGAAATATGGTTTAGTGGACCTAAATGGTTAAACAGCAAAGAAGACTGGCCGACATGGAACGGAAACGATGTAACGTCTAGTGTATGTACAACAATGTCGGAGAACGATGACAAAATTGAAACAATGGAGAATAATCAAAATGTATGTATTGGTATAGGAGAAATCATAGATATCGAACGGTACAATTCTTATAGAAAATTAACCCGCATTACCGCATATGTAATGAGATTCACAACAAACTGCAGAGCAACGGAAACTGAACGAAAGAAAGATTTGTTACGTATTGATGAAATTGAAAATGCAAAATTCCTATGGATAAGATATACACAAGGTAACATATTTAGTGACGAAATAAATTGTATAGATGATTCTACAAAACGTAAAACACTTGTGCGACAATTAAAGCTCTTTCTAGACGAAAAGCAATTATTACGATGTGGTGGCCGCCGAATAGACAATGCGACAGTAGGAGAAACAGTCAAGTTTCCATATTTGTTACCGGCAAAGGACCGTCTTACACGTTTGATAGTGTTAGAAGCACATGAGAACACACTACATTCAGGTATAAATATCACTCTAGCATACATACAACAAACATTTTTTATTCCGAAATTAAGACAGTGCGTGAAATCTATATTGATGAAATGTGTAACGTGCCGAAAAGTAATCGGAAAATCTTTTCCCGCACGAGAAATTCCACCATTACCAAAGGAGAGAGTTCAAGATGCTACACCCTTTAGCATAACCGGTGTAGACTTCACAGGAGCGCTAACGATAAGGAACAAACACAACGAAGAATCGAAGGCTTACATTTGCCTATTTACATGTGCTGTCACTCGAGCAGTACATTTGGAATTAGTTTACGATCTCAGCGAAGAATCTTTTTTATTGTGTTTCCGGAGATTTGTAAGTCGACGATCAGTGCCGAAAATAATGATGTCAGACAATGCGCTCACATTTAAAGATGCTTCAAACGAAATTTCACGACTACGCAATTCTAGAAAAGTTAAAGAAAATATTCAGAATTATGGCATTGAATGGAACTTCATCCCGAATACATGGTTCGGGGGCATGTGGGAAAAAATGATTGGCTTAACAAAAACATCACTGAAGAAAGTATTAGGACGTGCACATGTCAACGATGAGACTCTAAGGACTGTATTAACAGAGATTGAAGCCACATTTAACGATCGACCAGTGACGTATATTCCAACCGATATCAGAGATCCGGAACCGCTTACACCATCCCATCTTATACATGGACGAAGAATAACAACTTTACCGTATGTATCGTCAAATAGTACTATTGACAATCTTAATGTTTGTGAATTAACGCACACAAACTTGAACTATCAAGCGATAAGACAGAGACAACTGATTGAGAACTTCTGGACAAGATGGAAAGGAGAATACCTTACTTCATTGCGAGAATATCACCAAAGAGCTGGAGTGGACGTCCGGAAGATTAAAGAAGGCGATGTCGTTCAGATACACGACGAATCGAAGCGCGTGCATTGGAGACTTGGAGTTGTGCAGGACACTATTAAAGGCAAGGACAGTTTAGTTCGCGTTGCTATGGTGCGTACCAATTCAGGAGTTACAAATCGACCCGTGACGAAACTCTACCCATTAGAAGTCAACAGCATGGAATGTTATCTGAGACGAAGTGAACGAAGAAACTAACGTGTGTGAACAGACTTGTTAATTTTTTCTTATTTGTGAAAAGACTGTCAAATTCAAAGAGTTTTTACTTTATCTAATAATTTAATATATTTTTTTTAATTATTTGTGAGATCAATCTATTTTTGTTCTTTCCGCATGCCACTATATACCACAGCTAATGGACATTGCATCTGGTGGCCCCGAGTATGTCGGTGATTTAGAGACAGTTTAACTTGCGCGTCAAACGTTAACACTACTTTTAACGCCGTTTCCATTCACATTGTTAACGTCATCATATCTTCTGTTAACGTTGTTCTATTGTTATGTATCATGTTACTATATGGAGTTGAGATTATATGATCAAACGAACCAGACGTTGTTTTACTGCCTGTCCAGACTTTTAGTTAACCCATCCGTCACAGGGGCGCCCCCTGATCTCTCAATCTTTCTATTATTATGCAGACATTTAGTCAATAGGTAGATACAAACGTGACTAAAAGGAATTTTGGTACACTTCCTGTCTTTTATGTTTACGGAGCGCCCAAAATGCCAGTTGGATATTCAAAATATATAGCGAAAACCTACCCGAGACCGCTTTAATTAGGTTTAGACCTCCTGGTCTTTCATTGTCCATCAAATTCAACAACATCATTGACTCTGTATATATAAAGGTTGTATTAGATGGATTTTCCAGAATAACGTCATCTTCAATATCTACGGATGGCTTAGATTGTCACTTTTCAACCAAAAAATGTCAAAATTTTAGGACGAAGGGCACAGGGTAATGGTGAGAGCCCCTGATCTCTCAATCTTTCTATTATTATGCAGACATTTAGTCAATAGGTAGATACAAACGTGACTAAAATGAATTTGGGTACACTTCTTGTCTTTTATGTTTACGGAGCGCCCAAAGTGCCAATATTCAAAATATATAGCGAAAACCTACCCAAGACCGCTTTAATGAGGTTGAGACCACCTGGTCTTTCAATGTCCATCAAATTCAATCACATCATTGACTCTGTATATATAAAGATTGTATCAGATGGATTTTCCAGAATAACGTCATCTTCCATATCTACAGAGGGCTTAGATTGTCACTTTTCAGCTAAATATTGTCAAAATTTTAGGACAAAGGGCACATGGCAATGATGAGAGCCCCCTGATTTCTCAATCTTTCTTATATTATACAGACATTTAGTCAACAGGTAGATACAATCATGATTATAATGAAAACCTACCTAAATGAGGTTTCGAGCCCTCTGGACTTTTAATGTGCATAAAATTCAACTAAATCATAGACTATGTATATATAAAGGTTGTATTAAAAGGATTTATGTCGTCTTCGATATCTACAGAGAGCTTAGATTTTCACTTTTCAGGTAGAAACTGTCAAAATTTTAGGACAAAGGGCTCAGAGCAATGGTGAGAGCCCCTTAGTCTCTCAATCTTTATATAAATATTATGCAGACATGTACATGATAGGTAGGCACACATTATAACCTTGTGCTGGAAGGGGAAAACTATCCGCACTTGGGGATGTGAGAGATTAAACCAGCATTGGACCACCATCTGGACAAAAAGAAAGACCGATTAAACTGCAAATTGAAAGCTATGGAATTATAAATCCAGGCACACCGGGTATGAATACCACGACTTTTATATTTTTTGATAAGGACGGAAGATTCGAAAAATTGAAAACCGTGTCTAAAAACTATTCAATTAGGGATATATAAAAAAGAAGATGTGGTATGATTGCCAATGAAACAACTGTCCACAAGAAACCAAAATGACACAGACATTACCAACTATAGGTCACCGTACGGCCTTTAACAATGAGTAACGCCCATATCGCATAGTCAGCTATAAAAGACCCCGATAAGACAATATAAAACAATTCAAACGAGAAAACTAACGGCCTTATATATATAAAAAAAAGTTAATAGTGGTTTTGGGTGATCTAAATTGATTTTTTTAATTCTTAGGATAAAGACATGGATCTAATAGCTAAAATGGAATTAGTTGTTGAAATGTCAAAGCCCTGATTATCACCCAGGCAAAATAACATAGGTTGATAGGGGTTAGCAAGCTGTCGAAAGATCGACTGCTGGAGAAAGTACAGGAAAAGATACGAGAAGATAGGAAAGCCATTTAGGATGAAATTGAGGTATATCCACCGAATAAAGCCTTGAAACATGTATTTACTGCCTGGAAGATGACCCCCAATTATTGACATGGATGTGCAGACCTTTCTTGAGGTCTCTCCGATGTTACGAGTAGAACTTATAGACGATTGGGCATTGAAAGGAGAAAAAATCAATGTGGTGCTGCTTTGTACCTTTGTGAGGATTAACCCAACAGGTAAAATAGATGATGAGAACGTTGGATACTTTCACTCGGGAAACCAGATGTTCACCTCAACCACGGACTTGAACCTCTTGTGAATATGGATGAAAAGATCGGAGAAAAGATTGCCCACTGGACGTATGAAAAAGTGTCTGGATATTTAAGGCAATTGTAAAACTTCAAGTCAACATTAACAAACAACGACCGTTGGGTGGGTCCCAGTATATTGATTTGCCGACGTGGATCAAAGCAAAGAAGGCTGTAATCAATGAGAAACATATTCAAACAAACGGACAGGGTTACACAGTACCTGCGATGGCAGGACATGCAGAAAGAGCTCATTCTGGTTAGCCTTCAGGATATTAAATAATTTGAGAAGGCCAATTCCACCCAAGCGGCTAATGTTTATGGAATAAAGGACAGTGAAGTATACCCGCTGCGTATTTCAGACGTTTGCGAACAGCGGGAGAGAGACATCAACTTGCTGCTGACCGCGGACGACGGGCGAAAGCACTATTGCTGGATCCAAAATATGTCCCGGCTAGTGTCGTGCCATATTTCGGAACACGATGGAGAACTATCTGTGTTACAGGTGCTTGAACCACTTTTATAGCAAGGAAGTTCTGGAGACCCATCAAGAGTGTTGCGCCAACCACAAGGCGGTCAAGATCAAGCTGCACAAGGAAGGGACCTGCCAGCTGACCTTTCACGACAACACCCACTCGATGAGAGTCCCTTTCGTGATGAACCCGGACTTTGAATGCTTTATCGAGGATGTTGAAACCAAGAGGGTTGAAACTAACAACGATAAGGTAGCAATACACAGTTAGAAGTTTCGCATTATGGCCATGGTGATTTTTTTAAATGGGAAATGTGTGAACAATAAAATTGATTTTTACATTGAAGAATAATTCTTCTTAGTGGTTTGATATGAACATTTAGATTGTTTTAGCATGTTTTATATTTTGTTACATTTTAATGTTGTGTCGTTGTTCTCCTTTTATATTTAATGCGTTTCACTTAGTTTTAGTTTGTTACCCCGATTTTGTTTTTTGTCCATGGATTTATGAGTTTTGAACAGCGGTATAATACTGTTGCCTTTATTTATAGGGCATTTATCTGTTTGACATTTCGTATTTTCCTATCCATACCGCCCATAAATTATTGTAGTGTTTATCAACAAAGATTTGACGCTTGATCTTTTCAATTCAATTTTACGGACAAACGAGCAGAAATACAGATGATTTTTTTAACCTTTTGATAGATATATGTCTATAGTTTCAGGAAAGGTATCACTGTAATTGATTGAAAATTTTCCTTTGGACCATATTTTGGAGACTTTTGTGACGTATTCATCCTCCTTTTTTGCAATATTTTTGTATCAAATAAAGGCAGATTGTTGCCATAGTTACACCAAAAAGAGATTATATTTCTTCATTATATACATTTTAAATCAAATCTTTACAATATTCTCTTTCTATAAATATTCACATGCATAACACAATCATTAAGCCTTATTTGTTAGAAAAGAAGATAAAGAGGGTGTTTAAAAATTATGAGTGTCAATTTAAGTTTTTTCCCTAACTGTGTATTGCTTCCTAAACCACATACCAAAGCCTACCAGAAGCACTCGCCGTCGGGATTTTGTTATTACAGCAAGTGCTTTGACGATACTGTGTATGCCAAGACATCGGTAATGTGTACCATGCAGAAGCCCGGAGAAGATGTGGCGCAGGTCTTTCTTGAAAGCATTGAGAAAGAAATAAAGGCCATTAAATCCGAAAACAACCTTGAGAAGCCGATGGTCTTGACGGAAGAGGACAAGAAAAATCACCGAGAGGTCACATAGTGCTGGCTGTGTAATGATGAGCAAGGTGAAGGATCACAAAGCATGAAATTCTGGTCGCAGTATGATAAGGTAGAGCCATTTTCTTAACCCCAATGCCCTGCCAAGACAATTCTAGGCTACCAGTATACACACCGATGCCAACCTATGCATCAGACACTTGAATCTTTCGAAGAAAAGGGATCCGTATCGACTATTTAAAACTCATGTGCAATTCATCGCTTATGAGCTTTCAAACCACGCTTAGGAGTGTTCAAACCAACGCTTAGGTGCGTTCAAACCAACGCTTAGGGGCGTTCAAACATTCATTGTTTATGGGCGTGCACGCCAACGCTATAAGTAAATGACGTTAATCAAGATAACAGACCATAAATAGTGTGATGCGCTCGCCAGGGAGGTGCAAGACATCAAGATGAAGATTCAAGCCAGTAACATGCAGCATCGCCTCGATACGATTGGACTCAACCGGGACCTGTCAAATGTGTTCAATAGTTATCAAATGTACCAGGATTATAATTTAGTACGCCAGACGCGCGTTTCGTCTACATAAGACTCATCAGTGACGCTCATATCAAAATATTTATAAAGCCAAACAATTACAAAGTTAAAGAGCATTGAGGATCCAAAATTCCAAAAAGTTGTGCCAAATACAGCTAAGGAAATCTATGCCTGGAATAAGAAAATCCTTAGTTTTTCGAAAAATTTAAACTTTTGTTAACAGGAAATTATTTTAAAAAAAATGACCACATTATTGATATTCATGTCAACACCGAAGTGTTGACTACTGGGCTGGTGATACCCTCGGGGACGAAACGTCCACCAGCAGTGGCATCGACCCAGTGGTGTAAATAGTTATCAAATGTACCAGGATTATAATTTAGTACGCCAGACGCGCGTTTCGTCTACATAAGACTCATCAGTGACGCTCATATCAAAATATTTATAAAGCCAAACAATTACAAAGTTGAAGAGCATTGAGGATCCAAAATTCCAAAAAGTTGTGCCAAATACGGCTAAGGAAATCTATGCCTGGAATAAGAAAATCCTTAGTTTTTCGAAAAATTTTAACTTTTGTTAACAGGAAATTTATAAAAAAAAAAATGACCACATTATTGATATTCATGTCAACACCGAAGTGTTGACTACTGGGCTGTTAATACCCTCGGGGACGAAACGTCCACCAGCAGTGGCATCGACCCAGTGGTGTAAATAGTTATCAAATGTACCAGGATTATAATTTAGTACGCCAGACGCGCGTTTCGTCTACATAAGACTCATCAGTGACGCTCATATCAAAATATTTATAAAGCCAAACAATTACAAAGTTGAAGAGCATTGAGGATCCAAAATTCCAAAAAGTTGTGCCAAATACGGCACAAGCCTGTGGTTGAGGCTCAGGGAGAGGCAGCTCCATCGATCAACAAAACGATCGTAAACCTTCCTGCAGCTGTGCCAGGCCTCCCTCCTCCACCGCCTGAGTTTGCCTACCATCTACCCATCGCACCACCTAAGGACACCACCCTCGGACCTAGAGCACAGCAGTATTTGCAGCTCAGTATGAGTCTTTTTGCCGACCACACCTTTGGGTCGTGATCTGCAAATGATGGTATCTTTGTCGGAAGCTAACAAGTTACTTCGATCTGACGGTGATGTTTTTTTCGTAGACGGTGTGAGACACAAGGGAATCCTTGGCCTCTAGAAACTCATGGTGAAAAAGAAACCAGAATCGTTCGAGCCCGAAGACCTTTTCAACTATGCAGAGATCCTGAAAAGTTCCAACTCGAATAAGAGTAACAAGTGGACGAATATTGTGTCGCACATCTACAAGCAAGATTAGCATGGTAGCGGATTATAAACTGTATTTCCACCCTCCGACTTTGACCAGCTCCTCGATCGCTTGGATCTGTGGGACGCTGCCTACCGAACTGGAAACAATGGTGTGCGCAACGAGATTGTGGCGATCCTCGATGCCATTAGGAAAGGTGGACATATCAGCATCAAAGAATTCAAGCGTAGTATCCTGTAAATAAATGTTAAGAATCAAGAAAGGTTTATGCTCGAAAGTATGTATACGGTGGTTAAAGTTTGTTTGACACTATCGCTGGGCGAATGTTCATCTCCTCTGCTGCAAAAACCTTGGGAAGTAAGGCTATGAGCGCCGCCAAATACGCAGCCATGAAAGGTGTTGAAAAGGGGACCACCAAAGCCGTCGACCATATTGTTGACAAAGTGACCCACCCTCAAAAACCCAGTGTTCAACGCAGCAAGCCCAATAAACAGCTCATCAGTGTTCAATGCAGTAAGCCCCAACACGAAGTCCAGTTAAACAATTTCATCTCTGGTCGTGGCATCGCTACTATCCACGACCTCGTTCAACGCTATAAACGAATACATTATGTCTGACATCCTTACAATCACCGAAGGGTTGACTTTCGATGAAAGTCTTCAACAATATTAATACACGATTGATGAATACGAACCTCAAGCCGGTGCCCAACTTACCAACATCGAAACGCTAGGACCTGTTACTCCACCCCACCGAGAGATATCGCTTGGTAAAAGGACGATTTCAAAAGAACGACGGCACTGCATATGTGTCGCTCATTTACAATGGTATCAGGTATCTCTTCAAAATCATCAGCTATCGACTCTTCGGTCAGCAGATTGAAAACATTAACGACCCCGGCATCGCCATCACTATGTTGGGAATGTAAATCTACCCCGACGACTTCACCAAATCGCAGGGTCTCAACCAACTGTGGTATAAGGATTCTTCCACCGATGCCGAGGCTGAGAACACTGGATTTGCAGCCTGCCATGGATACATTATCACCAATCCCACCAACAAAGGATCGTTTTTGTTTGCAATCCCCATGAAACATATCTTTGTTTTCGCAGATGATTACAACAAAATAGTGTACAGGTTCAGGCACGAACTATCACTCGTTCGCAATTCAGATGCAAATGCCATTCTGAGGGCACCAATAATGTGACAAAAATAATCATGTGTAAGATCTCTTAGTTGTTCCCTCACATCACTCCTTCAGACGAAAACAAGATGCGACTTTACAAGACCAACCAGAATAAATCCAAGTTCACAGTTTAACTGTCGCCTAGCTGCCAATAGTGGTCGTTAAAGCCTAGATATTTCATTGTTGTCTTCCAAACCGACAGAGACAATGATCAAACAATAATAATTTAATATTGGATGTAACGCGTCTTCTGATTGGCTTACGTTATTTTGTTATGAGTCCATAGACATAATTTAGTCATGTGACCGTGACGTCATCAACGTTTTTTTCATGGTTTTCTACGGTTTAAAATGGAATTTAGAATTAAATTATAAGAAATGACTGCGCGCGCGTTATTCAGTGTGCACCATTTTTTTATTGTCGAGCCTGCAACTTTTGTTGCAGAAAGCTCGACATAGGGATAGTGATCCGGCGGCGGCGGCGGCTACGGCGGCGGCGTTAGCTCACTTCTTAAAAGCTTTATATTTTAAAAGGTGGAAGACCTGGATGCTTCATACTTTGTATATAGATGCTTCATGTTACGAAGTTTCCGTCAGTCACATGTCCAATGTCCTTGACCTCATTTTCATGGTTCAGTGACCACTTGAAAAAAAAGTTCAAATTTTTTGTAATGTTGAATTCTCTCTTATTATAAGTAATAGGATAACTATATTTGATATGTGCGTACCTTGCAAAAAGTCCTCGTGTCTGTCAGACAATTTTCACTTGACCTCGACCTCATTTCATGGATCAGTGAACAAGGTTAAGTTTTGGTGGTCAAGTCCATATCTCAGATACTATAAGCAATAGGGCTAGTATATTCGGTGTATGGAAGGACTGTAAGGTGTACATGTCCAACTGGCAGGTGTCATCTGACCTTGACCTCATTTTCATGGTTCAGTGGTTATAGTTAAATTTTTGTCTTTTGGTCTGTTTTTCTCATACCATATGCAATAGGTCTACTATATTTGTTGTATGGAATGATTGTTAAGTGTACATTTCTAGCGGGCAGATGTCATGTGACCTTGACCTCATTTTCATGGTTCAGTGGTCAAAGTTAAGTTTTTGAGTTTTGGTCTTTTTATCTAATGCTATATATGCCATAGGTCAACTATATTTGGTGTATGGAAATATTTTATGATCTTTATGTCAGTCGAGCAGGTTTTATTTAACCATGACCTCATTTTCACGGTTCATTGCACAGTGTTAAGTTTTTGTGTTTTGGTCTATTTTTCTTAAACTATAAGAAATGTGTCAACTATATATGTTGTATAGAAGCATTGTTAGCTGTACCTGTCTGCCTGGCATGGTTCATCTGACCTGGACCTCTTTTTCAAGGTTCATTGGTCTTTGTTTAGTTATCTTGGTTAATGTTAAGTTTATGTGACAGTTGTAATAAAGCTTAGCTTTATACTTAGGACTATCAACATAATATCAATGATTAGTATAGAAGGCGAGACATTTCAGCGTGTGCACTCTTGTGTTATTTCTTCATAGACAGAAAAAATATTTCCGTGTTCAATCACTGTCGATTGAGAAATATCCATGTCACCCTCAAGGCTGAACGCTACCCAGCCGTCGACTTTATTGCCGGTCTTACCCAAAACAGGGTTGCCAGAGTGTTTAAGGAGGCGACAGACTTCAGAAAGAAATTCTACAACATTCATACTCTCCTCAGTAACGGTGGCGTCAACCCCTCTGATTTTATTGACCTATACCCGCTGTTTGTCATCGAAATAAGTCCTTTTAGTGACGTTTGTATCTACCTTTAAACTAACTGTCTGTATAAAATTAAGCAGATTGAGAGTTCAGGGTGCTCTCACCATTGCATCATTTACGATGCAATTTATCTAAATGTCCTAGAGCTTCCGATTGTTATCGTGGTCGGAACTAAATGCTTAATAC
Organism: Mytilus edulis; assembly: GCA_019925275.1. NCBI lineage: Eukaryota > Metazoa > Mollusca > Bivalvia > Mytilida > Mytilidae > Mytilus > Mytilus edulis. The sequence continues at coordinate 943,183 of CM034351.1, read as the reverse complement.
CGATCTCCTGTAAAGGAGGTGAAAAATCGTGGTTGGCTTCTAAATGTTAAACATCGATCTCCTATAATAAAATCAACGGTACCAATTTTGTTGCACCAGATGCGCATTTCGACAAAACATGTCTCTTCAGTGATGCTCGTGGCCTAAATATTTGAGGTCCAAAGCTTATTTAAAAGATGAAGAGCTATAATCTAAAAGTTCCAAAAAGTATAGCCAAATTCGTGAAAAGAATCAGAGCTTTGCATGAGGGAGATACATTCCTTAATTTATAATAATTTTTAATACTTTTTAACAGAAAATTTAAATAACACAAACAATCCGTATGTTCATGCCAGTACCGAAGTACTGGCTACTGGGCTGGTGATACCTTCGGGGACTAATAGTCCACCAGCAGAGGCATCGACCCAGTGGTAGTAATAAAATCAACGGTACCAATTTTGTTGCACCAGATGCGCATTTCGACAAAACATATAAAGGAGGTGAAAAAATATAAATATTTGCATATTTGAGTCTCGAGGCCACGAACTCTCTCGTAACTTGACGTCCATTTGAAAGTGAAAGTCAAAATTCAGAAATCGATGGGTCTCTTTGAAAACTGTTAAAATATGGAAAAATAAAGGTTGGCAGGTAGGTGAAACTTATGGTCTGTTTTTCTCATACTTTATGCAATAGGTCTACTATATTTGTTGTATGGAATGATTGTAAGGTGAACATGTCTAGCGGACAAATGTCATCTGACCTTGACCTCATTTTCATGGTTCAGTGGTCAAAGTTAAGTTTTTCAGTTTTGGTCTTTTTATCTGATACTATACGCCATAGGTCAACTATATTTAGTGTATGGAAATATTTTATGATTTATATATTAGTCGCGCAGGTTTTATTTGACCTTGACCTCATTTTCACAGTTCATTGCTCAGTGTTAAGTTTTTGTGTTTTGGTCTATTTTTCTTAAACTATAAGTATTAGGTCAACTATATTTGTTTTATGAAAGCATTGTTAGCTGTACATGTCAGCCTGGCATGGTTCATCTGAACTTGACCTCATTTTTATGGTTCATTGGTCTTTGTTTAGTTATCTTGGTTAATGTAACGTTTATGTGACAGTTGTAATAAAGCTTTATACTTAGGACTATCAACATAATATCAATGATTAGTAAAGAAGGCGAGACATTTCAGTGTGTGCACTCTTGTTTGATATGGGACGAGCTCTGACGTCCCACGGCCCCAGCTTGTCTGGCAAAACAGCCGTTGGACGTCAGAGTTATCTCGGACTAGGCTTATCAAGCAAAAGACAATGTCTAGATGTACATAATTGTTTTTTCAATGGAGTTCTTGTCTTTTTATCAAGAAAAAGTTATAAACACTTATTGAAGTGATCTTCTCAAATTACTTGTTTAAGTGATTTTAAAAAGTCTGTGTCTATTTATAGATTTTTTTAAAAATATTTCACAGCCAATATCACTTGATGAAGTGATTCTGAAATCACTTGTTTTTTTAAAGTAGTACATGTACCCCTGACTGTTCAATAAACTACCTATACTTCTCATATGAATCTGTAGTCCGAGATAACTCTGACGTCCAACGGCTGTTTTGCCAGACAAGCTGGGGCCGTGGGACGTCAGAGCTCGTCTCATATCAAAAAGTGGATATTTGCCCACCCAAAATAGATGCGCTGCTTCGTAGCTTCTGGTGCCGATTGAGGGCCTTGGAATTATATAAATCGGGCATCAATCTGTTCATTTTTCATTTATCTCTTCATTTATGCAAATTTCACCTACCTGCCAACCTTTATTTTTCCATATTTTAAAGTTTTAAAGTCAAAATGCAGATATCGATGGGTCTCTGTGAAAACTGTTAAAATATGGAAAAATAAAGGTTGGCAGGTAGGTGAAACTTCAAACGTCAACAATATGATGTAAGTTATCAATGGCTATGAGTATTAATGAAAAATTACAAGAATAAAGTATGACAATTTTACAAGACATTCAATTATGGGATTTTCCTATAGAAGGTTAGTGATTTTCTCCGGGTTTTCTCCGTGAATAAAAACTAGCTGCCACAAAATAGTCTAACTGTGGTGCATAAAAGTGGTGTTAAACATTGAAAATCAATCAATCAATCAAATATGGGATTCATAAACAAGTTTGGAAAAACAAATATAATTCTGTCTCGTAACTATGGATTTATTTTTGGTGGGGTACTAACTTTTGTAGAAAAAACGACATTTTATTTTTTTAGAATTTCTTAAGTTGCACTAATAGAGGGCTTCTATATGTTTTTCCTATAAATATGAGAGAAACAGTTATAAGGAATGTTGACATGTTTTTTTTATAAGACCGCAAAAATTAAAAAACAGAAGACAGATGGTTTCTGGGTAATAACTTTAGTATAAGTTAATAGAAATCAAAAAAATTTGAACACAATGTTTATAACCACAAACGGAAGGCTGGGATTGATTTTAGGGGTTATATTCCCTAAGGTTTAGAAATAAGCATTTATCTAGTTCCAGGACAATAAGTTGTGTAGAAGTATTTCAATTGCTCTGATATTGTACCACAATTTTTTATACCATAAGTAGAAAGTTATTTTAAGGGTTATGTGGCAAACAGTCTAGGAATAAAGGGCCAAAAATAAGCATTTTTCTAGTTTCTGAACAATAACTAGTGTGTAACTGTATGGATCTCTCTGACATTGTACCACAAGGTTCCATATAACAATTCTCAATTTTATCTCATCAGATGGATACAAATAAAGATATATTTTGTATATCTAACAAAAAAAAACTGAGTGAAAATGGCTGTGTTTGTTTACAAAACTTATTGACATCAACAGATATTAACAGTTCAGCAAGAAGAAGACATGTATATAATTTCTTAATTCTATAGGAAAAACTTTTTTAAAATGTTGAAAGTGAAATTTTAGAATTTAATAAAAATGACTTCTGTATTGTGCAATCTTAAATCTGAAGAATATAATATTTTATATAACAAATCTTTTTTTCAGATGATAGAATTAACTGAGAGAGCTAGATCAATTAACAAAGGAAGGTGAGTGGTAAAGGGGAAATAACTCTGATGCAAAATATTTTTTTTTGCAACTTCCTTTAAAATGAAGACCCAAGATTTTTTTACTGGATACAAGGATATACACCTTTTTGACTGTGAAAGTTTTCAAACCGATTTCTAGAATTTGCATCTCCATTACTGTGACTAAGATTATTAAGTTTAATCACATTGGTATCATACTTTAGCACTCTAGGAATATATATCATATGAAGCCTCATTTATAATATAATATGTACCTGGGAATATTTTGTTTATCCCCCCTTTGTAAGAAAGGTTCTTTTCTTCATGTTCATATTTTTCTTTTTTCAGAGGTAACAGAAGTACAATGGGAGTTAAGATAGATGAATCGTAAGTTTTTACACAGATTTATTGAATAAATAAGTGGTGGAAATTGATGTGCTTTGAAAAAAAAAAAAAAAATACTCACTATGAACTTTTATGCCCCATTTATGGGCATTATGTTTTCTGGCCTGTGGGTCCGTTCGTTCCTCCCCCTTCAAGGTTAAAGTTTTTGGTCAAGGTAGTTTTTGATGAAGTACACATGTTGCTTATGATATGATCTTTTTAATTTTAATGCTTAATTAGAGATTTTCCCCCATTTTCACGGTCAATTGAACATAGAAAAGGATAGTGCGGATGGGGCATCTGTGTACTATGAACACATTCTTGTTTCCTTTAAGTTACTATTTTTACAGATATAAATACATGTTCACAGAATACTGTTGTTATTTGGCATGTAACAATTTTCTTACTTCAAAAATAGAATAGTTAAACGTATCAGAATTTTGTGTGATCAGAAAGCCATATTCTTCATTTTAAAATTGAAATGAGAGGAAAATATTTACATAGTGCTTTTTGCTGACTTATTTAACCTAACTGAAAACAATCAAACTATTTACTGTAATCCAACTTATTTCGCGGATACTTTATTTGTAAATTGCCCATCTTAGTCCAATTTGTGGCGATTTAAGTTCTATTTTTGCATCAAGCATAAAACTTATTATTTGTATTTTGTAGATTTGACAGACTCGCAGATAAATTTATTAATGCTCCAGTAAGTATAGTTAAAAGTCAAATTTAAAACAGAAAGTTGAATATTAGTTTTATATTCTTGAATTTGTTAGGTTTCAATATAAAATAAGTGTATGTGAACTTTCTTATAAAAGGAACTCTTATATTATCAAAATCTACATAGATGTACTGCTATTGAATTATTATCTTCCGATAAACTAATTCACTGATATTTTCTTATGCAGTGAACTTTACTGTAAGGCCTCTTGTTAGAACTTGGGCCACCACACAGCACAAATAGGAGAGAATAACATTGCTGCATTATTAAACACCTCACAATAATTTCTGAATTTACTGTAACCATTATTGCTTATAATTTCTATAAAATGCACTAAAAAAAATGTATTTAAAATCTTCAGTTCTTATAGATATCATATAAACATGCTGTAAAATCTGATTTGGTTGATGTTTCACCTTGTTATTAAATATCAGATCCATAATTTTTCATAATTTTATTTAACAGCCAAAAATACAGATTTGTAGTAAATATGAACGACATACAGACAATAGAAGTTATGGGGACAGAATGCAACTGTTTGGAGAATTTGCAAAACCCAAACCCCCACCAGAAATCATCAGACACGGGAAAGGTGGCACGTCAGGTGCTGAGGATGGGGAGGAAGGAGGAGAAGAGGAGGAGTAGAATTAATTGTCATGTCCATGACCTCAGCCTAGGGTCAAAGGTGAGAGGTCCTTATAAATTTTTCAATATTTAAAAAAAAAAATGTGTTTGAAAGATGCTTGTATTTTATTGTATTGTATCTTGTGATTGTTTGCTGCATTGTTTGGTCTTTGAATTTTTGAAGACTTTTCTCTCTCTTTTTAAGGAGATTCTTAACAATTACAATCAATTGTACAGAACATGCACAGTGTGGTCGATCTATCTTAAATGTCTGAAAAAAGCCTTACACATTTAACAAGGAAAAGAATTTGAGAAAAACCATTAATTAAAAAAAATGAGATAATATTCATTGACTTCATTGCATTTTGTATACTGTGTATACAATTGTAAAATTAGATATTAATTGGTTGAATGGTAAAATCAAACAAATGCAATTCACCAATGATTTACAAAATACTCAGAGTTATTCCCCTTTGTATGTGATAATAAGATTTAAAACTAAAAACATTTTACGCAATCATTTATTCAACTTTTTAATCATACATAAAAGCGTTATTTTCTTCTATTTCAGATATATTCATTTCCCATAGATTCCTTGGAACGGCTATTAAAGACAGAATTGGGGAAAAAAGACAATTTATTACGACTTTAGAATCTTTTTCTAGCATTGAATATTTATTGCAAACTTTTATTTATTTATTTATATGACACTGTAGTTGTTACAAGTAAGCACTAAAATTCATTGCTAGAGTTTCGTTAATTTTCAATATTTATTAAAAATGATATCCTTTTAAAGGAATTAACTTATTTAATCTAATGTATTTTATTAGAAGAACTTTTGCCCTAGGCACTTTCTTGTAAATAGCTTTGTCAATTCTCTTTTTTATTATTTCCTAATTTAAAAAAATATTTGTTAAATTTGAAAATTTGTGCAATAGACAATTTGTAACGTTCTTATCTATTTTCTTTTCGATGGAGAAATGTTATTAAATGAAGTCCATTATACCAATTGTGATCATTTATGTCATCGTATAATGTGTGTTTTGGCAGGCCTGTCGCAACACCTATTTAAATGTCCTTATTTTGTGTGATACATCTGGGATGGTCTTATGTTAGAGAAATATTCATAATAAAAAGCTTTGACTATCCTTGAGTTTGTCTTTGTTATCTTTATTTTCCATGCTTAATATATGGCTGAAGTAGAGATTACTGTGAATTCATTTTTATGCCCCACCTACGATAGTAGAGGGGCATTATGTTTTCTGGTCTGTGCGTCCGTCTGTCCGTTCGTTCGTCCGTCCGTCTGTCCCGCTTCAGGTTAAAGTTTTTGGTCAAGGTAGTTTTTGATGAAGTTTAAGTCCAATCGACTTCAAACTTAGTACACATGTCCCCTATGATATGATCTTTCTAATTTTAATGCCAAATTAGAGTTTTTACCCCAATTTCACGGTCCACTGAACATGGAAAATGATAGTGCGAGTGGGGCATTCGTGTACTGAGGACACATTCTTGTTTTTTAATGGATTGAGGGAAAAAAACATTTTCGTGGATGCTTGATTTTGTGGTTTTGCCAAAGTCTGAAAATAAGCCTATGTAAAACTTGTAACGTTAATCATTTTAACTTATACCTACAAAATCAGTGAAAAATTGTAAATGTGGATTCATTAATATTCTTGGGATATCAGTTTTCGTTGAATTTGTGAGTACAGATAAACCAGGAATTGTAATGTTCAACAAAGTGCCAGGATTATATGCAGAGTGTTCAAATATAAAAAAAGAAGATGTGGTATGATTGCAAATGAGACAACTATCCACAAAAGACCAAAAAGACACAAACATTAACAACTATAGGTCACTGTGTGGCCTTCAACAATGAGCAAAGCCCATACCGCATAGTCAAAACCAGGTAATCAATATCCACAAAAGCTCATTTTTTCTCAATCTACAAAAATTGGCACCCTCATTAATTATAAATTCACTGTTCTAGGATATTATCATTCCTTAAGAACCTGATGGATGGGTGGTGTAATTTGTTTATCTAAAGTTATAACAACTTTTCCAGCCAAAGGTTGTGATTCTCTCTGAATTTAAGGAGGTAGATCTAGGTTAAGGGAAATAACTCTTAAAATCATCAGTACGTTTCTTCTTCTTCTTCTTCTTCTTCGGAAGTCCACCCTATTTGCAGGGTCACCGCATTAAAAATATCCTAGTTTTAGGTAAATTTTTAAAAATGCGTAGTTATTTATAAAATATTAAAATTGTTAGATTTAATATGTAACTTAGTTTTAGTAAAACAAAATAATAAGGATAAAAGGTAAAAACTTGTATTTACACTAAAATATAAACCATTTTCATAAATATATTCTAAGCTTCTATGTTACATAGATTATTTTCAATCTGTTTCAGGTAAATGCTTAAAATGCGTTGATGAAACTTGTCTTTTACAAACACATATCTGATTTAAAGAGTTATCTCTCTGAACCAAGGTTTAACACCTTAATTACATTCTCAAGTAATATAAACTGGCAGCCATGATTTGCCAAGTGTGATTGAAGTGGTATTAAACACACAAAAAAAAACATTCAAACAAAGATTTTTTTTGGAACGAAAAAACTCTTTCTCACTCAACCACTGTTGGAAATTTTCAACATTCTCATGATTTTAGATGAATAAAAGGTGTTGATGAGTATATTTTGATGAGACAGCAACCCCAAAGATAAAAAAGGGCTTCAACTTTGAACAGAATGTCAAGTATTAAATCTTTCCTTGTAAAAGTTGCAAATAAATTTATCATATACTATGTGTATTAAACAATAAATTTGCACAGAAGAATACAAAAAAAATCAGAAAGCGTTAAATAATGCAACTGAATGAGTATTTCATGGTTCAGTGACTACTTGAAAAAAGGTCAAGATTTCTTGTAATGAAAATTTCTCTCTTATTATGAGTAAGAGGATGGCTATATTTGGTATGTGCTTACCTTGCAAGGTCCTCATGCCTGTCAGACAGTTTTCACTTGACCTCAACCTCATTTCATGGATCAGTGAACAAGGTTAAGTTTTGGTGGTCAAGTCCACATCTCAGATACTATAAGTAATAAGTCTAGTTTATTCACTGTATGGAAATGTTTTACGATGATCATGTTCGTGTCAGTCTCGCAGGTTTTACTTGACGTTGACCTCATTTTCACAGTTCATTGCTCAGTGTTAAGTTTTTATACGACCACAAAAATATTTTTGGGATCATATAATGGTATGATGTTGTCATCTGCGTTGTTTGAAGACACATTTGGTGTCCTGACAATAACTTTAGTTTAAGTTTATAGATATCTATGAAATTTTATAAGAAGGTTCAATACCACCAAAGGAAGGTTGGGATAAATTTAAGGGATGATGGTCCCAATAGTTTTGGAATTAGGGGCCCAAAACAAGCATTTTTCTATTTTCAGGATATTAACTTGTGTTTAAGTATTTCAATTGCTCTGAAATTGTACCACGATGTTTAATACCACAAGTAGAAGGCTTGGATTTATTTTAGGGATTATGGTGCCAACAGTTAAGGTATAAGGACCAAAAACTAGCATTTTTGTAGTTTCTGGACAATAACTCGTGTGTAAGTGTATGGATATCTCTTACATTGTACCACAATGTTCCAGATTACAAAAGGAAGGCTGGGATTGAGTTTGGAAGTCATTTCCCAATTCATGAGGGAATAAGGAGCCAAAAAAGGGCAAAAATAGCATTTTTCTAGTTTCCAGACAATGACTCATGTTTAAGAATATAGATCTCTTTTAAATAGTACTACAAGGTTCCATACTATAATGGAAAGGCTGGGATTGAGTGAGGGGGTAATTGCTCCAATGGGAGATTCAAAAAGTTTGGGGGGTTCACATTTTTTTTTCTTCAAAATTTTTAATTTTCAAGAAAGATCTTTAATAGTATTGTGCAATAGATTTGCAAGATCTTGACATTTATTTTGCGTCAGAAATCTATACTATGTCAAAAATTTGATCACAATCCAAATTTAGACAGAATCAAGCTTGAATATTGTGTACAAATTTGCCACTATTCAGGGTTCAACCTCTGCCGTTGTATCAGGCTGCACTCAGTGAAGCATTTTATTGTATGTTTAATTTATAATTATTAGTAATATATATTTGTTGTATGGAAGGATTGTTAGCTGTACATGTCTGCCTGGCATGTTTTTCTGAATTTTTAAGGTCTTGTCCCTTTTATCAAAAATGAACATATAAATTTCGTGATTGCATACATTTTACAATTATAACTTTTAAGATAATTTATTAATTGGCGTCTTATAGTTTTCTCGTTTGAATTGTTTTACATTGTCTTATCAGGGCCTTCTATAGCTGACTATGTGGTATGGGCTTTGCTCATTGTTGAAGGCCGTACGGTGACCTATAGTTGTAAATGTTTGTGTCATTTTGGTCTTTTGTGGATAGTTGTCTCATTGGCAATCATACCATATCTTCTTTTTTATATGGTTCATCTGACCTTGACCTCATTTTCATGGTTCATTGGTCAATATTTAGTTTTCATGGTTCCGGCTGTTTCAAGGCTATATTTAGTTTTCTTGGTTCAGGCTGTTTCTATATTTAGTTTTCTTGGTTCAGGCTGTTTCTATATTTAGTGTATTGAATGATTGTAAGGTGTATTTCTCATTTTGTTTATATGACCTTGACTTCATTTTCTTGGATCATATTAAGTTAATGTGATAGTTGCAAGCCTTATACTTAGGACTATCAACATCATATTTTAGTAAAGAAGGCGAGACATTTTAGCGTATACACTTTTGTTAGAATATCATAGTTGTCCTGTCTGATATATTCATCTCTTATGATGAGAGGTGAATAAATCATTTTTAAGGTCTTGTCACTTTTATCAAAAATGAACATATAAATTTCGTAATTGCATACATGTTACAATTATAACTTTTAAGATGATTTATTAATTGGCGTCTACTTCAATGTTAGCATCCATTAGCAAATATTTCTCAAATGAGGATGTTAAATTTGATGTATGCCTTTTTGTGCTTCTTCGTTACATTTGTTGTTTTTATATAGTGATTAAGATGATAACACAATGTTGACTGCTGTACCCCTATTTTTGACACTTTTACTTATTGAGTATGTTTGTTTTGTTCACGCATCGTTGACAATGTAATGGAATTTGATGCGACTGTCATACAAGTGAGATGTTTAGCTAGCTATAAAACCAGGTTCAATTCACCAGTTTCTACATAATAAAATGCCTGTACCAAGTCAGGAATATGACAGTTGTTATCATTTCGTTTGATGTATTTGGACTTTTGATTTTGGACTTTCCTTTTTGAATTTTCCTCGGAGTTCAGTATTTTTGTGTTTTTACTTTTTTCTATCAACTTCAGGACGCTGAAATCAAATTGATACAACACAGTTGGTTAAGGATATTTGGACTGCTATTGGTTTTCCGAAGCTGGTCTCCAGCGATCTTAATTTTGTTATATGATTTTCATGAAACATGTGTTTCACCGTAACTCGTGATTTTTTCATGCATAGGACGATTGCCAAATTTGTATTACTAATGATGTGTGTGGAATACTCGCTTGAGGTTGTTTATTCTGACCGGAGAGCACTTTTAAATTCCATTGAACTTGATCAGCTGGTTCGTCATATTAAAAGTTAGTTTTCCCTCTTCACATTGAAGTTTATATACATTGTAATTTATTTGCAAATTAAGGCAAAAACAAAAATTAATAACACATTATTATCTTGGGAGTAAAACATTGAATTTTCTTAATTTTGTATATTAGTACAAGTATTACCATAACAGTTAAGAATAACTTGTGACAATTATAACACATAAAACAAAAACTAAGTTTTATTATAAAATATAATATTTTCTTGTCTCTTTTTTTTAAATTTAAAAAGAAAATGATAAACTGATAAAAAATAAAACAAAAGAGACCGGGACTGCGTGGGTTTAACCCCACCTTTTTCAAATATCTATAAAACCAGAGGCATATAATAATTTGTACAGAAAATGCAGTGGCGGATCCAGGGGGGGGGGGGGGGTTCCGGGGTGCGCACCCCCCCTTTATTTTTGCCGATCAATGCATTTGTATCGGGACATATGTTTTGCACCCCCCCCCCCCTTTGCCCTGGGTGCCCTGGGTTAGCACCCCCCCTTTCGAAAATTCCTGCATCCGCCCCTGAAATGTACCACACGTATATAAACATTATCAAATACGTGATTTGTTTAATCCTTGGATGAGATATAGACAAGTCTCGTCATTCTCCTAATTTGTTTTTTAAATTTCCAAGACAAGACAAGGCAAATACTTTATATTAAAGTCTCACTACTTGTTACATATAAAATATAAAGCTTTTTAAAACACAAATTAACAACAAGAGCCACTCTATAAAGAGTTATGAGAGACTATAAAACAATTTTTCTTACAATATAATACAAATACAACTTAAGTCAACTATCATGAATATAAAATACATTTTCGCTTTATTGAAATTTCATAGCAGATTTTGGCAGCATAAAATACCATATTTTCATTTGTAAAAAGAAATATAAATTTTTCATTATCAAAGAACCAAAAGTATTAACGGATTATTGGTTACCAAAGGAAGTAACCAATCAAAAGTACAAGCTATGGTTGTCTTTCGGCTTCAAATTAAAAAGAAATTTGTTATTCAAACAATCCAAAGCAGGGAATGGATGCCTTATATGCCATGCTTGTGCATATTGAAATGGAAACAGCAGATAAATAAATAAAACACCAATTTGATACTAGTATGACCACATCAATGATAGATAGGTCATGGTAACACATATTTCTAAACTAGATGAAGGGGGTCCGTTAACATGTTAACAACACCTCGATTTTGGCAAAAATAGTTACAAAATTCAAAAATGCTGATAACAGTTAACATGGTTAACAAACAGGGTTGAAAACAGTTATAACAAACAGGGTTGAAAACAGTTAACAGCTTAAATTGATCTCGGATAACACTTAACAACACCTTGAAAAGGGCCATAACAGGTTAACACAAAAAGGTATCCCCCTAGATGATAATAATAAAAAAAAAGGGAAGGATTCAGTGGTGAATTATACGTAAATTAAAGTTAACGTGAATTAAAATGGAAAAATAAAAAATATTATCGGGGCCTTTTATAGCTGACTATGCGGTATGGGCTTTGCTCATTGTTGAAGACCGTACGGTGGCCTATAGTTGTTAACGGTCTGTGTCATTTTGGTCTTTTGTGGATAGTTGTCTCATTGGCAATCATACCACATCTTCTTTTTTATATCGTAAATAACATTATTTCAAAAATTTTGGGATGGAAAATCACGACGTCAAAGGAAAAAAAATGACGTTAAATGAGGCGGATTTAGGGGACAGGAGGGCTTGCCCCCCCCCCCCCCCCCTTTTGAGAAAAAAGATTTGGTTGCTTATATAGGGAATCACTGAAGTGTCACGAAATCGGGGCCCCTCTAAGGCAGCCAGTGGGCCCCCACTAATGAAATTTTCTGGATCCGCCACTGCTTTGAGGATGCTCAATGTTCGCTACTAAATTATTTGCAAGTTATGCTGCAATTTATATTTTATCATTTTTTACTCTGACGTTGGGCGCTTTAACAGAGAACCAGTAACATGCAAAAGCTTATTGTGTAATTCCAGCTGTCATGCTTACTTGTCTTGTGCAAATAAATAGTAAATTTGATCTATTAGGCTTTACTTTTGTTTCCAATATATTATATAACATATGCAACTTTTTATCATGATTTATGTTTTGAAAGGAATGGTAGAAGGGTTTTATTTATCATTTGCTTTTAATGACTTTGTAACCAGTAGTCCGAAATTGAGTGGCAACAAGCTGTTTAGCTGAGTTTGCACAAGGTGACATGTTATCTTATGTCGTCCGTCGTTTGTCTATAATCTTCTAATATCATAAAAAAAAATAATAATACACACTTAAAAAGGGGAAGGGAATAAACACAATATACAATTCAAAAATACATGTACTGAATAATATCTACTATGCAATATAAACAAACAAATAAAAAGATAAGAGAAAATGGTAAAAGAAAAAAAAAAATACCTGACACTCGAGGGAGAAGTCTTAAACGCACAAACCCAAAGAAAGGAAGTTTCTGATAAAACATATAAAGCAAAAGTAGAAACAAACATAACTCTCATTGTCTCATTGTCTCATTGGCACTCATACCACAGCTTCCTATATCTAATAACTCAAAGATAATGTGTTGTACAATTTATTATCTTTTTCTCAACATAAACTGTACAAGTAATTACTAGTACAATTATATTTGTAATAGTAATGACTTGTATGATAGCATCATACAATTAATTACTCGTACAAAGTTTTTATACAAGTTATAACCTATACAAAATAATAAAATGTACACAACATATATAAAAGGTTTATGCACGACTTCCGAAAACACAAAAAAATAATAAATATTTTTGTTTATGAAAAGACAATTAAATATCGCTGGCAAAAGTAGAATTTTTTATCATTGGTCAGGTGAGCTATTGTTGAGTCATTTTACCACTAAATATTTCTTGCTACGCTTTGCTTTGGGGCCGGATCGGACGAACGACCCACCGGATACCGATATCTACATTGCACCCTCTGAGTCTATGGAAGAATATTTCAATAATTTCGATAATCATACCTCAAAACATTTTTCACCTCGCTCCGCTCGGCGAAAATTTAAGTATGAGCCCCCATATCCTAAAATGGATACACAGCCCCTGATACTACTACAATATAGAGAGACTCTTATTATGATATAGCAGTGATCGCCATGGAGAAGAAACTTTATAAAATTACTAGTTAATAGAAAATTAAATACACTTTAATATTTATACATACGCGAAAATAATGGAATGTAACAGAAAACAAAATAATAACGGACCTTGAAATAAAAAGAGAGGGCTTACAAATATGGTCCTGTCTCCATGTACCTATATATGACTTTTTTCTTAAATTCTCCGGAAATTTTTGTAGTTAACATACTTAATTTCGACCTCATTTTACTAAAAAAAGTAGCACATGAAGGTACATTTTTTTTATTACATATTGGAATTAATCAGGTAAAAAATTATCTATATAATATTTTTTTTGATGTTTTCGCTATTTTTGTTTCGTGTTTGTAAATTGACTCTTGTTTCCGCTCCTTCTTTTCTTGTTCTCGTGCACAGTGGTGTCATCACCAATCAATGTACAATTTTTCACTGAAAATCTGGAATTTTATAAAAAAAAAAAAAACACTCTTTAAAATGTAGTTCATTGCTTTTTAAACTCCTTAAGTTTCGGGGATACTCTAACTCGAATAATAACAGCGCCTCCTTTCGGTCATTGTCCTCCAGAGGTTAATGGAGTGATCGAAGTGATCGTAATACTGTAACGACTGGATTACTCGGGTAATGGTACTCAACCGTAAAGAAATACACCCGGGGCATATTTACGTTGCTTAGATTCGCTAATTTGATTGGTTAATGAAATGATTTTGTCACGCATGTCAACTATAACTCTTTCCCTTAATTCGAGAAATATTGAGTAAGTCAGACGGGTTTTTTGAGTTTGAAGAAAAAAAATAGAATTTAAATGATGGCAAATACAAATATTGAATTGACAATGAAATAGTTACACAGTTTATAAAAAGACCCATCATTTAAATTTAGTACAATTATGAGTGGGTAAAAATATCATAATCTAGAGTACAAATCCCTGAGATTATAGAGTATAATTATGTATTTCAACTTTTCCTGTGAATTTTATACTGCTGTCGATGTCAATCTTTGTTTATGCTTTAAGAAATCACCCTAGACACGAATACATACTTGATGAGTGATAAATGATCCAATAAACGTAAACATCCTAATGTCAGAAAATATAAAATGGCCGACTCTATTACAAAGATCTTGTATCTAATTAATTATTATTGATACGAATTAAACGTGCTTAAGTTGCCAAAGGTGTCATAGGTCTTGATTCACAGCTAATTTCAATGTATGTGAAGATCAGTCAAATAATTAACTACCATGAAAGATGATTTGGGTGTGCTTGAGGCTTTTTCTTTATGCAGGGTACCCAACAATTTTGACTACAATGGATTTGGCTCATTTAATTTCCATAAAATTTTGACTTGTTGACAAATATAAGAATTATTCAAGAATATTCATTGATCCACACAATTAGTTCTCTACTATAAGTATGCAATAAACCCTCTTAAGTAGCCCCCCCCCCCCCCCCTTTAAGAAAATTCATGGATCAGCCACTGGTAGGTCTAACCCCTTTGAAGTCCAGTGGCAAATATTTTGTGTATGTTCAGAACATTATTATGAATAACGTGCAATGGTATTACTTGTTAAGTTGAGTTAAATCTGATATGGACACGTCAGGTTTTTTTAATTTATGTATTGTATTTTATTGTTTGATATTGACATGTGTTTCATGTGATTCTTTTATCATAAGGCTAATTTTTTAAGTTTAAGTAAATGTCAATTTGGTAAATTTCCATTATATATGCCACCAATAAAAACTGACTGCCACGACATAGCCTAAATGTGGAGTTAAAAATGGGTGTTAAAACACAAAAAAAATCAAAAAAATCAAATCAATGATGAATGCTGTTCAGTCCTATAGTTTGTCATTTGGTTTCTTGATAGAGAGCCGTGGTGTAGTGGTTAGCGCATCGGACTACTAACACAAAGGTTCCTGGTTCGATTCCCGTTTGGGATGAAAATTTCAGGAACTCAATTTTCGGCTCTCCCTTGACATCATTTGCGAGTATGGTCTTGAGGAAACGATGATAGTCCGTCGGACGGGGACAATAAATGGCTGACCCGTGTTAAGAGAGAGCCATATCTCTTGCACGTTAAAGACACCCTTGTAGATTTCGAAAAAGAGTAGGCTAATGCCGCTACAAGGCAGCACTCGCACCCGCAAAGTGGAAAGGGATTAATATAAGTTGTAAAACTTGTTTCCCAATCCACTATAAATAAATATGTTTAAACTATTTGGTTTCTTGCAAAGATTTGTCTCATTGGCAATCTAACACATCTTTTTTTTAGCTCTCCTATCTTGAAAGGTCAAGTGAGCCTTTCTTTTCACTTGTCACCAGTTGTCCTTTTACAAAAATCTTTTTTCTTTTTAAACAATTGTGCCAAATTTGACAACACTTGTTTTGAATGTAAAGTTTAAAAATGTGTCTTAACACCCTGCCTAGTTACCAACATGGTTGCCATGGCTACGAATAATAAACATGGCAAAATCAATTAAACTAGTTTACTTTATGAACTTTGACCAGTAACTTTTTACAAAAAAAAATTATAAAATGTATGTTCATGAAACACCAGCACACTCTAGCTCATACTTGTTTTAACCTTGAAAACTAAAAATGATAAATGGGTTGAAAGTTTTTAAAATGATGAATAACTGACAGACCTTGTTTTCTTGTTACAAAAAAATATGACAATTTCTCTATCATTTCTTTTTAATAAAAACTATATCTTTTGAGTTGTCTATCCTTCAATTACTAAGTTGACAATTTGAATTTGAACGAACTCATTTATTTGTTTTTTTCATAAATCAGAATAAATCACTTGTTTTACGATATTCAGATAAACAGCTAGTTGAACCCATAAATTGCCAATCTGGGAGCTTATTCACAAAGCATCCGTTAGCTAACGGACCCGTTAGTTTCTCCGTTAAGTTTCCGCTAAATTTAATTATTTCATATCGGTTGAGAATAAGATTCTCTTATTAGATAAAAAGGGGTCACATGACATTCATTTATCTTCAGTAATAAATTCCATCGGTCATTAACAGAACAAAACGGACCAGAAAACCAGTCGTTAATGAACTTTTACATGATATGGACCGGTGGGGCGTGGTTTACATCTGATAATGACCGTTGGGGCGTGGTTTCCGTTTGATAATGACTGTTGGGGCATGGTTGCTCTGTTAATGACCGGTGGGGCGTGGTTTTTCTGTTTAGAAAGATGTACCTTTTATAAAACATGTTCCTGTTTTAAATATTACATTAAAGTTGTTGAATTTTTTTATACGACCGCAAAATTTGAAAAATTTTTCGTCGTATATTGCTATCACGTTGGCGTCGTCGTCGTCGTCGTCCAAATACTTTTAGTTTTCGCACTCTAACTTTAGTAAAAGTGAATGGAAATCTATGAAATTTTAACACAAGGTTTATGACCACAAAAGGAAGGTTGGTATTGATTTTGGGAGTTTTGGTCCCAACATTTTAGGAATTAGGGGCCAAAAAGGGCCCAAATAAGCATTTTCTTGGTTTTCGCACTATAACTTTAGTTTAAGTAAATAGAAATCAATGAAATTTATACACAATGTCAATGAGTACAAAAGGAAGGTTGGTATTGATTTTGGGAGTTTAGGTCCCAACAGTTTAGGAATTAGGGGCCAAAAAGGGACCCAAATAAGCATTTTTCTTGGTTTTCGCACCATAACGTTAGTATAAGTAAATAGAAATCTATGAAATTTAAACACAAGGTTTATGACCATAAAAGGAAGGTTGGTATTGATTTTGGGAGTTTTGGTCCCAACAGAATAAGGGGCCCAAAGGGTCCAAAATTTAACTTTGTTTGATTTCATCAAAATTGAATAATTGGGGTTCTTTGACATGGCGAATCTAACTGTCATGACTGTGTATGTAGATTCTTAACTTTTGGTCCCGTTTTCAAATTGGTCTACATTAAGGTCCAAAGGGTCCAAAATTAAACTTAGTTTGATTTTGACAAAAAATGAATCAGTTAGGTTCTTTGATATGCTGAATCTAAAAATGTACTTAGATTCTTGATTATTGGCCCAGTTTTCAAGTTGGTCCAAATCGGGGTCCAAAATTAAATTTTGTTTGATTTCATCAAAAATTGAATAAATGGGGTTCTTTGATATACCAAATCTAACTGTGTATGTAGATTCTTCATTTTTGGTCCTGTTTTCAAATTGGTCTACACTAAAGTCCAAAGGGTCCAAAATTAAACTTAGTCTGATTTTAACAAAAATTGAAATCTTGGGGTTCTTTGATATGCTGAATCCAAAAATGTACTTAGATTTTTTATTATGGGCCCAGTTTTCAAGTTGGTCCAAATCAGGATCTAAAATTATTATATTAAGTATTGTGCAATAGCAAGTCTTTTCAATTGCACAGTATTGCGCAATGGCAAGAAATATCTAATTGCACAATATTGTGAAATAGCAATTTTTTTTTTAATTAGAGTTATCTTTCTTTGTCCAGAATAGTAAGCAAGAAATATCTAATTGCAAAATATTGTGCAATAGCAATATTTTTTTTTAATTAGAGTTATCTTTCTTTGTCCAGAATCAACTTAAATCTTTGTTATATACAATATACAATGTATATTCACTTTTTACTACCAACTGATAAATTAAAATAATCTTTACCATTCAGTGATAACAAGCAGTTTTTTTACATCTTAATATTTTATGATGTATTTAAATGAGTAGTTTTTGGACGATCAATGCATTTGAATGGGGACATGTAATTGGAACCCCCCCTTTGTCCTGGGTTAGGAACCCCCCCCTTTTTAAAATGGCTGGATCTGCCCCTGTAGTTTTTATGCCCCCTCCGTTCAATTAAGATTTACCCTTGTCTGTTCATCCTGAAAATGGTTTCCACTCTAGATAGCTTTAGTTTGCCTAAACCAAATGTTCTGAAACTTTTACACAATGCTTATTATCACAAAACACAGAAAACACATATCAAGTCAGTGGTTAAAAAATCCACTAGCCCGACGCCCGGGACTAGATCATTTACGCCTCGGGCAATTAAAATGTGTAATCCGATATGCCCGACAGACTAGTAACAAAAAAATATTGACGTTTCCAAAATAGAAAGTGAAAAATCCATTCATCACTATTCTATGTTAGCCATTTCGATTCAATTAAGTCATCCATGATTCCTAGAGTTTGCACTGGTTTGTACAGGTCCTGTTGTACATATTTTTAAACTGGAACAAATAACTCTGGCATGTCTGGGTGGCTTGGTATCATGTGTTGGTTGCAATTTTCGTACTTTAAATATCGATTTCTCATACCATGGCTTGGGGTATTGTACATTGTTTATCGTGCCGAGATTTTCAATTAACGGTATTTGGGGGTAATATGATGTATTGATTGGTATTGACCTGTCTTGTTGCACAGCTCTTGAGCACGAAACCATGCAACAAAATATTTCTTAATATTTTAGTACGGGAACACCAGAAACTTTGTCAGTTTCAAAACGAAAAACGGTAGATGAAAGGAGTAACGAGGCTGAAAATTCATCCCCCAAAAATGCTTAATACGACAGGGAAAAGCCGCGGAAAAAAGTAATAGTGTCCAGGACAGCAGGGTTCATGCTTTTTTGGCGGCATTTTCCTTTGATCTTTACAATTTGGCCAAAAAATCACGCATTCACTTCCTGAAAAGTTGGCAGAACTGGGACACAATGATTCCCCTGGTAAGGTTGGCTGTTGCTAATGAAAAAAACAGACAATGCTCTGTGAATATTGCCGTAAGTTGCACCAAGCACGCCAATAAAAAGTCTGCTTTGAATGTGGGAACAACTAAGTTAGGTTAAACACTAAAAGAATAAATAACAGATCAACAAAAATTATTAAATACAGTGTATAATGTCTCCTTAAAAATGTAGTAGACAGAGTTATTAGTTAATTTTTAGCTCCCTTTGGTTAAACTCTAAATTTCATATTTGATGTATTTCATTGTTAATTAATTTACATGAAGCTTATTAAGGATATATTTGTTAAATTACATAGCTTTTGCTATTTTAATTCATTGGTTAAAGATATTTATTTATATTGTAAAGTTTAATATTTACATCGTTGCAAATTCTTTGGTTACCTTCTGTGAAAAATTTATATATTTTATATAACTAGTTTTAGATTCTTATTTTGAATTCTCTCAGGACTGTCAATCAGTCCAACCTAGGAAAGCTACGCTTCCCAACCGGAGTTATGGTTAGTGCATTTGCTACATGCCTCCATAGTACGATAGTGCATTTGCTACATGCCTCCATAGTACGAGTTAATTTGAAGATATTGAATGCTCCATTTCTAATTACTTTTGGCATATGATAATAAACGTTGTACTTTGTTGATTAAATTATATATTGTTTTCAGTTTTTGGTTTTCATTTACATAGATATATTATAGCGCATCACTTTTGGCATCAGTCGTTTTCCGCACACATCAGTTTACAAACTAGAATTAGCTGTGGTCTTAGGCAGAATTGTTCCTGCTACAAAAACAAAGAACACCCACTTTGTATTGTGCAGCAAACTCTTGATTTTTAAGGCATACTAGGGCTAGCAGGTCAGTTTTGATGGACTAGCAGTTCTTCCAACAGGGCTAGTAAAATCCTGCTGCCAATAAGTCCTGGGCTAGTTAGGTGTAACAAAAATTTTTAACCTCTGCAAGTTTGAATTTAAGTGGTAACCCTTTCTCTGTTCTAAAGTTATGCCCCTTTATTAATTAATAAATTGCTGAATTAATCATTTTTTTGGTTGCATTCTCAAACTTAAGTTTGCCTCAAATGTTATGAAAGTTATATTAACACAAAACTCAGATCAAGTATGACATATGATTGTGTCACTTTTACCTTTCTTGAGTTATGTCCCTTTATTATGTTATATGTAAACAGGGGCATCATCATCTGTTATCATGGACACATTCCCATATTGTTTTTAAGGTGTTCTCTTGATTATGTTTAATGAAAGAAATTGATTTCATTTTAATTAAAAACCATGCATAGTTTACAGATTGTTCTTAAAAGATTGTATTGTATGGTGTTATTTTCCTTTTCAGATGTATATTAGGAGAATTATTCACAAGAAAGCCAATATTCCAGGCTAATCAAGAATTTCCACAGTTAGAATTAATAAGTAAAACTTGTGGATCACCTTGTCCTGGAGTGTGGGCTGATGTTATCAAATTACCTTTGTTCCACACCTTTAAACCAAAGAAGCAGTACAGGAGAAAGCTGAGGGAAGAATTTTCATTGTAAGTGCATGGTTAATGTTTAGTTTGGTACATATATACATTTCAGAGCCTAAAGAATACAGAAAAACAGATAAAAATAAGGTATATCATCCATGAGTACATTAAGCTGTGATTCTTTAACACTAAACTGCTTTTTGTTTAATTGAAATGACGAAGTAAACAGTATTTGGTTTGCAGTTGTTTAAAAAATTTTGTTGTTGTTTTGCTTGCAACTAAAGACAGTTGCATAAGAGTGTTTTATTAACCAATTCTCATTAGGTGGTAAAACATTATATTATACATGTATGCTGTTCTCGTTTGTGTCCTGGCTTTTTTGCTTTGACACTTTGAATGGGCAGCTAAATAAATAGTTTTTCTGACATGTTTTGTATGCCTGTTGTACTAACGCAGTACAGAAAACTGACATGGACTGTAGCAATGTTTAGTAAAGTAATGATAGTATGTACCAATAGAAGTTTTAGGAAGGTTGCAAATATAAATCACAATTCATGTGCTATGTGGTGTTATTATTGTCTGATATTGTCTTTTCAACCATTTACCAGATCTTTACCTTTTTTTGTAGAAAAATATATGTAATATTTCAGAAGGGGACATAAGTTACAGCTTCCTATAATTAGAAACTGAATTTGAGGAAAACTTGGATACATAATTCCTTCTCCATTGAAGCAAATTTCCATACTTTCAAAAATGAGCATGTTGCTATATCTCTAAAAATAACCATATTGTTATAAGAGTGATGCACCAGCAGTTCTTAAGTAGTAGTCTTTTTTTTAAATTTTCTTTATATAATTCATGAATTTTATATTATATAAAAAAAAGAAACAACCTGAATAAACTTAATAATGTAAATTAATGCTGTTCCCGCTTTGTGTCCTGGCTTTTGTGCTTTGTCACTTTGAATGGGCAGCTAAATAAACAGTTTTTCTGACATGTACTTTTGTATATCTGTTGTACTGATGTAGTTCAGAAAAACTGACACATACATTATATTTATACTGCAATCAGCTATTTTACTATACAGATAAAGCTATAGGTATAAACGTTAGCTTTATACGTCAATGACCTCAGTTAACCTATAAGCTCCGCCTACTTACCGGAACTACTGTGTTTCATCAACAATGTCGCGTCACAACCATGACAACGTGTATAACAATGGTCAAACTTTTATAAATTTATTCAAATTGGTAATTTATATACCATGTTTATCAATGTTATTAATTAAGTTCATTTTCCCTTTCTAATTCCTTAAAATGTCAATGTCTTACCGCCTGGACTACGCTCAAAGGGAAATACCCCCAAAATTGTACCCCAAAACACTTTTTTTAAACAATATTTGTTACATATTTTTTTTAATTTTTATCGATTTCAGTATAAAAACAATTAACGTATAGTGTCTAAATATATACATAAATATGAACAGTTGTTCTGCCAAGGCCATTCAGTCCTGTGCTATTTGGCAGACAGCAGCGGTATCCAGTCAAATATATTCGCAATTGCATTTTAATTTTCAAATTAAGAGTGTTAATCTGTACATTATTTTGATAACATGATCAACTGGTTGACGTGTCTGATATTGTTAATTCACCTAATGGAGTCAAATATGGCATCTTTTGCAGAACTAAATGTCAAAAAGACATATTTCTTTCTCTACTTTTTCACTTTCAAGATTAAAAATATGCAGAAACATTGTGAAAGCGGTGGATAATGCTCAATTAATAATTCCCAATGT
Source organism: Mytilus edulis (assembly GCA_019925275.1). NCBI lineage: Eukaryota > Metazoa > Mollusca > Bivalvia > Mytilida > Mytilidae > Mytilus > Mytilus edulis. The sequence continues at coordinate 920,607 of CM034351.1, read as the reverse complement.
ATTTGAGTAAATTTTTCCCATTTCCCTAACAACATGGTCAATTTTGAATGTGTCCAAATATATGAGCATGGTGTAATAGCCTTACAAATAACCATATAAACAGCCTGGGCTAATGCACCAGTAGTTTTTAAGGGTTGATGATTTAAATATTATTGAAGTTCAAATAGTTTGGACTATAACAACGTCAATGAAACATTTGTGCTGTACCCGCTTTGTGTCCTGACTTTTGTGTTTTGACACTTTCTAAGTGCAGCTAAATCAAACAGTTTTTTTGGATGTTTATTTGTACATTTGTTGTACTTGTGTAGTACAGAAAAACTTACATAAACTATATCAATGTATTTTCACTGTAATGATATAAACATATATGTTTCCGCTATAATATCCCTTGCTTATGTTATTTATCCACTAAGAAAATTGGGATCAATAGTGTATTTATATACGGCCGCAAAATTTGAAAAAATTTTCGTCGTATATTGCTATCACGTTGGCGTCGTCGTCGTCGTCGTCGTCCGAATACTTTTAGTTTTCGCACTCTAACTTTAGTAAAAGTGAATGGAAATCTATGAAATTTTAACACAAGGTTTATGACCACAAAAGGAAGGTTGGTATTGATTTTGGGAGTTTTGGTCCCAACATTTTAGGAATTAGGGGCCAAAAAGGGCCCAAATAAGCATTTTCTTGGTTTTCGCACTATAACTTTAGTTTAAGTTAATAGAAATCTATGAAATTTTGACACAAGGTTTATGACCACAAAAGAACGGTTGGGATTGATTTTGGGAGTTTTGGTTTCAACAGTTTAGGAATTAGGGGCCAAAAAAGGGCCCAAATAAGCATTATTCTTGGTTTTCGCACAATAACTTTAGTTTAAGTAAATAGAAATCAATGAAATTTAAACACAATGAGAATGACTACAAAAGGAAGGTTGGTATTGATTTTGGGAGTTTAGGTCCCAACAGTTTAGGAATTAGGGGCCAAAAAGGGACCCAAATAAGCATTTTTCTTGGTTTTTGGCACCATAACGTTAGTATAAGTAAATAGAAATCTATGAAATTTAAACACAAGGTTTATGACCATAAAAGGAAGGTTGGTATTGATTTTGGGAGTTTTGGTCCCAACATAATAAGGGGCCCAAAGGGTCCAAAATTAAACTTTGTTTGATTTCATCAAAATTGAATAATCGGGGTTCTTTGATATGCCGAATCTAACTGTCATGACTGTGTATGTAGATTCTTAACTTTTGGTCCTGTTTTCAAATTGGTCTACATTAAGGTCCAAAGGGTCCAAAATTAAACTTAGTTTGATTTTGACAAAAAATGAATCAGTTAGGTTCTTTGATATGCTGAATCTAAAAATGTACTTAGATTCTTGATTATTGGCCCAGTTTTCAAGTTGGTCCAAATCGGGGTCCAAAATTAAACTTTGTTTGATTTCATCAAAAATTGAATAAATGGGGTTCTTTGATATACCAAATCTAACTGTGTATGTAGATTCTTCATTTTTGGTCCTGTTTTCAAATTGGTCTACACTAAAGTCCAAAGGGTCCAAAATTAAACTTAGTCTGATTTTAACAAAAATTGAAATCTTGGGGTTCTTTGATATGCTGAATCCAAAAATGTACTTAGATTTTTTATTATGGGCCCAGTTTTCAAGTTGGTCCAAATCAGGATCTAAAATTATTATATTAAGTATTGTGCAATAGCAAGTCTTTTCAATTTTTCACAGTATTGCGCAATGGCAAAGAAATATCTAATTGCACAATATTGTGAAATAGCAAATTTTTTTTAATTAGAGTTATCTTTCTTTGTCCAGAATAGTAAGCAAGAAATATCTAATTGCAAAATATTGTGCAATAGCAAGATTTTTTTTAATTGGAGTTATCTTTCTTTGTCCAGAATCAACTTAAATCTTTGTTATATACAATATACAATGTATATTCACTTTTTACTACCAACTGATAAATTAAAATAATCTTTACCATTCAGTGATAACAAGCAGTTTTTTTTACATCTTAATATTTTATGATGTATTTAAATGAGTAGTTATTGTTGCAAACTCCATTAGAAATTTTAATTGAGATTAGTTTTGGAATAAGGGAAAGGGGGATGTGATTAAAAAAATTGGGTTCAATTTTTCTCATTTGAAATTTCATAAATAAAAAAGAAAATTTCTTCAAACATTTTTTTGAGAGGATTAATATTCAACAGCATAGTGAATTGCTCTAAGAGAAAACAAAAATTTTGAGTTCATTAGAAGACATTCATTCTGTGTCAGAAACCTATGCTGTGTCAACTATTTAATCACAATCCAAATTTAGAGCTGAATCCAGCTTGAATGTTGTGTCCATACTTGCCCCAACCGTTCAGGGTTCAACCTCTGCGGTCGTATAAAGCTATGCCCTGCGGAGCATCTGGTTATATTTTTCGTTAATTGTATAATTAAAGTGAACTTAATTAAGAATATATATACTGAAAAGTTGCACTAAATTGAATGGCAGTACTACTACGACTGGTCTTCACTCTTTGCTATATAAAAACTACTCGAGTTCACTTTAGGCTTTTTAAATTTATGAGAATTTTCCAAAACATGGTTTCTCAATGAAATAAACATAATAGTTCTTGAAAAACTGGTCATTATCGTGATACATGGACTGCCCGTAGGACAGTGGTATTGACTGCGACAGCAATAATGACCTCGCCTTCGGCTCAGTCATTATCACTATCTTAGTCAATACCACTGTCCTGTGGGCAGTCCATATATCACGATAATGACCAGTTTTTCAAGAACTATTATATAATTCGTATTCACAAAGCCTCCGTTAATTAACGCACACGTTAACATCTCCGTTAAGTGTTCCGTTAAACCTGATAACTATTGAATTTTTCTGATTGTTAATTCTGTAAGATTTCTTAATCTTATATGCTTTAGTCAGTCACTGTACGTAATACTAATGATTGTTAAAAAAAGGTAGCATGCAATACAATTTAAAAGATTATGACTCCTGACTCTGTTGTTGAGACCGTTTTTCCGACGTAGTCGGTATAGTTTCGGTTTGTGCCCTTTGAACTCAAGGACGCTTAACTATGGCAACAGAATACGCATGCTCGAAAATCCTTTCTGTGATTGGACAAAATGCTGTCATGGTGGGTGATTTGGTTGTGTTTGAAAAAACGTCTCGTTAATTATATCGTGATGGAAAGCAAGTGAAAAACTATAAATATTTGAGCTAGATCTTACAAAGATTTATATTTTTATGAAAATAATTGTTTCTCCGATACCTCTTTGCATCCATGACAGCTGATTATTCGGGACAATTATATAATTTTTAATGTAAACTTTGCTGTACGAACGTTCATGACTTTTAGAACGCACCTACGCATGTGAGATTTCCGCGGGGTTTTGGTGAATGTAAACAGAAAGATATGAGGACCTTAAGGCATTGTGCTTCTGAAGGTTATCGAAAAGATAGTTTTAAACATATACTCAAATTTAAATACGTCGGATATCTTTTTTAAAGATAGTTCTTGTTTTTTTAGATAACACCCATTGATTTCTTATGATATCTGCAGGACTGTGGTGGAGCGTTTTTCCAAACAGAAAATTATCATTTATTTATTATTTAAATTGAAAAATTGCTGAATCTGATGAACTAAGTACTTATAACCTGTTTTTGTGACAAGGGGTGTCCCAATAACAGCAAAACAGCAAATTGATTTGGCTCATAACAGATAACAAGGAATTAAAATGGACAAAAACAGATAACAGTAAATGAAATATTAAAATAATTCGGTCTTTGAAAAATCAGTATTTTTTATTACGGATATAATCCTTTGTAATGCATTCCATTTTCTATGACTATGCAAGGGGTGTCCCAATAACAGCAAAACAGCAAATTGATTTGGCTCATAACAGATAACAAGGAATTAAAATGGACAAAAACAGATAACAGTAAATGAAATATTAAAATAATTCGGTCTTTGAAAAATCAGTATTTTTTATTACGGATATAATCCTTTGTAATGCATTCCATTTTCTATGACTATGCTTTTAGTATTAATTTATGTATCTAGAATGTGTTTAATTTACTACTCAATATATTATAAAAAATTGATACGTTTGTTTACGGAACGTATTATGGTATACTGGTGTCCGTCTGTTGTCAACATGTCGGACATTAACTCAAAAGCTCTGAAACCAATTTGCATTAAAATTTTGGAAATTGTTTATATCTATTGACGTGAGCCCCCCACCCCTCCTTTTTTTTTTATATATATAAATTGTAGATTTTAAGTTTCTGGGTAATGGGTTTTCATTCAATAAAATTGGTGTTTTTTCAGTTTTCTGATATTATCTCAAAATAGCTTTCACAAAGCAAGAAATTTTGGTGAATTATTTATATCTATTTACATGAGGTCAATTTCAGTTTTTATAACTTTTAGATTTTACATTTCCGATTAAACGGGTTTTAATTAAAAAGGGGGGATTTTCCAGTTTTCAAACATGAACACAATTTTTTTTTCAGCAGTTCTCATGAAACTTTGCTGAAATGTTTATATCTATTGTTGTAAACTCCCTTTCGATTTTTAATAATTTTAGATTTAATCTGTTATTGGGTTAAGAGATTTTATTCATTAGAGAAGGATGGTATTTTCTAGTTTTCCAAAATGACTCAAAAATGCTCTCAGCAGTTCTCATGAAACGTTGGTGTATGGTTTATATATATTGACTGAAGCTCCCTTTGTTGCTAATAAAAAAAATGACCTAAAAGAGTTTGAATATTTTTTTCTAAATGACCATTTAATGGGGTGTGTGAATTTGTCTTAATAAGACTATGAGGCAAAGTGGTATATAGGGTAGAAAAATCAAAAGCACCAATTATAAGCATGTAATTTATCAAGTACTTTGAATGTATTTTGACACTCCAAAAGCAATTTATTCCACTATTTTCAAAGGCCTTATTTGAACAATTTTTTATCAGCTGAGGTTTTTGATTGTACCAAGTGTACTGTAAGTTGAATACATCGTTTAGTAGGGAAACAATGGCTTGAAACGAAAAAAATCTTTGTTTGTAATGAGTTATGTGCAGCTTCGGACCCAAGTACATGGTTGGAACTTTCATTGTACAATGCATTTGGTTCTGCTCTGAAAAGAATCACAGAGCTGAGTCTATGCACCATATTATATAAAAGGTTAAGTGGTTGTTAGGACCTAGTCCTTAATTGAGATCCTTGTCAGATATTCCTGGCCATATGTTTTCCTTTTTGTCATATTAAGAATCTTTTTAATTTAATATGTTCGTACGGAAAACAAGGAACAATTATCATACAAAGATAATTCTAAATACACATTCATAAGAAATTGGAATTTATTACAAAGGAAAATCATAAGATATACTTGAATTGTCCTGGACCTCACTTCTGTGATGGGTATATGTTAATGGAATCCTTCTCTGAATACGGGACAAACATATTAGTAGTGTCAGACCCCAATGTCCAATAATCTTCAATTTATACCGAATATTAACAGTCAAAAAATGCTAACATTCCAATTTTCCATAACAGTTAACAGGAAATACATTATCACAATAACAGATAACAAAAAAACTAAAAGCCCTATAACAGCTAACAAAGAATAAGACAATAACAGCTAACAGCAAGTATATTTTCAAAATAACAGATAACAAAGAATTAAATTGTTGCCCCATAACAGCATAACTGTTAAACCCCTTGCCCCCTATTTTTATCACATTTTCCTTGAAAAAAAAACAGTAAAAAATTTCGCCCCTTTAATCTGGTTGATGACCTACATACAGGAACTACTTACCGTATTTTTATGCCCCACCTACGATAGTAGAGGGGCATTGATAATGAACATAGAATGTTAGTGCAAGTTTCAGGTTAAAATTTTGGTCAAGGTAGTTTTTGATTTAGTTGAAGTCCAATCAACTTGAACCTTTGTACACATGTTCCTTAGGTTATTATCTTTCTAATTTAAATGCCAAATTATATTTTTATCCAATTTCACGGTCCAATGAACATAGGAAATGATAATGGGAGTGGGGCATCCGTGTACTATGGACACATGCTAATGTTTGTAATCTATTTTCGTTCTGAACATGTATGAACCATTTGTCACTGGGTGTAAATGAAATTAAAAATCAAATTCCCTTTTTAACGGAGTGATTATTTCTATAAAATAGCTAACTTCAAGTCACAAGTTATAGTAGCAAAGCAGAATGTTTTAATGTTGTGGAGTGACTGGCTGTCGAGTGCCGTATTTTCATAGGATCTTGTCTTTTTCATTTGATTCTTTATACTACACGCATGTACGCATATACGTATATATTACGACTAGAAAAGGTCTGTCGCATAGCTTGTAAGTGCTTTCCGTGTTATTAGGGATGTCAGTTAGTAATTTTGATTTAAAAGTATGCGTTTATGATTTCTCTTGATGCCAATCATATTGTAACCGAAATTCTCGTGGTTTTATGGAGAATTGCATTACGCAAGATTTCTTTGCATTGAAGCAAAATCGCCATCTATGTGAATTGTCAGCACATGTATCTAACATTCGCTGTAAACCTGACGGGGCTGTGAATACATGCAATGTCGTCAGCGAGAGCAGGAGAGCAACTGGCTATATGATATACACCTGTTTTCTGGTTATATTTTTCAAGTTCAACCAACAATGCGTTTATGAATATTAAATATAATAACCCAGACAATACTCCCTGCCTTACACCTTGTAATACAGGGGGAAATCAGAACGACATTGATTTACAACTACACAACTCATGGTACTAATATGACAGTCATTTATAACTGACCACATTTTACCTGATATCCCTATATTATACAATTTATACATTAATCCAATTCTCCATACAGTATCAAAATTATAGGTTAGACAATACTTGGTCATGTTTTATGAAGATTTAAGCCCAAGGCGAAGTTATCAAACCACCAGGTAAGTATTAACCTTCAACGCCACATGTTATATTAATTTCATTGTGTGACTGCTCTCGATAGAACATTTAAAGTCATTGTCAAAATTATTCTAATCCATTGATTGGTATATAATCGAAAGTCTGAAATGGCACCAGATTCTTCATAAATTCATCTCCCCCCCCCCAAAAAAAAATATAAAATCGGGAAACACTTCCCATTTTTTTCTAGTAATAACCTCATGTAAAATGTAGGTAATTTCAGACCAAACTCTTGTCTCCATATCAAATTGTGTTCAAGGCGAGTGCCTTGCAAGTTCTGTTTTCCCTCAGACGTAGGCCTGATTTTTCGGGATTAATTTTTCTTATTTATTTATCTTTTGTTCATTGATTGCCCTTCTGTATTCTGTTAGTGTTGCATTCCTTTTGTAATCTAGTAATTTTGTTATGAACTTGATCATGAGTTTAAAAAAAAAGACAGCAGCCACAGACTTAACTATGTGACTTCCATTTTTATACGCCCGTCGTCCTTTAGACGGGACGTATTATGGTATACCGTTGTCCGTCCATCTGTCCGTCCCTTCGTCCGTCCGTCTGTCCGTCCGTCGTCCACACTTCGGACAATAACTCAAAAACACTTTCACCAATTTCCATGAAACTTAAGTGAATTGTTTATATCTATTGACTTAAGCTCCCTTTCGGTTTTTTTTAATTTCAGATTTTAAGTTTTGGATTTATGGGGCTTTATTCATAAAAAAAAGGGGGTCCGTCGTCCACACTTCGGACAATAACTCAAAAACACTTTCACCAATTTCCATGAAACTTAAGTGAATTGTTTATATCTATTGACGTAAGATCCCTTTCGTTTTTTTTTAATTTCAGATTTTAAGTTTTGGATTTATGGGGCTTTATTCATAAAAAAAAGGGGGATTTTTAACACTTAGGACAATAACTCAAAAAGGCTTTCACAAATGTCCATGAAACTTTGGTGAATTGTTTATATCTATTGATGTAAGTTCCCTTTCAATTTTTATAAATTTCAGATTTTACATTTCCGTGTTATGAATTTTTATGCTTAAAAAAAGGGGGATTTTCCAATTTTGGGACAATAACTAACACTTTCACAAAATTTTATGCAACTTTGATAAATTGTTTATTTCTATTGACATAAGCTCCCTTTCCATTTTTATAAATTTTAGATTTTACGTTTTCTTAAGTTATGAATTTTTATACTTAAAAAAGGGGGATTTTATGCAACTTTGGTGAAACTTTGGTGAATATATTAATGTAACAGTTAAAAGAGCAACGGACGTATCATGCGCTAAATCGCAGCCCTTTATATGTGTTATCATGCACATTGGTCTTTTGATGTTGTCCCTAGAAACTAAGTCTTACACTGAATTTATACATTTTGCTTTGAGATCAAAACATTGAAAAAAAAATATTAAAACAAAACTTGTATTTTCAGATTAAGAAAGGGTCCAGGAAACACCTATTAAAAGAGCAGGATTATGCATCATTTGTTCTATAGCTTCTTGGGCCTTCAGTGGCTCCAAAAAAATATGTTTGCCAATACTTTTAAAAGAGGCTAGTTACAACCAAACTTTAATACTAAGTATGTATGCAATACATGTATGTGCAGTGGGAAAAATAAAAGCTTAATTTCTGCAGAGGATGGTGATTAATTCTGATTGAATGGTACATAAAGACTTGACTATACATGTAATATTTTCAATAAACAAATCATTTACAAATTTTATGTTTTTGAATATCATAAATATAGTTTAGGAAAGTATTTGTCTATAAATCTAGAGATAAGGAGAAGTTCAAAAATAATAAATGCAAATTAACCACAATTATACATATTTTGAGTGGTATATGATTTTAAATGGTATATTTTAAAGATGTAAAATGTATTATCTGGTTTTGTCCTGGCCTTTAATAGCATTTTTAATAGTATTAAACAAGGTTGTTTTCTTATATTATATGTCTCTAATTTATGTCTAATTTTACGTACTTTTTTGTAATGTCATGAAAGCTCTTTATAGGGCCCTTTAATTGGAAATAAAATATTTTTATTCTTATTCTTAAAGTTTGAAAATAAATAATCAGTACCTTACAGACTGAGCGTAGACATTTTGAATTTGAAAGGCCCAGGACATGATTATGAATATCTTGGTAAGAAAACTGTGCAAATCGTATATCCATGTAGACTTCTTATTTTCCGCCGCTTGTGTCACATCAATCATGAATGCGTATTTATTAGTTTTAAATTTTAGGAGATGCATATTTGCTTTTCCAACGTTAATACCAAACAGCATACTTCAATATTGTAATCGGGTGATAACGGTTTGTATAGTGAGTGATTTTGTCAATTTAATTATTTTCTACATAAAATAAAGATTATATTCTAATTTCCGGGTTTCCTTATCGGTTGTTGTCCATTAATCATTGTCCCATTATGTTTCTTTTTAGTTTTTTTTATTAATACACGAAAAGTTACATACTACTCAGACAGCAACACCAATTCAATGGATGCAACAAGTGCAACCTCACCCATTTTTCCATCTTGGTGTACCTGCTCCTCCACCGTATATGTGTAGACAATCAGATAGAATACCAGAAGCCTTAAGACAAGTTCAGAGACCTAATATTAATCAGCAAGTTCGTCAGGCTCAATTGTTCAGTCCTTTACCAAGTGAATTTGTAATTCAGTTACCAACCTCTGATAATATTAACTGTATTGCTGTCGACCAAACATCGTCTCAACACATTTTGTTTAACCAATCACACATGAATCAAGGAAAAGGCAATGTTGAATCAAACATAAAATTAGCTCAGAGACCTAATATTAATCAGCAAGTTCAACATGTTCAATCCTCTACCAAGTGAAATTGCTACTAATATACAGACCTCTGATAGTAATAACTGTTTTGCTGTCGACCAAACATCGTCTCAACACATTTTGTTTAACCAATCACACATGAATCAAGGAAAAGGCAATGTTGAATCAAACATAAAATTAGCTCAGAGACCTAATATTAATCAGCAAGTTCAACATGTTCAATCCTCTACCAAGTGAAATTGCTACTAATATACAGACCTCTGATAGTAATAACTGTTTTGCTGTCGACCAAACATCGTCTCAACAAATTTTGTTTAACCAATCACACATGAATCAAGGAAAAGGCAATGTTGAATCAAACATGAAATTTAAAGTTACTGAAGATGAAAGTAGCACACTTAGCAATGATAGTAAAAACAGTTTTGCTGTCAGAGAAGACTTGAAAATTAATGTTCATGAAGATAAATATTACACATTGGACAAAGATAGTAAAAACAGTTTTGCTGTCTGCATAGAAAATGTTATGGAGAAAGCACCAAATAGTCCTATACAGGATCGTCACTCTACAGTTTCAAACTTGCCGCACGATTCTCATTAAAACATAAAGTTCATCCCTTCAAACGACTCATCTGCTACTTCTAATAGTAAACACTGATTTGCTGTTAAAAATATGAAGGAAACAAAGAATTCAGACAATTATCCCAAAGCTGTTCAATCACATCGAAATCATTCTGTTCACAGTGCGCTGAAAAATGAAACTTCTTTTTTAGACAAAGGACAAATCATTCTCCTAGTATAAAAAAGAAGATATGGTATGATTACCAATAAGACAACTATCCACAAAAGACCAAAATGACACAGACATTAACAACTATAGGTCACTGTACGGCCTTCATCCAGATCCAGATATAGCGCCCCCTGTGAATCGAATGAAGTAACCCTGGAAAAAGCAAGTCCACTACGTATCGTCTCATTCAACATTAAAGGCTTCATTTTCTCTAACAAAAATTACTTTAATGAACTTCTAGATATACATGACATCATACTTTTGCAAGAACACTGGCTTGTTAATTATGAAAAAGAACAAATGAAACAATATCATTCAGACTTTCTCACCTTCTCAAGACATATTGATGATGATGAACCAATATCCCCAATTGGTCGACCGAGAGGACATGATGGTATCGCAATTTCTACAGAAAATACATGTCTTCAATGTTTTCTCAACTTCCAGACGGAAACAACAGAGTTCAAGCTATTGAATGAAATATCTACAACTGGAAATCCTACATGCCTTATTAATGTATATCTTTCTTCTAGAGGTACTGATAGTGGACACGATGCTTATAGAGCAGCCTCACATACTCTTAAAGAACTTATCCTCAAGTACCAAGAAACACACTCAATTAATATAGCAGGGGACTTTAACGCCTCATTTATTAGACATTACAAGGACTCCCAAGATGAACTCTTCAACCAATTTTATAAAGAGAATGGATTGGAACTTCCAGTAAAATACCCAACTGATCACACATATTTTCAAGAAACATCTAGATCACAGATTGACTACATATTTGTAAAATTTATTGAGAACAATATACGATTTAAAGAACTTATTCAGGTTAAAATCCTACGTGAAGGTCACAACACCTCTGACCAAGATGTTCTGAAAGCATGGCAACTTCTTAGAGAAAAAGATGAATATGACAGTTGGGAATGCTTTCTTGCTAGTCCAATCTGGCTTAACAATAATATAAAGGTAGCAAATAAACCTATTTTTTATAAAGATTGGTTTGAAAATGGTATAAGATTTATAAATGATATTGTAAATGAAGATGGGACCTTTTTCTCTCATCAAAAGATAGAAGAAATGTATCAGATAAATGTGAATTTCATGAGATATAATAGTATTATATCTGCTATACATCAAGCATCAAAATCATTTGTGGGAAAAAATCACAAATTAGAATTACCTTTAATTCCATCTGCTATTAAAAGACTTGTTAAAAGTTCAAAAGGATCTAAAGATATGTATATTGTTTTGAATAAAAATGGAAGTGTTCCCACTAGTCAGTTAAGATGGACTGAAATTTTTGGCTTTGATCAAAATCATTGGAAAAAAATTTATAAACTGCCATTTGTTGTCACAAATAATACTAAGTTACAGTGGCTACAGTTTAGATTCAATCATCGAATCTTAGCTACAAACAAATTTCTTCATAAAATTAAGATTTATGATAATCCAAATTGTACATTTTGTAATAGAGAAATTGAAACATTAGAACATTTATTTTGGGAATGTGAACATACACAGTTATTATTAGAACAGATTGAAAATTGGTTTCTAACCAATGGAATTAGTGTACTTTTTACAAAGGAGTTTTTCTGTTTGGTAACACTGCAAAAATATCAAAAGGCAATGCAGAAAATACTCTTTTTCTTACCATAAAGCAATATATTTATAATTCCAGATGTTTTAAAAAAAAACTGACAATAAATTCAGTAAAAGAAAAGATAAAATATGTGTATGCAATGGACAAAAATATTGCTATGAAAAACAAATTAGAACATCAGTTTCTCAGAGAATGGAATGCTTTTGATATATTACTTAGCATGCTTAGTTAAGTACAAAAATGTATATACATGTTATAAATGAAAATGCTGTATTTACTATACTAAAATAGAATTCAATTTCTAGATGAATTATATTGAAAACTCACCACACTATTCTCTCTCACTCTCTTTCTCTTTCTATCTCTCTCTCTCCGGTGTTCAAACTGCTTTACTCTTTATCTTATATTTGTATATTTAAAAAAAAAAATAAAAAAAAAATTGCTTCCTAATAGAAAGATGTATTGATTAGATAATATCTATAGATTTATATATTTTATATTGCTATTATATTTGTGTATATTATGTTGTAAATTGGAAGTTATAAATAATAAAAATAAAAAAAAAACAACACCTCTGACCATTATCCTGTGTCTGCCGATCTCTGTATAGAACTAAGTGCCAGTCAGAAACAGCACAGAGAAGTTATCCGTACCAAAATTAACTAGGAAAAAGTGAATAAGGATAACTATGCTCTTAAAGTTCAGGAAGAACTAAGAGATAGAAAATACCTTAACATTAGAAAACCAATTACTTACTGGTTTAAATAACGCTTTGGATACATGCTCTCCTCGGAGAAAATCAAAATTTAATAGAAGGAAAAAGATAAGTTGGACACCAAAACTTGCCAATGTCGTCAGGAAATCCAAAAAGGCATTATTCCTCTGGAAAAAAAGCAGGATATCCTCCTTCTAAAGATAACATCTATAACATACACAGGCTTTATTCTAAACGGATAGTAAGATCAATACAAAGACAACAAAGTGCTGACAAAAGAAATTAGCTAAATGAGACAATGAACTATTCTTTAGGTTAATAAAAACCCAAAGATCCTCCTCATCCCAATTCACTCATACGCTGCAAACTCCAGATAAAGAAGCTTCTACACCGGATGATATAAATGAACTCTTTAAAGAACATTTTGCAAACTTAGGCCACACCAATTTAATTTCTTGTTCTACGGATTTTTGGACTCCAAAATATGGGGGGAGCGAGTCATTTGAAAATTTTGATAAAAAAATATTTATTTTGAAAAATTTTGAGGCGAAGCTTGAAAAGTAAAGGCGAGCGATTATAATTTTTTTTTGTAAACATAAAATAGTAGGTTTTGACAATATTAAAACTTGATTTATCACTTGTACTTTGACATTTCCATAATTTCTGAAGTATTTTTTTCCCTGTTCACCAAGAAATAATTAAATTTGGTCTATGTACATTGTATGTGTAACTGACAATGAGACAATTCTCAATCCAAGTCATAATCAGTTTTGGGCCAACCCCTTAATTTATAAATATCCCTTTTACAAGTTTTATGAGGGATCAATATAAAATATAATATATTTGTTTGTACAAAAGGGCTCATATTTTCTCAAAGAACTATATATCTATCTGGTATTAAATGGTCAAAACATGTCCAAGAATTTGTGTAATATTCCTGGACTTTAACCATGTTAACACATTTACTTTAACAGTTTAATATTATTCAAAATAAGTGGACCCCTCTGTTAGAAAAAAGTTGTTTAACATATGATGTAACTTTCCTCTTTTTGAGTACAAAATTCTAAGTTTTCAAAGGTTTTGTATAGAAGAACTATACAAATCCTTGGTATTTCTATTTTCTTTTCTACATCAGTAAAATGACCCCTTGACCTTGTCTGAGGGAGGGTTGTTCTCAACCTGGTAATAACAAACACAGGTAAAAGTACGGCCTTTTACACAGGGCTTTGATACAGACCAAACAGCAAGCTAAAAAGGACCCCAAAATTATTAGCGTACACAATTCGAATAGGAAAACCAACGATCTAATTTATATATCCGAACCGGAAAATACCAATGAACTAGTCCAAATAATTATGACGTCTGGCAAGGCTATTTTAATTTTTTTCTGGGACGCCTTCCTAGCGTCCCAGAAAAAAATAGCCTTGCCAGACGTCATAATTATTTGGACTTCCAATGAACCACATCAACAAATGATAACTGCTGAACGACAGGCCCCTGAATCAATCAGGACAGGTGCATAAACATGCAGCGGCTATGGATAGTTGGTTTCGCCAGCATACAATATAATTGCAGTTGAAGGCAAATCCTTCAGAAGTTCTTTGTACTTTATTCTAACAACGAACATTTTTTGATAGGGAATATAAGTAAGGGGGAAAGAAACCATTTTTTGGTTCTTTACAGTTCCCGCTGTTATAAATTTACATCGGAGCACTCTCACTTTTGATGAATTATTATAGGTTTCATGCTAAAACAAATATTCTCACAGATACACAGTGTGGTGGGTGCTTTTATGTTTAAATCGTTATATACAGGTTAGACTGATTTTAAAAACAAATGTTGATATCTTTTTATAATATTTACAAAAAAAAAAACGGTGCGGGAAATGGACATGATTACATTTCCGGATGCGGGAAGCGGGAATAATAAAAACAATAAAAATATTCTGTTTTGAAAAAAATAGGTGCGGGCGGGTCCGTCGAACAAGGAATCAAATTGGTGTGGCCTTAGCGAAAACAAATAAAAAAGCGGAAATCTGTAGATGTAGACGGTCTAACATCAGAACATCTTATATTCGGAGGTATAGCTCTAGTTGACTACCTGACAACTCTGAGCAATAACATATTCTACACAAATCATTGACCTGCTGCTATAAAAAAAAAAAAGGGACTTAACTCCTGTTCATAAAAAAGACAAGGATCCAACAATTCCATCGAATTAAAGGGGAATAACTGTCATCTCTATCATATGCAAAGTTTTAGAACTTTGCTTAGGAGCTAGAAGGTACCATGAATAAGCATCAAAATGGACTACAGAAAGGTTTCACAAAAGGTGCTTCCTCAATAAACATTGCTCTTTTAATCACTTCAGTAATAAATGAAGCAAAGGATAATAATACAAAATTAATTTTTATCACATATAATTGTGTATTTACGTAAAAGTCAAAGTTACATTTAATTTTTTAATTGCTTTTTTAATTCATTTCAATCATGTTCTATTTATTTACTATTTTACTGAGAGGTTTTTAATTAAACAACAAGATAACTTCATTTTATTTTCTGCAATCTGTTTATATAACCTCTTTAAAATATATTCTTTTTATCACATACCATTTATTTTTTTTACGTCATACCTTAATTTTGTCATTTCTATTTTTAAAAGACATGTTGTTTTTTTGTCTTTTTTTTAATTACTTATTTTTTTTTTTTTATGATGTGAAATATCCGGACAATTTTAAACATTTTTAACATTTTATTATGTTTTTCAATTTGTATTTGTTAAATAGATATATATTTGTATAATTTTTCGTCGTATATTGCTATCACGTTGGCGTCGTCGTCGTCCGAATACTTTTAGTTTTCGCACTCTAACTTTAGTAAAAGTGAATGGAAATCTATGAAATTTTAACACAAGGTTTATGACCACAAAAGGAAGGTTGGTATTGATTTTGGGAGTTTTGGTCCCAACATTTTAGGAATTAGGGGCCAAAAAGGGCCCAAATAAGCATTTTCTTGGTTTTCGCACTATAACTTTAGTTTAAGTGAATAGAAATCTATGAAATTTTGACACAAGGTTTATGACCACAAAAGGACGGTTGGGATTGATTTTGGGAGGTTTGGTTCCAACAGTTTAGGAATTAGGGTAAAAAAAGGGCCCAAATAAGCATTATTCTTGGTTTTCGCACAATAACTTTAGTAGAAGTACATTTTTGTAAATAGAAATCAATGAAATTTAAACACAAGGTTTATGACCACAAAAGGAAGGTTGGGATTGATTTTGGGAGTTTTGGTCCCAACAGTTTAGGAATAAGGGGCCCAAAGGGTCCAAAATTGAACTTTGTGTGATTTCATCAAAAATTGAATAATTGGGGTTCTTTGATATGCCGAATCTAACTATGTATGTAGATTCTTAATTTTTGGTCCCGTTTTCAAATTGGTCTACATTAAGGTCCAAAGGGTCCAAAATTAAACTTAGTTTGATTTTAACAAAAATTGAATCCTTGGGGTTCTTTGATATGCTGAATTTAAAAATGTACTTAGATTTTTAATTATTGGCCTAGTTTTCAAGTTGGTCCAAATGGGGGTCCAAAATTAAACTTTGTTTGATTTCATCAAACATTGAATAAATGGGTTCTTTGATATGCCAAATCTAACTGTGTATGTAGATTCTTAATTTTTGGTCCCGTTTTAAAATTGGTCTACATTAAAGTCCAAAGGGTCCAAAATTAAACTAAGTTTGATTTTAACAAAAATTGAAATCTTGGGCCTCTTTGATATGCTGAATTTAACATGTACTTAGATTTTTGATTATGGGCCCAGTTTTCAAGTTGGTCCAAATCAGGATCCAAAATTATTATATTAAGTATTGTGCAATAGCAAGAAATTTTCAATTGCACAGTATTCAGCAATAGCAAGAAATCTTCAATTGCACAGTATTGTGCAATAGCAAGAAATCTTCAATTGCACAGTATTGTGCAATAGCAAATATTTTCAATTGCACAGTATTGCACAATAGCAAGAAATATCTAATTGCACAATATTGTGCAATAGCAAGAAATTCCAATTGGATTTCAATTGGAGTTATCTTTCTTTGTCCAGAATAGTAGTTGAATCAACTTAGATCATTGTTTTATACAATATACAATGTATATTCACTTTTTACTACCAACTGATAGATTAAAACAATCTTTACCATTCAGTAATAACAAGCACTTTTTTTACATTTTAATATTTTATGATGTATTTAAATGAGTAGTTATTGTTGCAAACTTCATTAGAAATTTGAATTGAGATCAGTTTTGAAATAAGGGAAAGGGGGATGTGAAAAAAAAAATTGGGGGGTCAATTTTTTTCATTTCAGATTTCATAAATAAAAAGAAAATTTCTTCAAACATTTTTTTGAGAGGATTAATATTCAACAGCATAGTGAATTGCTCACAGGCAAAACAATTTTTTTAAGTTCATTAGACCACATTCATTCTGTGTCAGAAACCTATGCTGTGTCAACTATTTAATCACAATCCAAATTTAGAGCTGAATCCAGCTTGAATGTTGTGTCCATACTTGCCCCAACTTGTTCAGGGTTCAACCTCTGCGGTCGTATAAAGCTGCGCCCTGTGGAGCATCTGGTTTTTAATTGGAGTTATCTTTCTTTGTTCAGAATCAACTTAAATCTTTGTTATATACAATATACAATGTATATTCACTTTTTACTACCAACTGATAAATTGAAATAATCTTTACCATTCAGTGATAACAAGCACTTTATTTTACATTTTAATATTTTATGATGTATTTAAATGAGTAGTTATTGTTGCAAACTCCATTAGGAATTTGAATTGAGATCAGTTTTGGAAAAGGGAAAGGGGGATGTGAAAAAAAAATGGGGGGGGGGGGGTTCAATTTTTCTCATTTCAGATTTCATAAATAAAAAAGAAAATTTCTTCAAACATTTTTTTGAGAGGATTAATATTCAACAGCATAGTGAATTGCGTAAAGGCAAAAAAAAATATTTTAAGTTCATTAGACCACATTCATTCTGTGTCAGAAACCTATGCTGTGTCAACTATTTAATCACAATCCAAATTTAGAACTGATTCCAGCTTAAATGTTGTGCCCCAACTGTTCAGGGTTCAACCTGCAGACTACACGAAATACGTCGGACCGTCGGACAAATCCGGTGAATAATGGATCGGTCTGGTAAAATTTTGTTGAATTCCGGTCCGAATGTCCAGTGTTTTTTTTTCATGGATTTTTCTAACATTCTAGCAAAATTGCCAAACGATCTCAAATTCATTTTCATCTTTATTATTCATCACAGCGATGTTTATTTTGTTCAACCGCTAGCTTTATGCCGAACATCGCCAATCAGTAATGTGTAAATCCGGGTAAAAACATATCTGACTGTCAAAAACAACAATGGATGCCATCATTGGCACAACCGGAAATGTAAACAAAACCGGATCAGATTCTGGGAACGGATAAGGGTAATTCCGGGTTTGCCGATTTAAATACAATAAACGAATAAAAATCCAAGCAGATCACAAAATTTAGCTATGAAATATAACCACAAGAATTGAAAACCAAAATATGTATGAAAAAGAAAGAAGAAACAGGAAAAATTATTTTATACAGAAACCCTAAATTATGTTTAGTTCACAAACATTGTCAAAATCCAATAAAATGGGACATTACTCTTCACTGAAATGCATTCAAGCAATTGTGCACAACTTTCGTAACAATATTCCCTCTTGTTACATCATTTTCTTTTAATTTGTGCATTTTGGGGAGGAGTAGGGCACAACAAAGTCATATGTTTGTTGTTTTTAGTCGGATAATATACAATTAGATGTAAAAATTTTGTATATAATTAATCCTTTAATATTAGTCTCTCATAATTCTTAATAGAATGGCACTTGTATATGTTTTAGTATTTAAAGTAATGATATTTTACTGTTAGTTTTAATATACAATATGTTTTATTAATGTTATCCAATATTTCATGTTATACGCAATGTTTTATATGTTTATTGGAATGTATAATGTTATACAAGTGGTGAGACTTTAATAAAAAATATTGAATATTGAATCTGTAAAAAAAATTGGTCTGGTAAAATTTCATTCGGTCTGGTAAAGCTAGGATGCTTACCAGACCGAATGTCCTGTAAAAATAAAATTCATTCGCGTAGTCTGCAACCTCTGCGGTCGTATATAGCTGCGCCCTGCGGAGCATCTGGTTTTTCTTACACTTATTTAATATCTCCAATGACAATGTGGGGACGTGGGGTATGTGAGCGTGCTCACTAAGGTTCTTTAATTATTGAAGTAATTGAATACATATATACTAAGGGAGACAATTCCATCTCAGCTATCCAACATAATGAAAGTTTACATTACTGTTGATAATTTTTTTTATAAATAACAAATTCTGCTTAGATGAGATTTTTTTTTTCAAGTTAGTGATTTTCAACTTGCACAAACATAGTAATCAATGCTTGAAAAGAGATCCCAAACAATTTCTTTGTTTTGAAAAGATTGTTTTTTTTTCAGTTACCTGATGTTAAAACACTTAAATCCCTAGAGAAAAACCAGTAAGTATGATTTTTAGTTTACCTGAATTAATTTTGTAATACTTAAAAAGAATAATTGTGTTTTTGTTACTGATACTAACTTTATCAGCATGGTTATCGAGATATTTTGCTAGGGTGGCTGATGAAGTCAGTATATAAAAATAATGGCATTTGTCTTAACAATATTGAAATTTTGTTGTTGTTGAGAATATGAAATAGTACAAAATATAGTAATAGTTGTTTGGTTGTATGAATGAAGTCATTTGTATTACATTGACATTAAAGCTTGATAAATATATACAACACCAACAAACAATATCCTGAGTTGGTACTGGCAAAAATATGGTCAGGTTAAACCACTTGTATTTGCACACAAACCTCTTACTGGGTCCATCTAGACAATTTGTTAAATTACTTCTCGAGATTGTTGGATGAACAATATTGCCTTAATTAACCATTTACAGGAGTTGGATCACATATGCAATTTAGAACACTTGCAAACATGTTGATAACCTAAATGATAACAGAAGCTTGCATAGATATGTTGTAAGGTTTGTTGAAGAAAAAGATTAAATAAAATTTAGAAAATCACAGAAAAACAATCTGTTATCATTATTTCCATATTTTAGGTGCAAAAAGAAAAGCAACAAAAGGAAGAGTATGCAGAAGAAAGGAAAATAAAAGAAAAGGAAGAAGGGTGTTGATGACGTCGAATAAGATTATATTTTTGTTCAATGACTAATATATACAAATTTGTTTATTCTAAATATAATAGGGGAAGTAATTGGAAGAATGTGTATATTAAATTTGGATAAACTAGTGAGAAATGTAGATTTTTGTATGTTATTTTTTTTAAAAATGTTTTCCAAATATTGTTTTAACTGCACATTTGATTGCTTTGATTCATGTTGAAGATTATATATTTAAGTTGTATTAACAATGATTATCTTCATTAATGTATGCTGTAATCTACAGAAACGTTTTTTTTTTTTTATTATAAATTATAACCATTAAATATATAGTAATTTCAATGATCTTAGTTACATTTTGTATAAGATTATTTGTTTAGTCTGTATATAAAATTAAATTTGTATTTCTATCAAATGAAAATGTCAGATGATATATTTCTAAATTTACTCTTATTTTCGATATAATCTGAAGATGATACCCTTTCAGACTTTTGTATTAAAATGACTGTTCTTCATTAATGTAGTGTAAAAACAATTATATTCTTTTTTTATTATATAACCTTTAAGTATTGTTGATCTTTAGTGATTTTGTCGCAAAATTTAGTTTACTCAACGAAAATTAAATTTGTATTTTCTATCAAGTGAAAATGTCAAGAATGAATAGATTATATAAATTTATCTTTATTTTCGGATATAATCTGAAGATGATACCCTTTCAGACTTTTGATAAAGCTGTCTCACACCAGACTCCGTTTTGTTAAAAATTCAATTAAGAGATAACTGTATTGTATTTTAAGCTTTAAGGACGTCCATCGGTAGTTTTACTGTCGCAAATTTAGTTTACCTGGCGACGCGGAGCGGAGACAGGTAAACGGGTATTTGCGACAGTAAAACTACCGATGGACGTCCGCAAAGCTTCAAATACAATACAGTTATCTCTATTCTAATGCAAAACAAGTTCATAATTAAATTTCAATCATTATTTTAGTGTAAAACCTTCATTAAAGAAAATTCCGCGAAAAGATGTTATCTTCTTTGGTCCCTACACTAGGTGACGTCATAGGTATGCTTCCGGCGTCAATCATAAACACCGTGCGTTTTCTGGCTTCTGTGCCGCTTCAGAATGTAATAAAATTTGATAAAAGGAAGATTTTTAGGCGCAACAAGTGAGTTTTGTGTTTATTATTGTAGAAATAACATGTCAATACATTGCGAAATTCAAAATGTCGGCTTCCTTAGTTACAGACAAGGAGATAGAGAATTTTACGCTTGCTGTCATCCAATCAGAACAGTTGTTACAACATAATTGCATTAGAATGCAGAATAGCATGTGACCTATACTGAATCCATAACAGTTATGAATTTTAATCTATCTAATGTACATTTGTTTTTATCTTTTACAGGAATATAAACCTAGATGGGGATATAAACGTGCCAATGATGATACTAAAGATTGGTTGATAGAGGTTCCTCAAAATGCAGGCAAGTTAAAAAAAAAACAAAGCTGAAATTTGTTTGTTTCATTCATTTCTTATCCTAATGACCATGATATCATAGTATGTTTTTTCTCCCATTTTATACATATATTTCAATATAACAACATCAGCATAACAGTAGTTTTGGTTAAAAAGAAAAACATTATATTTTGTCTAAAATCTAAAATGTGAGAGAGGTCACTCTAATGTAGGACTTTGCAAGTAACAAGAGTCTTTTTAATTCACTTACAACCTCAATATCATATCAACTCGTCATCTGTAGGATAACTAATATGTAGTCTGGAGTCTCCAATAATTGTAACCTAACCTTGACCATGTTTTTGCTGTTCCTATAAGGTAAAGTTTTTTCAGTATGAGGTCTTTTGGCTGTAAATATGGTTCAGGCAATAATATCCATGATCATCTGACATATGTCATGAGCTTCACCTCAAAAACTAAAGCAGAAAGATATTTTGATCACAGCAACATATTAGCAAGCCACCACTTTAGATCAGCTTGTCAATCATATTTATATATTGCTCAGACTATATTCAAATAAAACCGTTACTTAATAACAATTATTCTGAATTCTGTAGTAAATCTAAGGTTTTTAAAAATGAATTACTACATTTTTTTCAGATCCATTTGAAGACCAGTTTGAGAAAAGGAAGAAAAAGAAAAATGAAAGGACATCTAAGAATGAATTACAAAGACTGAGAAATATTGCCAGGGCACAAAAGACAAAAGGTAATGCATACAGAGTAAATTTCTTTTGGGTTTATTTTTCTTATAATTGGTATTTTCCTGATTTACTGAATTCTATATGACCTTCAATTATAACATGTATTCAATATGAAAAAGTGAAAGATGTCTTAATTGAACCAAACTTTATTACTGTTAAATTTTACGTTAAATGTGTCCAATGTCAGAATGACATAATTTTCATAAAAGACTTAGATCATTCCTTAATTATATATAATCACACAATGTCATGATACAGTGTAGGGCATAATTTAGGTGCATAACTGCATACATATTATTACAAACTATTTTTATACGCCCGTCAAAATTTTGACGGGACGTATTATGGTATACAAATGTCCGGTGTCCGTCCGTCTGTCTGTCTGTCCGTCCGTCTGTCCGTCTGTCCGGCGTAAACAAGTCGCACCGTAACTTGAGAACAACTTATCCAAATTTCATGAAACTTAATATAGTTGTTTCTTATGATGGTCAAATGATCTGTATACTTTTTGGTGAAAATAAGATTTAAACTTTTTGAGTTACGGCACTTTGTAACTAAAACAGGGTTTTTTTTTTCACATGTCGCACCATATCTCAAAAACGTTTCTTGATTATTGCTTAAAACTTTACACACTTCTTAGTTATATGAATCTTAATATCTGTATACTTTTTGGTGATGATTCAAAATTTCATTTTTGAGTTTTTGAGTATTTTGTAAAAAAAGGGGGAGTTTTTTTTTACATGTCGCGCCGTATCTCAAAAACGATTTATGATTATTGCTTAAAACTTTACACACTTCTTTGTTATATTAATCTAAAGATCTGTATACTTTTTGGTGATGATTCAAAATTTCATTTTTGAGTTATTGAGTATTTTGTAAAAAAGGGGGAGGTTTTTTTTTACATGTCGTGCTGTATCTCAAAAACGATTTATGATTATTGCTTAAAACTTTACACACTTCTTTGTTATATTAATCTCAAGATCTGTATACTTTTTAGTGATGACTCAAAATTTTATTTTTGAGTTATTGAGTATTTTGTAAAAAAGGGGAGGTTTTTTTTTACATGTTGCGCCGTATCTCAAAAACAATTTTTGATTATTGATTGAAACTGTACACACTTCTCTGTTATACTAATTTAAAGATCTGTATACTTTTTGGTTTGATTCAAAATTTTATTTTAGTGATATTTGTAAAAAAAAACAGGGTGGGGGGGTGGGGGTTCACATGTCCCGCCGTGTCTCAAAAACAATAAATGGTTATTCCTCAGAAACTATTTATGATTATTGCATAAACCTTCCACACAAGACGTCGGGCGTATCATGCGCTCATGGCGCAGCTGTTTATTATTTTACTTCAAATTGATGTTGATTAACAGGTATCGTATTTCAAAAGAATAAATCCCTGAAAGAAAGGGATCATATTTCTTCAATGACATCTAAAAAGCAGCTGATATATTTGTGCTATTAATTTTGAATTAAGTGTATAAGGATATGTTTAGGTGAAACCTTATAAAAGAATTAATATAATTATATAATAAAAGATCTTCTTAAAAAAAAAACATGTTGACAGATCTTAACGCTTACATAAATCTTCTCCTCTGAATCACTTGGGCAACAAACTTGATTGATTGATTGATGGTTAATGCTAATTTCAACACTATAGCGCCATTCAGTGGCAGTCAGTTTTTATTGGTGAAGAAGACAGAATGCCTGACATAAACCACTGACCTTTGGCAGGACAACTAACAATCCTAGTCAATTCAGCCATTTTGTATTTACTCTGAAACTTTTGCTTGTTGACATGTTAAAGTTTATGTAAGATCATTTTAAAGACAATGAATTATTTATGATAGTAAATGGTACATGTATATGGCAGGTAAATAAGCATTTTTTGTAGTTTCCAGACAATAACTTGTGTTTAAGTGTATGAATCTCCTTGAAATTATACAACAAGTTTCCTTACTACAAAGGGATGCATATGATCAACTTTTGGGGGGTTATGGCTCAAACCATATAGAAATTTGGGGCAAAAAAGGGGAAAAACTAGGTTTTTCTGGTTAATGGACAATTAAGACAATTTAAAAGCAGTGTAAGGGAGGTAATTCAAATTGAAATACATTTAAAATACAATGTTGTGAATGTTTGAATTTACCTCCCTTACACTACTTGTAAATAATGTATAAAGAAATGTCAGGTTTTGCACTATTTGCCAAAAAAAGGGGGGGGGGATTCAATAGGCAACAGCATAGTGTATTGCACAAAAGCAAAAAAGGGGGGTAAACATTTTTCCTTTAGGGAGTTGGTTTTTTGGGGGAGGTCAATTCGCAACATCATAGTGTATTGAACAAAAGCAAAAAAGGGGAGGTTAACTTTTTTTTGGGGGGAGGGGTTCAATTCACAACAGCATAGTGAATTGCACAAAAGCAAAAAATATATAAATTCAAATCATATAACCAATTCTAAGTTCTTTGACTACAGTTATTCTGTGTCAGAAACCTATTATGTGTCAAATATTTAATTACAATCCAAATTCAGACCTGTATCAAGCACGAATATTGTGTCCAGTTTTGTCCCAACTGTTCAGTGTTGGACCTCTGCGGTCGTATCCAGTTGCGCTCGGCGAAGCAATTTATTCTAATTTATAACCATCCAAAGTAAACTCTGCTTTAGTGTATGGTATGTTTTTTTGTTGAAATACTATCACTTTAGTTTTATTTATGTTAATTGACAACTGCCATTTTTTTTATTTAAATAGGATTTGTATAGTTACTAACTATACAAATCCTTGATCCAAGATAATAGGTAGAAGTAAATTTATTTTCTGCTGCCCTTGTAATTTGAAATCGAAATTGAAATAGCGAGAAATGATTGTTGGCCATTGCATGTGTAGGAATCGCGAGAAATTTAGAGAAAATTCTCTGTGACGAGCAACATTTTCTGTGCCAAATTTAGCTTCATTTATACTATTTCGGAAGAGTTTAATGGGGTTGACAGCCGAGAAATCGGCATATGACGGAATTTCGTCAGCGCCTGACATTTTTCTAAATCTCGAGTTCAGTACCTTGTGTTATAAAGGTATATAGGGTGAAAAAATTCTGAGACAAGTGCCTGTGCTTGGTACACATTAATTTGACGATCTTTTCTGCATTACTTGTCAATCTGAACTTCAAATATTTTCAAATTTCAAATAACATTACCACTTGAACACCATGTTGGTTCAATGGCATCAACTCAAATGGAGACAGAAATTTGACATGAAAGATGGTGGGTTAGTGCTTAATCAAAAACTAGCTCACTATATGATTATGATGATATATGGTTAAAGAATAAATAGACGATAACTGTTTAGTGTCTTTAAATATCAGCTGTATTTGTACGAGGCTAGGAAACAAGGTGTATGCGAGCTTTTAGCGAGCT
Organism: Mytilus edulis; assembly: GCA_019925275.1. Lineage (NCBI taxonomy): Eukaryota > Metazoa > Mollusca > Bivalvia > Mytilida > Mytilidae > Mytilus > Mytilus edulis. The sequence continues at coordinate 894,821 of CM034351.1, read as the reverse complement.
ACTACACCTGTTTCCAGCCAAGTACAAATACAGCTGATATTTAAAGACACTGAACAGTTATTGTCTTTATCCTGCAATTAGTTCTGTATATATTGTTTGTGTTTTGAAAGACACAAAAACTAACATAGTTAGCATTTATCTTCGATTTGTAAAACCTTGAGGCCTGCATAGTTATATCAAAATCACACATTACGTTAAAGACGGGTTCGCAAAAAAAGACTCTCGAATAGTCAACAATAATACATTGCTCAAGGTGAATAATTATCTCTTTCAACATAACAACTAATTCCAACAGTAAAAACAAATAACAAAACATTGTCAAATTTGAAACAGAAGTGTACGAGACTTGACATTCACTAAACAGGCATTCTGAAATTGACATGGTTGTCTTGATTTTGTATAAACACAAGCATATACTCATTCAAGTTTTGAAATCGACAATTGTCATCGTCATTGGAATGCAACTGGAATACACATTCTGAGGTCACACAGGTTCAAACAATACTCAGTCCGGCAGTGGGTGGAGCTTGAAAGCGATATCTGTATAGTATACAGATACAGCATAGCGATATCGGTAGGGCTGTATATGTATAGTAGGACACCCAATTGCAGGATAAATATCAATTATATGGGTCAAGGGCAGAGTTGTTATAAAATATCAATATGGCAAAGAAGTGGTTTCAAGTTTCATATAAAGCTACCTGACTAACATAAAAATTAAAAAATCAAAGGAGTATTCCTTTTTGTCTAATCTTCAAGGTAAAATAAAACTAGTATAACAATATTATGCTATTGTGTTAATCTACAGAAAGAGAATTTGCTTCAAGTTATAGCAGAAATAACTACGTCACTCGTAACTTATTTAATGAGTATGTGGGATATAGTCCTATAACATGTGACTTCAGGGGCATTATTTACTATTTCTATTTACTGTTCTGATAAAAAAAAATTACAATCAATGTGCCACACTTCGCATTAAAATTTAAAAAAAAATGAAAATTTCGGTATTAAAATGTTAATAAAAATTGAATAAGAAGTGAAGTCATATATGTTATAGGACTAGTGGGGTATAAGAGCTTGTTACAACAGGCTCTTCATAATCATTTGGTTTGAAAAGGATACAGGTCTGTATTCTTGATTTAGAAAAATGTAATTGCAAGAAAAAAATCTCATAACCTAGAATACTTTAAATCATTCAGGTAGTCCTTATTTATATGTACAAAAGAACAGCCAGTTGTCATTGGATATTGTAGATCATTTAAATAGTCTTGACCTATTTATTAGTACAAAAGAACAGCTAATAGTCATTGGATATTGTAGATCATTCCAGTAGTCTTGATCTGTTTATTTGTACGAAAAAAAACAGTCAGTAGTCATTGGATACTGTAAGATCATTCAGGTAGTCTTGACCTATTCATTTGTACTAAAAAAACAGTCAGTTGTCATCTTCACTTCACACACACATATATATACGAATATCAATTATATGCTAACCAGACATGTTGCAATGTTAAACTAATAACGGTACATGTATGTGAAAATCAAGACTTGCATGAAAAATATCCTAATATTAGAGACAGTGGCGTCATTTTTTCACAGAGCTTTCAGCTCTTTGATTTTAAAAGGCCCTAAAACATTGTAAAAAGAAAGTCCTGTTTTATTATAAAAGATATCAGTAATTGAAATCAATGATATAGCAATGTGTTGAGTAAATTATTGTGTAAGTTTAAAGCATTTTTCAATCTTTGTAAAACATGTCAGGAGTGTTACAAAATACTAAAAATAGAAGGCTTTTTCTACATACAATTACATAAAAACGGTACAATGAAATGACATTTTTTTTGGTGAATGATCATAAAAACTCAGGGCTTTCAAAGATTACTATTTTAACTATTTTAAATATATTAAGATTCTTTTTATTGGCAAAAACTTCAACGGTAACCTATAGTTGTTAATGTCTGTGTCATTTTGGTCTCTTGTGGACAGTTGTCTCATTGGCATCCATACCACATCTTCTTTTTTATATTCAATCACTAGTTATTATTTTTTTTCAAATTAAGCTATTCAATTTTATTGTTATTATATGATTAAGCAGAAAATATGGAAATTTTGGTATAAACATTTTTCTTTCTATATTGAGTTTCATTTGAAAGAGGTTAGAGCAAAGTTTTCTCGACTGTTGTATTACCAAACTTGTTTATAAGTAGTATGGTTTCTGTTCAAATTTTTGAGATGAATGTTGTTAAGATTTAAAATTATTCAACATAAAATTGAGAATGTCTGTTTCATTCGGCCTGAACCTTTGGAATTCTAAAATTTTAAGTATTGGTAATAGGGTAAGACAAAAAAAAAAACAAAAAAAAAATAATGAGTTTGAAATTGGACCCCCCATGTCACACATTGGCCTAATTTTTTACGACCGCAAAAATTGAAAAAAATTTCGTCGTATATTGCTATCACGTTGGCGTCGTCGTCGTCTGCGTCGTCCGAAAATACTTTTAGTTTTCGCACTCTAACTTATGTAAAAGTGAATAAAAATCTATGAAATTCTAACACAAGGTTTATGACCATAAAAGGTAGGTTGGGATTGATTTTGGGAGTTTTTATCCCAACATTTTAGGAATAAGGGGCCAAAAAGGGCCCAAATAAGTTTTTTCTTGGTTTTCGCACAATAACTTTAGTTTAAGTAAATAGAAATCTATGAAATTTTGAAACAAGGTTTATGACCATAAAAGGAAGGTTGGGATTGATTTTGGGAGTTTTGGTTCCAACAGTTTAGGAATATTAGGGGCCAAAAAAGGGCCCAAATAAGCATTTTTTGGTTTTTTGCACAATAACTTTAGTTTAAGTAAATAGAAATCAATGAAATTTTAACTCAAGGTTTATAACCACAAAAGGAAGGTTTGTATTGATCGTGGGAGTTGAGGTCATAACAGTTTAGGAATAAGGGTCCCAAAAAGCGGCCCAAATAAGCATTTTTCTTGGTTTTTGCACCATAACCTTAGTATAAGTAAATAAAAATCTATGAAATTTAAACACCAGGTTTATGACCATAAAAGGAAGGTTGGTATTGATTTTGGGAGTTTTGATCCCAACAGTTTTGATCCCAATAAGGGGCCCAAAGGGTCCAAAATTAAACTTTGTTTGATTTCATAAAAAATTGAATAAATGGGGTTCTTTGATTTGCTAAATCTAACTGTGTATGTAGATTCTTAATTTTTGGTCCTGTTTTCAAATTGGTCTACATTAAAGTCCAAAGGGTCCAAAATTAAACTTAGTTTGATTTTAACAAAAATTGAATTCTTGGGGTTCTTTGATATGCTGAATCCAAACATGTACCGGTACTTAGATTTTTGATTATGGGCCCAGTTTTCAAGTTGGTCCAAATCAGCATCCAAAATTCTTATATTAAGTATTGTGCAATAGCAAGAAGTTTTCAATTGCACAGTATTGCGCAATAACAAGAAATCTTCAATTGCACAGTATTGTGCAATAGCAAGTATTTTCAATTGCACAGTATTGTGCAATAGCAAAAATATCTAATTGCACAATATTGTGCAATAGCAAGAAATTTCAATTAGAGTTATCTTTCTTTATCCAGAATAGTAGTTGAATCAACTTAAATCATTGTTTTATACAATCTACAATGTATTTTCACTTTTACTATCAACTGATAAATTAAAACAATCTTTACCATTCAGTGATAACAGGCACTTTTTTACATTTTAATATTTTATGATGTATTTAAATGAGTAATTATTGTTGCAAACTCCATTAGAAATTTGAATTGAGATCGGTTTTGGAATAAAGGAAAGGGGATGTGAAAAAAATGGGGGGGGGGGGGGTTCAATTTTTCTCATTTGAAATTTCATAAATAAAGAGAAAATTTCTTCAAACATTTTTTTGAGAGGATTAATATTCAACAGCATAGTGAATTGCTCAAAGGCAAAACAAAAATTTTAAGTTCATTAGACCACATTCATTCTGTGTCAGAAACCTATGCTGTGTCAACTATTTAATCAATATCAAAATTAAGAGCTGAATCCAGCTTGAATGTTGTGTCCATACTTGCCCCAACCATTCAGGGTTCAACCTCTGCTGTCGTATAAAGCTGTGCCTTGCAGAGCATCTGGTTTTCCAATGGCCCATTATAGAATTTTGACTGTTAAGATTCATGATTCATTGGAAAAAGTTCATCAACTCTTATATGCATGCAGCAGTTTATATAATTTTCATAATGACTATATCTGGTTAATAGGAGCAAATTCCTGATTCATTAGCAAGAAGACTGTTTTTTGATAACTACATTTTTTGCACATTAAACATAATATTAAATTTATGGTATAATATGCCATTGGTTAAATATCTATTATTTCACATATTGTTAACCAATTAAAATGCTTGTAATGCTTTGAATAATATTTTTTGTTCAAATATATTTGTATTGTGTAGGATTTTGAAAAGAAGATTTGTCAAAATGATGTGATTTTTTTTACTTTTGATTACTAATTTTTGTAGTAAATATATATTTTGTATTACTAGGTATGAAAATGAAAACACTTGTGTCAAAGTTGGAAACAACGTGGAGATGTCATGAACCTTATATTAATATTTACCAGCAGTCAAAGAATTCAAAACCATCTTATACAACATCTAGTGCAGCAGATTTTATTCCAGTCAATATCAATTACTTTGCATTGGGAGGAGAAGAACAAAATGTTAACTCTTGGAAAAATTCTGAAAAAAAAAGAAAATAATTTGAGGAACATTCAACCAAATAGATCAAATGTTTCTGTAGTTGAGATTTCAGATGAAGAAAACAGTGTTCTACATATTAGTGACCATGATTTGTCTTCAACTGATAATTCAAATGATGCATCAAATACCATTGACCAATCAGTGAGGCCAAAAGATCATGTCAGGTGTCCTGTTCTGAATTGTAATGGTATATTTGATTCCACAGAATTGTTTGATAGACACATGAATAACTTTGAACATTCTCCAATGGATCCATGGGGTGAACACAGTGAAAATAAAGATATCTCAAGTGACATTGTGATGTGTCCTGAATGTGGAGAAGTATTTAAGGTAAATGATTAACATAAGGCAATGGAATTAACAAGAGTTTTAAACATTTGTAGAAACACTTTTTAGAGGTAAAATAAAGACTTTTCTCATACCTCTTCCTTTTCATTAAAATTTGTCAGTATAAAACACTATAGAGTTACTAAATTGAGAAGAAAAAACATAGTCACTGAAGTATCTGATGGCAATGCAGTGGCCTATAGTTGTATACTTGTACGTCATATGGTCTCTGATACAGAGTTGTCTCATTCACAATCATACTAATTTTTCTTATTTTTATTAATGAATTTTGCTTTACAGTCACACCAATAATAAAAAATGTCCACCCTTCATTTTTAAAGTTTATTCAGACCCAAAACATAAAATTTTGGTAAAAACCATACTGTGGATGTGAAAAAAAACATTGTAGAAATTATAAGGGAGTACAGACATAAAAGTTTTGATAACCATACTTAGACTCAGGAATCAACCTATCAAAATACTGGATTTGAATTTTTTTACACACCCATATAAGGACATAATGGATGTGAGTGCATCTATTCGTTGGTCAGTCTATCTCATTTCAGGTAAAAGTTTTTAGTCGAGTTAGTTTTGGATGAAGTTGTAGTCCAATCAACTTGAAACTTAGTACACATGTTCCATATGATTTGATCTGTCTAATTTTAATGCCAAATTAGAGTTTTGACTCTATTTCATGGTCCACTGAACATAGAAAATGATAGGGAAAGTGGGGCATCAATGTAGTATGGGCACATTCTTGTTGTTCACAATTTTGTACTCCTAATACTGAGTACAGTTTATGGCTGGCTATAGAAAAAAATGCACATTTCATTTCAGCAAAGAGAAGCCTATTTACACCATATAAAAGATAAGAAGCATGTTTATCCACTGACTCCCCTACCAGTACATGGATACCTCTGTCGGTCATGCCTCATGTTGTTCCCTACAGATGAAGAATGTGTATCTCACATAACTACTCTCAAACATAACTCTACAGCTTTTCCATTTTCTGGTAAATATGGGATGTTATCTTCAGTTTATAGTCTTGATATGTATGTTTACAAAATTAATAGTCCTAGTTTCAAACCAAAAAATTGAATTGCAGATTAAAGAATGCTTTTTCCCTTTACCTGTCAGTTTCTATCACCACTTTGTTGTGAGGATAAGCTCCTAAGGATCAGGAAATTAATCCCACTAAATGGACGTGCACATTACTTTTACTGCAAGCACATGACATCTCAGTAATGATCTCACATGATATTACGATGTAAGAAAAGGAATCCCCATTTTTATTGGTCAACTATAGTCAAAAATCAATTTATTTATAGAATAAAATTAAAAAACAAAACTCAAATAAACATTTGCATGCAGTCTCCTTTTTAGGACTGAATAAATGTTTGCCGTGGCCATTTGCAGGCACAATAGACAACTTTCGAGTTCGATGCATTTCCGTCAAAAACTCTGGTTTTAGTGAACGTCATTTGTGCGTTTAGGGGCGTTGTCACTTCCATTCCAATGTTAAGCGAGTGGTTGGAATACTATAATTTTATATTGTACGAATTATTCGGCAAATTGAATTCTCAAAATTGACAATCAGCATTGCTGTCATTAGGAAATTGTCATTAAGTACCTACAGAACAACCATTATTTCTAGTTTATCCTGCACAATGACGATCACTAAGACGCTTGATGAGCGTAAATAGTGCAGGGATACAGGCGACCCCCTCTATCTGGTAAATGACGTCATAAAGGCGTGTATAATTGACGAGTTTTTCTGGTGACGGATGAACTCGAAAGTGGTCTATTGAAAAATAAAAGAAGCAACATAAAGGTAAGAGCATCTGAATCGGATAACAACTGTCATTGAAATAATTTTTTTAGATTTGAAAGGCAAATGAAATCCTTCGAAACAAAACATATGACAAGCCTCCAGGCTGTCTATTAGATAGATAACATGACTTTTGTTTGGTTCGTTCAACCTATGCCAACTTTTTGAAATTTAGGTATAAAATTGTGTGAAAAAATGTTGGCATAGGTTGAATAATTTGTTACAGATTAAGTGTTAGAAAAACATAAATTAATTAGGGGCTAATCAATCTACAACCAGTTTAAACCTAATGTTAATTTTTACTCAATATACAATTTCTTTTACAAGTACTAGTGAAAATATAGGTAATTGTTTGTGTTGAGGATCTCTATTTCACAAAGGAATAAGTTAGTATTAGTATAATGAAATAATGGCTAGGGAAAGGACTTTATGATTTTTATACGCCCGTCTTTTAAGGTACATTCACACGATACGATTTTCCATTCGATTTTTACCTGTGCATCTGCTTTTGACTAAAATCGTACCGTATGAACACTAAAATCTGAAGTCGAATGTCAAGTCGAAACGTCGTTTTGAAATCGAAACGTGCGCTATTTCCATTCGACGTTTTGACTGGAATCGGATCGTGTAAACGCCAAATCGACTTAATTTGTTAGTCGATTGAAAAAATCAAGCTAATAATTTTAATCGACAATATTCCGATATCCACATAATTCTAAACGTTTTTAATTAGTAAAGGAAGCAGTGTCATCTTTTGTTCATAAACCTGGCCACCGTTTTACAAAGCATTCCTAAGTCTACGTGTCATTAGATCTATAACTACAACCATCGTAAATAAATCGTAGGTTTTACAGCCGTTTCACAAAGCAGTCGTAATAAATAATCGTGAATATTACGTAAATCCTGGCATAACTTTATACTCCAATGCTATATATACAGTCGTATATCGCTCGTAGTTTGAAATTGTCCGTGAATATGAATTAAACCATATCTAAGATGACGCAGCGTTCATTATTCTCTACTGTAGTATAAAGATGCTGCAAATGTGAAAAGACGAAGACGAATCTTAATATTGGAACCACACTAAGTTTTCTTCATTTGAAAAATTTGAAACGAAATGGATATTATTTTCAGATTATGTCAGATACACTGAGACGCGCTACCGCGCTAAGTATACTTAAAAGTAAAGGGGGGATGTTGTTCCTATAAGAACTGGCGAACTTACGTATACTTTTTACTCATCTTATTTCCTTCCTGGCTTTTTTTTTAGACTAGACAATGTTCTAATTTAGGCTTTCTATCACGTCCGCGTTATGATATCTATTTATAAATATTTCACTTCAGGCACAGTGGTTATCGACAAAGCGTTTATAAGAGGATGTTGTATTCCAATTAAAAGAGCTCATTAAGAACTTATTAATATGTATTATCATTATACAGTCATAGGACAAAAGTGAGTTCCCACTCAAAAAATATCCTATCATTTCAACTAAAATCGATATTTTTCGAAAAAACTATTATTAAGTAAATCTATGAGCGATTTTTATCGGGAAACATAACATTCGCTCTATGGTTAAAGATTTAAAAATGAATAACTTTCTTCAAATATCTTGGATTTGTACCAAACTTGAACAGAAGCTTGTTTATGATTGTTAGATAGTATCCAGAAGTAAATTTTGTAAAACAAAAAATCCATTTTTTACTGAATTTTACTTATAAAAGGACTTAGTTTTTCTGCCAGGATGCAATAAATTCACTCTATTGTTAAAGTTTTTTAAATTTTAACAACTTTCTTATACTATCCTGGATTTGTACCAAACTTGGACAGAAGCTCACAACTCCATATATAATGAATAAAAACAAACACAGAGTACTTGAATTTTCTAAAACTACCTGTAAAACAAAGTAAATAAATAGTTCAGTGTCCAACTTGAAAGTTGCTGCCTATAAATGAACCAAAAAATCTAATTTATTTTAAATTTTATATTGCAAAATTAATTTGATTTAAAAAAAAGTTTCTATTGAAGTATGTTATATTTGTATATTTTCTTGCTTGTTAAAGTATGTTTCATATTTAATACAACAAAATAATGAAAAATTAAAATTTTAAAAAATTGCACAATTGAAACATTTTTTTGTCTCTTTTTTCTCAATTAATTGAAACATTTTTATGCCCCACCTACGATAGTAGAGGGGCATTATGTTTTCTGGTTTTCTGGTCCGTTCGTCTGTTCGTCCGTCCGTCTGTCCCGCTTCAGGTTAAAGTTTTTGGTCAAGGTAGTTTTTGATGAAGTTGAAGTCCAATCAACTTCAAACTTAGTACACATGTTCCCTATGATATGATCTTTCTAATTTTAATGCCAAATTAGAGTTTTTATCCCACTGTCACGGTCCACTGAACATAGAAAATCAAAATGCGAGTGGGGCATTCGTGTACTGAGGACACATTCTTGTTTTTGTCTCTTTTTCTCAAGTATTGTTGACATCAGACTCGGACTTCTCTTGAAATGAATTTTAATGTGCGTATTGTTATGCGTTTACTTTTCTACATTGGTTAGAGTTATAGGAGGAGGGTTGAGATCTCACAAACATGTTTAACCCCGCCGCATTTTTGCGCCTGTCCCAAGTCAGGAGCCTCTGGCCTTTGTTAGTCTTGTATTATTTTAATTTTAGTTTCTTGTGTACAATTTGGAAATAAGTATGGTGTTCATTATCATTGAACTAGTATATATTTGTTTAGGGGCCAGCTGAAGGACGCCTCCGGGTGCGGGAATTTCTCGCTACATTGAAGACCTGTTGGTGACCTTCTGCTGTTGTGTTTTTTCATTTGGTCGGGTTGTTGTCTCTTTGACACATTCCCCATTTCCATTCTCAATTTTATTATGTGATTAATTTTAGAAATTTGGTCTTATCTTATTATTATAATAATTTAATATTTATTTCAACTATATTCTGCTATTATCAAGGGTTCTATTTTACAATTTTTGTCTTTTTAGAATTTGTTTATTTACAATTCCAAATTTAACTACAACATAATTTTGCAAATACTGTATTTTACCTTTTATCAATTAATAATTGTTATAACAACACCTATTATATTTTGTTTGTAGGCATAGGTTGAATATATTATTATTAAATGTTCACATAGGTTCAAGACACCATTTGTTTATTCAAAGTTATTTCACATTATAAAATTTAAATAATTTTCTTTTCTTTCATAGATGACATGAAAGGTATGTTTACTAGACTTAAAGGAATACCAGTTTCAAAGAAATTTGTAGAAGATTATTATAAAAAATGTATGTCGGCTGATTTCCATATAGTTTGTTTTGATTGTGAAATACCTATTAATGGACACAGAGAACTGCAGCAGCACTTGGATGAAACTAGACTTGGGCACAGTTTTATGGCACTAACTGAAATGACACTGGTAAATTATCCAAATGTTATTCTCAAAACTTAGTTAAAAAAGTAGTGGGAGGTTTTCCATTGAGCTATGTTGTTTTGCTTTCTTATTTTACTATTTGTTATAACATTTCTAATGGTTAAAGTTCTTTCAGTCATGCAACATTCAAATACATAGAGGTACAAATGATTGACCAAAGCATCACTTCACACAGCTTATAATGAGCCACCAAACAATGTTTTGTTAAGCATTAGTTAATTTCTTGATCTACAATCTTCTACAAAAATTCGAGAAATTTTAGAGACTTTTTGGAAGAGTGGTTGATTTAACGTCTTGTAAAGGAGATTTCCATTTCTCTAACTTTTGTGCTATTTTCACATTTCCTGACCAGTGTGAGAAAAATCCTCACTAGTGAAACATCTGTCCTCGGAAAATGATTAGTCGAAATTTGATTATGACGTCAAACGAAATTTGATTATGACGTCAAAATGTTTTGTTTTCTTCTGAATTTTCCTAAATCATATCCAGAAATCAACGCCACTTTGCTTATTTGAATATTATACTAAAGAAATCGGATACGGGTCACGGAAATTACATTAAAACAAGAGGCTCTCAAGAGCCTGAATCGCTCACCTGGTAAACAATGCCTTATTGAACATATTGAACCATGCCAGGCAAACATGTACAGCTAACAATTCTTCAATATTACAAATATATATGACTTACTGTTTATAAATAAAGAAAATGAGACCAAAACACAAACACTTAAAACTTAGCAATGGACTGTGAAAATGAGGTCAAGTTCAAATAAAACCTGCGTAACCGACATATAGATCATAAAATATTTTCATACACCAAATATAGTTGACCTAATGCATAAAGTATTAAAAAAACTTTATTTTATACACCCTACTGATCATTCAGTTGAAGTTTGGTTGAATTTGGTTGAGTAGTTTTAGAGGAGAAGATTTTTTAAAGTTAGCAAATATGATGAACAAATTGTGAAAAAATTGTCATTAAAGGACAATAACCCCTTAAGGGGTCAATTGACAATTTTGGTCATATTTAACTTATTTGTAGATCTTACTTTGCTGATCATTTTTGCTGTTTACAGTTTATCTTTATCTATAATGATATTCAAGATAATGACCAAAAACTGCAAAATTTCCTTAAAATTACCAATTAAGTGGCAGCAACCCAACAATGGTTTGTTTGATTCGTCTGAAAATTTCAGGGCTGATAGATCTTGACCTAATGAACATTTTTACCCCATGTCAGATTTGCTCTAAATGCTTTCGTTTTTGAGATATAAGCCAAAAACTGCATTTGACCCCTATGTTCTATTTAAAGTAAGGGCGGCCATGTTTTTTGACGGATCAAAAATCGAAGCACACACTTTGTGCAGGATAATCTAAGGAACTATCATGCTAAGTTTCATCCAAATCCATTCAGTAGTTTCAGAGGAGAAGATTTTTTAAAGTTAGCAAATATGATGAACAAATTGTGAAAAATTGTCATGAAAGGACATTTACCCCTTAAGGGGTCAATTGACAATTTTGGTCATATTAACCTATTTGTAGATCTTACTTTGCTGATCACTTTTGCTGTTTACAGTTTATCTTTATCTATAATGATATTCAAGATAATGACCAAAAACTGCAAAATTTCCTTAAAATTACCAATTAAGTGGCAGCAACCCAACAATGGTTTGTTTGATTCGTCTGAAAATTTCAGGGCTGATAGATCTTGACCTAATGAACATTTTTACCCCATGTCAGATTTGCTCTAAATGCTTTCGTTTTTGAGATATAAGCCAAAAACTGCATTTGACCCCTATGTTATATTTAAAGTAAGGGCGGCCATGTTTTTTGACGGATCAAAAATCGAAGCACACACTTTGTGCAGGATAATCTAAGGAACTATCATGCTAAGTTTCATCCAAATCCATTCAGTAGTTTCAGAGGAGAAGATTTTTTAAAGTTAGCAAATATGATGAACAAATTGTGAAAAATTGTCATTAAAGGACATTTACCCCTTAAGGGGTCAATTGACAATTTTGGTCATATTAACCTATTTGTAGATCTTACTTTGCTGATCATTTTTGCTGTTTACAGTTTATCTTCATCTATAATAGTATTCAAGATAATGACCAAAAACTGCAAAATTTCCTTAAAATTACCAATTAAGTGGCAGCAACCCAACAATGGTTTGTTTGATTCATCAGACAATTTCTGGGCTGATAGATCTTGACCTAATGAACATTTTTACCCCATGTCAAATTTGCTCTAAATGCTTCCGTTTTTGAGATATAAGCCAAAAACTGCATTTGACCCCTATGTTCTATTTTAAGTAACGGCGGCCATGTTTTTTGACGGATCAAAAATCGAAGCACACACTTTGTGCAGGATAATCTAAGGAACAATCATTTTAAGTTTCATTCAAATCCATTCAGTAGTTTCAGAGGAGAAGATGTTTGAAAAATTGTTAACGACGACGACGTCGACGACGACGGACGCCAAGTGATGAGAAAAGCTCACATGGCCTTTTAGGCCAGGTGAGCTAATGATAGGGAATTTTGAAAAAATGTCTGTTTTAATTTTAATTTAAGTGATAGACAGGTTGCCGGGGCAGAAAATGAATATACACAACAATATACACCATTTAAACGAAACATAATGACTGTTGTTGCAAAAATACAGGTTCCTGAGCTATTTTAAAAATCGAAGCGAGAGGCTTTTAATATTGCAGTGTAAAATACAGGCTAAAATGGCTGAAAAGTCAAATTTGCAAACTTCGTGTTAAAAAATTGGCTTACAAGGTCATTACAAAAACAGGTTGACGGGGTGAAATATGAAACTTGAATTTCCAAAGAATAAGCAAGTCCAAACCTTGTATGTGTAGTCGTTGAACTCTAGGTTCCCACGTAAAATTAAAATGTCACTATTTCAAGAAGAATAAACTCACGAAAGCACGAAAAATTCACTAAATTTGCGTTCATTGTTTTGATTTTGACCGCCTGACAACTTTACGGAAATATCAAAGTGATTGTAAATAAGGACTCTGTGACGGGCAACTTATAATATCCGTGTTTTAAAGATTTTAATGATATCAAGCCTATCAAGCCAGTCCAGTTCAAAGTACTATCACGTGGTACAATTCTCATTTACATATTATGAATATTAATTAGCAAAACCACTACTAATTTCTGGCTATGTTGTGACGTCATGAAAAAAGGTTGCCTTGCTTGATGACGTCGCATATATAAAGAACACAAGTTTCTAAAAATCTGATAAAAATCATCAGAGAAACAGATTTCAACACCATAACTTGTGTATTATGATATTTCTCCAATGTCGACAGTTAAATTTTAATTATTTAAAAAGCTCGGCAAGCCTTGCGCTTTAAATAATAAAATTTAACTGTCTCCAGTGGAGAAATATCGTAATACACTTGTGAGGGGGGATAGGAACTTTATCGGGACTCCGGGATTAGGTCTTTTTAAGCTCGGGATTTCGGGATTGACCCTTTCGTGATCCGGGAATCCTTTTTTTCGGATTTCGGGACGTCGGGATTTACTTTATTTAAATTCGGGACCTCGGGATTTCGATTTTTTAAGTCCGGGATTTCGGGATCAATACCCCTCCTACCCCCCCCCCCCCCCTCACTTGTTACAGTGTTGGAATCTATATATCTGTTATATATATTTGGAGGCTTCACCCTTTGTTTAGAGAGTTGACATTGATAGTAAACAATATTCATACATAATGTTTGATTAAAATTACTTATAATTTATGTCAGTTCTGCTTTATATAAGGTTCACTCACAGAATGTGTAATATTACCCTCATTATTTAAATAATATTGAATGAACTAATATTTTTTAGATGGATATTTTTACTGGTTATTCATATACTCACAAATGTTCAACATGTCATGCAGCTGTGGAAAATCCCAAAATAAATGGTGGATTTCATAGTTGTAATAAAGAAATAGCAGGGAAAATTGTAACTGATGGTTGTAACTCATTCAAAGCCTTGGTGCTGGGTCATTGTGTTAGGTTAGAACAGGATAATATCACCGAAGATGAAATTAGAATAAGTGAGGCATCAAACAGAGCAATGGAATTGGACCTTCAAAATGTTAGAACTAACATGACTAAGTTGCAGAAATGTGAAAAAGTTATGCCATCTAATAAAGTGGCATATTCATGTGTAAACCCTGGACCTTCTAACAATCTTTCTTATTCATGTGAAAAACCTGGACTCTCCAATAATTCAAATTCTTTTAAACGAAAATCTGATGACAAGTTTACAAATCAGTCCAAAAATAATGAAATTGAAGATGAATATAAATCAAATAAGCATTCCAAAAGAATAAAGAAAAAGGAATATTCTGGTGAATCAGAGACATCATTTAGAATGGATTTGGCTCTTAGTGATTACAGCAGTATAATTGATCCTGCCTACCTAAAAACAATGACCAATATCATATTTTTAGATTTAGACAATTGGGGAGGTTTTTTCCCAAAGTTACCATACAGATTACCTGAACGATTCTTTGTGTGGGCTTTTTATGGAGGTAACACACGGTGGAATGAGCCATATCAGTAAGTGATATATATGTGCAAATACATTGTTTTTGATCTCAAATTATTGGATTTTTTTCAACAAAAAGGTAAACAAAGCTTCATAAAGATAAAATGCTTTACTTCTTTCTTAATTTACTGTATACATTAAAAGTTTGGATTTTGAAAAGATTGTGTTAAATCCAATGATAAATTTTCTGATAAATGTGTACTGGTTATCCTATTTTGTTTGTCACTTCTAGCTTTTTTAAATAATAACTTTCTGTTGTTTAAAACCAATTCATGGAATCAGCTTGGTATCGCTGTATGGTGTGATGATGCCTGAATGCATCATGGACAATGAAAAATGCACAAGACTACTGTCAGTTTTAATATCAGATCAATTACGTAAATCTGTCAAGCATATGTTACCATAGTATGTTATTGATTTGAAAGATTGCTTTCTTTCCATTTTGCTCTAACCACACCACAACTCATAACATATAGGGTACGACTCAGCCTCAAAATGTTTTTAGGAAAATCAACACAAATAGCAGTAATTGTGGTTTGAAGTTCCGAGGCAATTTTTTTAAGTGCAAATGTTAAATTAATCCTGGTAGAAACCACTCGTGCTAATAAATCTCTGGCTATAGGAAAGTGCTAAAAAAAAATCTGTACTGAAAGTGTTAAGTACAATTTCAGGATGAATTTGGGTGAAGGTTAGGATTTTTTGTCAAATGTTTTGGACCCCTGTTTTTTTTTTCCATCTGTATAGGGTACGAGTTTTTGCCTTATTTTTGCTGCTATTTTGTTTATTTACGTCTGTGACGTTATTTTCATGGGAGATAACTCTAAGTGCAAATCTAGAAACTCAAAAGGTTATTCGGCAGTGAATAATAGGGTCATTCACCACTGGTGTAAATTTCAAGGGTTATTTGTCTTCCTTGCAATCAAATGAAAAATAACTGAATTGTTCCATGTCACATGATAAGGTGTTACCAAATAGAATTGTTTATAATAGATGTATGGTTTAAAAATATTATTTATTTATCAGGTGTGCAGCTTATCAATATCAAGTACGTGAAAATCTTTTCTATCTTCATGATCGTTGTGGAACAAGAAGAGACGCTACAGACTTTGCCATATGTTTAACGGTAATTGATATACTAGTATTTCATATATAATACTAACAACAGGTTAAGCAGCACAATTTCTGAATGAAACCAAAGTAAAACAAAATCTCAATTTGTCTTCATAGTTTGTGTTTTCTTTCTCTTTATCTTCAATGAGGGATAGGAGGGGTCATGATCCCAAAATCCAGGGCTTAAAAACACGAAATCCCGAGGTCCCGAATTTAAAATCCCGGATCCCGAAATTCGAAAAAAAGAATTCACGGATCCCGAAGGGGTATATCCCGAAATCCCGAGCTTAAAAACACCCGATCCCGGAGTCCCGATAAAGGTCCTATCCCCCCTCTTCAATCAACAAATGGAAGTTTTTAACGACCTTGACTGGCTATACAGCCCTTGCACGGTCGGTCTATTCAATCATTTGTGTATTCAAAAATACAACAGTTGTGTTGATCAAATTTTAAGACAGCTACACTGTCACATTTTAACTATTCTTTTCTCATGACCTAGTTTCTACACACAAAATTGTCAAGATGTTGAATCTGATTGTAGATTTTTTATGAACACAAGAAAGTAACTATTTTAAAATTTGATTTTGAGCATTTTCTTCAAAGATATGCGCCCTCAAAGTTTGACCCCATTAATCTCTATGAAAGTGTTGCAAACCTTTCTTTGAGTGGTATATTTCCAGTAAAAAGTATGAAAGTAAAATAGGTCTTGTTGTCAGGTCATTGGCATTGGAAATAATCACATTAATTCTAAAACCAGTTGTTGGCATGATTCCTGTTATGTTCTTCTCATATATTTTATTTTGTAGTGTATGATAATAAACCTCAAACGGGAGGGATTCTACTTTAGGTCCAGGGCTGACATGTCAGTAACTGCTAGTAGTCCCTTGTTAATTTATGTATCATTGTTATTTTGCTTATAGTTTCTTTTTATATTACCTTTTCTTAAATCTGACTCTGACTTCTTTTAAACTGAGTTTTACTGTGCATATTGCTATGTGTTTCTTTATTCTACATTGTCTAGAGGTATAGGGGCCCCCTATTAGGGGGAGGGTTGAGATTTCACTTAACATGTTTAACCCCACCACATTGTTGCACCTGTCCAAAGTAAGAAGCCTCTGGCCTTTGTTAGTCTTGTATGATTTTTAATTATAGTTCATTTATATGTTTTGACGTTTAGTGTGACGTTCATTTTCACTGAACTAGTACAAAATTGTATTTAGGGGCCAGCTGAGGGCCATCTCTAAGTGCTGGATTTTCTCGCTGCGTTGAAGACCCATTGGCGGCCTTCATCTGTTGTCTGCTCTTTGATCAAGTTGTTGTTTCTTTTAAATATTCCTCATTCCATTCTCATTTTATTTTGACTTTCTTACTACATTTATTGACAGTTTATAAATTGTCAGAAAATTCTCTAAGAAATATTTGCTGGACATATTAAATTGGTGTTTGAGCAGTGAAAATGATACATTATGTCAAGTTCAGATTGTTGTTCATTAACTTTTCAGACCATCTGGGAAAAAACCCAAGATGACTCTTTATTGAAAAGAAAAATAACATATTGAAAGTATGTTACTTTATAAAGATTGAGAATAAGAAGGTTATTCACTATAAGATTATTTTTTTTCTAGATTGGTCAAATGGACATGGTATTACCACCAACTGTCCATTTCACAATACTTTCTGGTGATAAAGGATTTATGGAAATAGAAAGACAGATGAAAGGTTGCAAGCGTAAGGCAGTGGTCATAGATCCACATGAGGCAATGAAAATGTCAAGACATGCTCTTTATACTATGCTAGTTAGTGTAGGGCAAACATGAAGCATATGTGTTATGCTACAATCACTATCCAAACAGTAATGCACACCATGGGAATGATAAGTCAAGCCAAGGCTAAAGTTGAAGCAATTGTGATTATGCTAACTTGTCTTGGAATTAAAAATAAAGAACAATAGCTTTCATTGACAATATTAAGATTATGGAAAATGGACCAATATATCTGAAAAAGCAGCAGGTGGCAGAAACATCATTGATATAGGCATAAAAAAAATTGGCAGTGGTGTTTTATAAAACATAGATTTGATATTTTGGAAGTGAAAGCTGGCAATGCCTATTAGAAAAAGCTTTGAGAAGCCATTGAATATGGTCTTTTCAGGATCAAGTTTAATTTGTTTAAAAACAATGGTAAAGACGAATAACTTTCAGTGAAAAATCTTTTATAAAAATTGCATGTTTCTTCTTGCTAAAATTAAAATGATTAGGACCTGAAAAATCAATTCAGCATTAAACGTATCACCAGATAAATGTTGCAAAGGTCTTTTCTATTGAAGAAACATGTACATTAAAATTGAAACATATGAAATCTTATTATACATAAAGTATGATTCACATTTGGAATTTTTATTTTACTTCAGTTTTGTACCATGGAGAAAAATGGAAGTTTTGTGTTAAAAAATATTGGAAAAAGAAAGATATTCAGTAAGCTTTATTTTTTACTTTTAGAAAAAAGAAAGGTATTCAATAAAATTGAGAATGGAAATGGGGAATGTGTCAAAGAGACAACAACCCGACCAAATAAAAAAACAACAGCAGAAGGTCACCAACAGGTCTTCAATGTAGCAAGAAATTCCTGCACCCGGAGGCGTCCTTCAGCTGGCCCCTAAACAAATGTATACTAGTTCAGTGATAATGAACGCCATACTAATTTCCAAATTGTACACAAGAAACTAAAATTAAAATAATACAAGACTAACAAATAGATTGTATTTCTTAGTAGTTTTTATATTCTCAGCAGATATAGTTGATTGTTTTTTTTTTAATGTTGATTGAAAATGATTTATTACTAGTAGATTATGAGCTAAAATTTACAGATTTAAGCAAAGAACTAGACCTGTAGTGAACTCATGTGCAGATCCAGCCATTTTCAAAAGCGGAGGGGAGGGGGGTTCCAACCATATGTTCCCATTCTAATGCATTGGTCGTTTTAAAAAAATGGGGTTAAACAATAAACTGTACTAAATTATTAGTTTTCAGTTATATTATTAAAACCTTTAACAGAATGAATGTTTTGTAGATCATATTCATATATACTTATTGTCTCTGTAACTATGTCATTAGTTGATGAGAATAAAATTCATTCATTCACAAAATGCCTTCTTTCAATTGAAAAAAACTTGACCATGTTAAACATGGTTTGTGAGTATCTTACCGTGGACCCCTGATTAGTTGTATCAGTGGCCAAATAATAAGAACAGTAAAGAATGCACTTCAAGGGGGCTACTCTAGTCATGTGTTTAGAATTTCCTAAATAATCAATATTATTTTTTTCCACAAAAGACATGATTAGTTACTTTGACTAAGTGACTTTTAGATTAAAAGTTATTCCTTTTTAAGCTCACCTGGCCCACACGACAAAGTGAGCTATTCTCATCACTTAGCATCCGGCATTGTAGTTGACCGTCATTATCAGCGTTCTTGAGAACCACTGAATGGAATGGAACCAAACATGGTATGAATGTACCTTTTGAGGTGATAATCATGTGTTGTTACTTTGTAGTCTATCCAACATCCAAGATGGTCATTAGCGGTTGACTAAGTTAAAGATAGGACTCAACTAGGAAATACATACAAATGTCTTCTTTAAGAGAACCACTGAATAGAATAGAACCAAACATGGCATGAATGTTCCCAATGAGGTGATGACCAAGTGCTGTTACATTGTAGTCTATCCAACATCCAAGATGGCTGCCAGCGGAGGACTTAGTTTAACATAGAACCTTATGGGAAATGCATACAAATGTCTACTTTTAGAGAAGCACTGAATGGAATGAAACCAAACATAGCATACATATTCCTATGAGGTGCTTACCAAGTGTTGTTACCTTGTAGCTGATCCATTATCCAAGATGGCCACAAGTGGGGGACTTAGTTTAACAATTAGGACCCTACGAGAAATACATATAAATTTCTTCGTTTAGAGAACCACTACTTGGAATGAAACTAAACATGTCAAAAATGTTCCTTATGAGATGCTGATGAAGTGTTGTTTCTTTGTTTCTGATTTACAATTTATTGTGTATCTGCTATGTTTCATGCCTGTGTCACTGATCAGGTGTTGCATGTTACCTAATTTGACAGTCCTGCCAGTCTCACATTGATTTCCTTTCTTTAATTTGAGGATGTCCTCAGGTGAAGTTTTGTAATAAGTGTCAAATGTTCAGACTCGTTGGTTTTTTCCCATACAATACAATGATTTAGGTAAAATATTTTGCCCCATAACACCTATTTTTTTTTTCAAAATAAGAATAAATAGATCATAAAAAGGTTATTTGACAAAATTTAAGCAGATTCTTGATTTTCTTTCTTTTGATTTGAAACCCAAATAATACCAATTGAACTATAAGGTAAAAGTCAAATCAAATATCTGGAAAAGGAGCTCCATGACCTATCAATATTTTTAGCCTATTTTGATTCTTAACTACATGTAATACTCTTCCAGATTTTGAATTCTTGATTTATTTGATTTGACCTTAGATCACCTTAGTACACCCTTAAGTTTGCCAAACATGTGTTTTGGTTGAGAATATAAAATAAAATTAGATAGTTAGTAAAACTATGCTTAGAATATTTTTAGCTCTGTTGTACATGTATGCTTGAAATCTGATGCAAATAGTGCAAGTTGCTACCTGTTACACGATGAGTACACTGTTATACTGTATTGATAAGTAAAAAAGACATATGTTATAAAAAAAAGTTTGAAATGATCATAATGTTAAGAAGAAAATGCCACTGATAAATGAAAACAAATTATTATTGTGATTACCGGTAAGATAAACCTATCTATAGAGCTCCTAATCAGCTTTGTTTGTTGCATTATTATGCAATTAAAACATGCAGTTATTAAGAAAACCCAATTCAATTTTCCTTTGTGTTTAAAATCTAATTCATTCGAAGGAGAACCCAATTATTTATTAAAACTATGCCTTTCCAACCCTATAAGCCACTGCCAAGAAAGTTATTTACCCTATCTTATGATTTTTTTTTGCGTAATTCATTAATTTATTGTTATATTTGTAATTTTAAGAAAGATACTTTCGTCATTAAAAGTGAGTACAAAAAGCAATAGTAACAATTAGTAACTTACATTAACGTTAATGTAACCGAAACAATATGGGTCAAGAAATAACAAATGGTAGAACCGAGTCCTAATATGAATCTTTAAATCATTTGTCTGAGGGTTGAACTTGGAACTATAAACGCATAAGGACGAAATATTTCACTCAATTACATTTAAAATGATGATTAAAAACTCTTAATTGTTAAATTTTTAACTGGAGCTCTGTATGAAATCCACTTGGCCAGTGTTCATGTAGAAAAACAATAAGATAACTCTAATTGAAATGATATTTAAAATGTCTCCCTTGTACATTGACTAGACCAATTATATAATCAATAATATCTATCAACTGGTCAGAGTACAGAGTTATCTTCCCTTGATTTTCGTTGTCCACGAATGAAGTGTGGCCAATATATGTTACTTGCCAATTTTGTTTATACCCCTTCCAAATGTATTTCTCCATGTGTTATGCCTCATATAGTAAGTCAAGGGATGAAATGACACTGTAAAAAAAATTGGGTAATGAATTTTAGAGTAAAGAAGTATTTGGTCCAGTTGAAAAAGGTTAAAAATTAGCACTTCGGAAGCTGTCAAAAGATTTCAAGGCCGTAACTACCCTTGAGGCAAGTGAGGCAATTGCCTCACTAAAATTTCGACACTGATTTTTTTTTATATACATATATTATATATAAATATAATAGTCATTTGTTGTTCTGTCTCAACCTTGATTTCTATAACTTGTCATCATTCCTTTTAAACTATTCTTCCTGGATATAACTCAGCATCTCAACGGGTGATGTTTCTCGATTACATTAACCTAGTAACGATAATCATCATGGATCTCTAGTTAAAAACAGGCTCTTGCAGTAAAAGGAAAAGCGACACTGAAGGTAAAGAATTTAAGGAATAAGTCTAGTAAACTATTTTTGTGAACAGAGCCTGAGTATTGCATATAACTTCATTAGTACAATCCAAAAACGATAAGTAGACTGACAAATCAAGTACTGGTCTTCGGGAGGGGCAGTCCTGTCTGCGTATTTTCATTTCTCCGTTTCACCAACTGTTGACAAATCAAGTACTGGTCATCGCAAGGGGGCAGTCCTGTCTGCGTATTCATTTCACGAACTCTAATCTTTCTCTTTACAGATAAATAAAATATAAATAATATGAAACATGCATGGATTAGTTTTTATCCATGTTTCTTTAACCTTAAAGATTGAAAGAATATCCCATATTTCAATTTGATATTATTGAGGAATGGTAGAACCTTTAACACAGGATTTCGTCTTTACTTAGTCGGGACTACGGAATTTCGTTTCTTTATACTTGGGGTTTCGGAATCGGACACCCCCAACCCCTAACCCCTAAATTTATAGATTCTGGAACTAAAATACCACTAACTATTTCCAGAAATAATTGGAAATTACGGACCTAAATGTAAACGTCAAAAACTCCATTCCAATTTCCCCTGTACCCATATCAGATATACTTACTCTATAGATAGAATCATATACCTGTATCTTATCTCGTTCTATCCCTAGTTTGTCTACTCTTTGTCAGCATAAAAGCGAGTTTAATATTTTGTAACTGCGACTGTATGATGGTGCTTACAGGAAAGCTTAATTCCCTTTTGCAAACAAAGCTGTTACTACCGATGCTGCTACCGAATTGCTGATGGAGAAGGAATTGGAAGAAGACATTGATCATTGTGTTGATGATAATGTGCTACCTTTAGAAACACAGACTGCCCTGAAACGACTGAAAACTTGGAAAAGAGCATGCATGAGTGGCGAGAGATTGTGCGGTCTTGCCATGCTCCATGTTCATCGCGATAAGGATATCAGCAGACCAAATTATGATTCTGAAACGATTTGACTGAACCGGCAATAGAAAATTTGGCAAACTCTACTGAATCGATGTTTGTTCTATGTTCTGGCAGCAGACTCAAATCAGTAATATTTGGATGATTATCTTACAATGTACATATAAATTTAAACAAAGTTGTTAAAAATTTGGTGTTAGTAAAAGACTTAAAATATGAAAATTTATATAAAAAGTGTCCAAATTCAAAACATTATCAAACTCTCTAAAAATGCCTAGAATGCAGGATTTTGCACCATTCATTTCATACCCTCCGAAAAAAATTTTTCGCCTCGCTTCGCTCGGCTCAATTATTCTGCCTCACTAAAATAAGATGCCTAGTTACGGCCTTGGATTTAAAGACCCCCTTAACATAAAATTGTCCATATTTTGAGTTAGAGCTGATGAAGTTTTCTGTAATTTTGATATAATTTGTCCCAAAAGTAGTACATAACACTAAAAATATTATTGAGAAAGCGCAGGTGGGTTTTTTTTAATTTCCATTTATTGTCTAAAAGAAATCATCGCACTACGATATAACTGTGTACTCGGACCTTAGAGAGGTGAAATCATGAAAAATAGAATCTGTACTTTGGCAACTTCCCTGAATGATTGAATGGTTTCAATATGCCAAATATGTAGCATAAACTAAAGGATTTAAACTTTTATTTGATAGAAATTATGCAAAAATTACCAATTTTGGCATTACATGGTCAAAATGATCATTTCAAAACTTTTTCAATTTTGATGCACAAGTGGCATTCTGACTTCCTATCTGACAGGTTTTCATGAGTCAATATTTGTGTATTTCTATAATTTAATCCAGTTGTATAACTCATTTGTGAACTTTGAATCTACAGAAAAGATGATTAACTCAGGTAATTTGTGTAAAATGTGTTGAATAAATGACCCTCGTCTACAGTCCTTTTTGGATTAAGTTAAATGTGAGGAGCTTGGTACATAAAAGTTAAAGTCCATGATAAAGATTTCACTAAATTTGTATAAAAAGCACTTTATAATGTCTTTTGTACCTGTTTCATTTCGTATAATATCTTCCTTTTCTTCTGTAGGATAGCTAGTGGTTCAAGTATAAACCTATTGCGCCTAAAAGTGCATGCAAGTTTTTCACTAAAATTAAAAATGTTTTTATCTGGCTATACTGTCTGCCAAAAAAGTTGAGTTCTAAGAGTCCTTCTGTGCTCATATCTATTGTATCATGTAACCTGAGTATAGAAATGATAAAAAAAGACACAATTTTTTATTTCCTATAGCTTCAGTATGCATTTTTAAATGTAAATATGTGCTACGGCCTAATAATGCGGTGACAGAATAGGAAAAAGTCGATTATTAAAAGAGTTTAATTTCACTTCATGGTATACCGCTAAGAATTGGCACAGTCCTAGAAAAATGATTTTACTTGAATTTAAGATTGGTCGTCAACAAGTCGTATGGTGCAGCTTTTTTTTATTTAAGCTTTTAGTCAGCAAATTTGACCTCAAATGCAGATCATTAGTGGCATGCGGTTTTGCTTTTTATTCAGAAGCTGCCCTCGAATATTTTTCTTTTCTGTTTTATTTAGACACCAGACATAATGCTCTATGCATTGGGCGAAAAAGATAATCCTAAAAGCCTTTTGATGACAAATTATGAAGGTTGAAACTACTGTTAAAGGGGACATTTAGTGTTTTACCTGATTCCAACATCATACAATATATCGCTGGTGAATGGATTATATCGTATTTACTATAAAGTAATAAAACATGTTTTTATGAGGTAAAATTGTTTAAAACGATATTTTTTAAACTTTCAACAACCTCTACTATTCAATCATTTACTTAAGAACATTCCGGATAGTTGTGTTAGTTGTGTCTCGTCCATGATTGGGCTGAATACATAGTTTTCCTGTAAAAATTTGGACATGATATAACTTATTTCTGTTCATGTTTAGTTGTTTTGGTGAATGATTTTGGTGTCCATTATTCTTTTTTAATGTTATGTTGATATGATTTTATCTATATAAGAGGCAAAATAAGTGTTTCAGCTGTTTATTTAAGAAATAGGGATCCGACAAAATCCCCCAAAAGATAACAAAACTATAAAGTCCGTTGAAACTTGGCTTGAATATTCAAAGTAAGCAAACATTCAGTTTTTAAATCCCTCACATATTGTTATTTTCTTAAATGCAGAAGTAGAATAATTAATTTATTATACCGCTTACAGTAAATCGAGGTATTTTGGGTGTAATGATGTTTACCCGACAATGCGTGGGTGATTGTGACTTTAGTTTATTCAAAGATGGATATCTATGGTTAAATCGCACTGCAATTTAAAATGCAGAACCTGTTTTCAAAGACCTAAAGAAAACCATTTTGCTTAGTTCTTTGAATTTAAATTCAGATGTCCTTTGCTTACATATCTGTAAGTCAGTACTTACATTTCCCCAGTCAACTTGTGATAAAGGATACTACAGAAACTAGAATGTTTGCTTCATATCTTGACCTGCTCGTTGATATTGAGACAGATTGACGACGACAAACAAAATCTGTACTTTAGAGGCCACCTTTAACTTCTCAATTGTCAATTGTCCCATCATGTCTCAATGTAAGTACACTCACCCGCACTATCGTATAATGTGCACGTATCTCATATGATACCTTCCGCTCGTGCATGTTAAGTCAATGCAGATCGACTTAATGAACAGCGATGTACATGTACCCCTGACTAATTAAAACAGGCCGCAAATTTCAAAGGTATATATTCAAACATATTAGTGAGGGCCCTCATGGGGTTTTTGATTGTGTGATTACTTGGTCTTTTTTTTAATGATTATTTGATTATTAAGCCAAATATTTCATGATTATTTGATTACCTAGGACTGTATTTTTAGTTTATGATTATTTGATTACTAAAGATAAGCAAATATTTAATGATTATGTGATTATATTGGCAAAAAAATGGTGATTATGTGATTACTAGGACCCCCCCCATGAGGGGCCTCATTAGTCGACCAAAATATCAAAACCGCATGGTAAAAGTCGAAGAACGACGTAAATGACCAACACATTTTTACAAAACTCGACATAGACCACTAAAGATCACTAAAGATCAACACGAATCATACTAAAAATTAGGGGTTTTCTCGTGTGCCCCCGGGAATGTTTAAAATATAAACCTCATTAACAGCTAAATAGAGGAGTTTCTAATTTCCTTCTTTTTAAAAGACAAAAAAAACCCTTCTCATTTTGACAGGGGTCATTTAAGGATAACATGCTATAGGACATTCAGACATGAACATATTTCCTTTTTTTTTTTAAATCCCAAATTACTGCATTTTAATAAGTAAATAATGTTTAACAGATTGATAATCAATTCTGTTTTAAATATTCAGCACTATAAAAATCGCCTTTTGTGTAAATTATTGATTTTACGTTTAGAAAAAAATCAATGGCTACAGAATTGACAAGTAATATGAATTATTACTTAATATACTTGTCTTATAAAACATCCTTCTTCTTATATATTGTATAATGTGGTGGATCAAGAAATAAAAATGAAGCAGAAAACGGCAGCAGTCCTTTTGCGCCAATTACTGTTTTTCAGGGGTATCATTTGCGCCAAATTTTATTTTCAAAATGTATCAATTGCGCCAATATTCGGAACTCATTTGCGCAAATTTACCTGTACATATATCTATCATAAATATTAATGATTACTATATCTTTATTCTTATTTTTGCCTCAAAAGATATCACATGTTAGGAGATATTTCACCATAAAGACGAGTTTCTGAAGAGAATTAAATGACTTAAGCAGCACTGGATAGTCAATGTACAGAGAGAGAATAAAACGTATTGCTTTGCTTAACAAAGATATGCCAATATCACCGTGTAGAACGCCACATGCGGGGTGTCGACTATGTTTGACACGGGGTGGCAATTTCGAAGCGAAGAAAAATTATCAAAGTAAGTTCAAGTATCAAAATTTCTTTATTTAGAATTCTTAGTACCATATAATGTACTGCACGGAAGGAACTGAAACACAATCTATTCCCTGCAAGCAAAATCAGTTGTGTTCAGTGCTCTGCTTTCTCAAACACCTCTCCCTAGTTTTCCGTGTTGCAGATTTTGAGGCTTCATATGCAAATTTATGGATAAAAAACTACTTTAGACGACTTCCCTCTGCATCATTTATATAGAATTGAATTCCTTTTATGAAATTTAACCAAATAATAGCTTCATACTTAAAATTAATTGGTTTTAAAACTAGTTTTTCATCAAAATATAAAGTGTCGCTCGGGGTGTCAGATTTTGCATCTCAAGGGGTAGAGGCTTCCAATAAAAAACGAATAGATTTGCAGATAAACCATGTATATCGGTCTTTATCTGATACATTTTAATACAAACACATCTGCTGTATTATGATAACAAATAAAAAACTGAAAGTACTTCATTTTGCCTGTGTTTTAGTCATTTAAGACATGTGCTTTTGATTTCATAAATAGTAAAAATTGACTCAAAATATTTTGTTTTAAAGCTAGAAATTGATTCCTTTTCCTTTCCAGTCACTATCATAGTCAGGTAAAAAGTCACTGATGTGGCTCAATGCACTGAAACATGGAGAAAAATCATAGAGCAGACCTTCACATAAGATTTTGCCGAAGCCACCAACAGTAAAACTCTATCATTGGCATCAACGGTCCTCATCAGGTTCCACTCAAAAGCGCTTGCATGTGCATGCTGCAAAAACCACTCACTCCGAAACGAAATTGATTACTCTCGTCAATGAAAAACTCACCGGCATCTTTATCATCAAATGCTTGAAGGAGACATGAAGCCGATGACACTATATTCTCAACAATATTAAAAAGCGATTCAAAATCTTAAAAAAAACTTTAAATGAATGTTGATTTTCTATCTTTTATCCGAATGCTTAAAGCAAATAAGTATCCTTTCGACAATATTTCTCTTCGACTTTTCTTTGGGACGGTCAGATTTATGTCAAAAAGAAATAATAACATCGGAACTATGTTTTCTGGAAACAACTAAGAGGTTTTGGAAAACTGGCTACAGACTTTTTCACGGTAATTTTTTATATTTTATGGGTCGACCAAAAATTATTGTATACATTACCGAAAACTTGTGTGAGCGCGGAATGGGCAACCCCTTAAGATGCAGGAATTAATTATGCAGTTCCAAGCCAAAAGATACTATCTGACTTCATCGCCATGGACATTGATATCCCAAAGTGTGACCACTGCTTAAGATATCTTGGTTCTAATGTTCTCCAGGCATTCTTTATCCTGTATTGAATATGTTAGGTTACCAACAAAATTATGAGTTTATGATATGTGCTGACGGTTTCGAAGATGAAAAAATATCAACGAAAGAAAAACACTACTAGAAGACCAAATAAATACAAAGCAAACAATTATTGGGTATAGACAAGTTTTTTGAACTTTTTCTTTTTAAAAGAGCACATGAGGCGTTTAAAATTTAGGCCTACGATTGAAAGACCGTGAAGAGCACGCCATCTGCCAAAAATTTGGTCTTTAAAAGTTTGAAGGAATGGCGGGTGACAATTGGCATTAATCGAAATTTGTGTTTGTAGTCAGTGGTTCATTGATTAAGCTAACGGAACTTGGCGACTCGGTTCTTTCTAGTGCCAGTGACATATTTGGAACACAATCAAATAATGTAAATGAAAGCACAGTAGCCATCTTGTATCAAGGAAACCATGTCAGCCTCATGGAACATGATGAAATGTTTCAATGTTAGAACCAAGAAATCTTAAACAGAGGTCAGACGTTAGGATACTAAGTATTAATGTCCATGGCGATGAAGTCTGATAGTATCTTATGACTTGGAACTGCAATACTTATTTCTTCGTCTTAGGGGTCGGCCATTCTGCGCTCACATAAGCTTTCCTTAATGTGTTCAATACTGTTTGGTCCACCTATGAAATTTACCATTTGGATAAAAGTTGGTGGCTTCGGCAAAATCTTATATGGAGGTCTGCTCTATGATTTTTTTCCATGTTTCAGTGCATTGAGCCACATCAGTGACTTTTTATCTGACTATGATAGTGACTGGAAAGGAAAAGGAATCATTTTCTAGCTTCAAAACAAAATATTTTGAGTAGTCAATTTTTACTATCTTTGAAATCAAAAGCACATGTCTTATATGACTAAAACACAGGCAAGATGAAGTACTTTCAGTTTTTTATTTGTTATCATAATACAGCAGATGTGTTTGTATTTAAAAGTATCAGATAAAGGCAGATATACATGATTTATCTGCAAATCTATTCGTTTTTGTCGAGCCTGCAACTTTTGTTGCAGAAAGCTCGACATAGGGATAGTGATCCGGCGGCGGCTACGGCGGCTACGGCGGCGGCGGCGTTAGCTAACTTCGTAAAAGCTTTATATTTTAGAAGGTGGAAGACCTGGATGCTTCATACTTTGTTTATAGATGCCTCATGTTACGAAGTTTCCGTCAGTCACATGTCCAATGTCCTTGACCTCATTTTCATGGTTCAGTGACCACTTGAAAAAAAAGTTCAGATTTTTTGTAATGTTGAATTCTCTCTTATCATAAGTAATAGGATAACTATATTTGATATGTGCGTACCTTGCAAGGTCCTCATGTCTGTCAGACAGTTTTCACTTGACCCCGACCTAATTTCATGGATCAGTGAACAAGGTTAAGTTTTGGTGGTCAAGTACATATCTCAGATACTATAAGCAATAGGGCTAGTATATTCGGTGTATGGAAGGACTGTAAGGTGTACATGTCCAACTGGCAGGTGTCATTTGACCTTGACCTCATTTTCATGGTTCAGTGGTTATAGTTAAATTTTTGTGTTTTGGTCTGTTTTTCTCATACTATATGCAATAGGTCTACTATATTTGTTGTATGGAATGATTGTAAGGTGTACATGTCTAGCGGGCAGATGTCATGTGACCTTGACCTCATTTTCATGGTTCAGTGGTCAAAGTTAAGTTTTTGAGTTTTGGTCTTTTTATCTAATTCTATATGCCATAGGTCAACTATATTTGGTGTATGGAAATATTTTATGATCTTTATGTCAGTCGCACAGGTTTTATTTGACCGTGACCTCATTTTCACGGATGATTGCACAGTGTTAAGTTTTTGTGTTTTGGTCTATTTTTCTTAAACTACAAGTAATAGGTCAACTATATATGTTGTAGAGAAGCATTGTTAGCTGTACATGTCTGCCTGGCATGGTTCATTTGACCTTGACCTCATTTTCAAGGTTCATTGGTCTTTGTTTAGTTATCTTGGTTAATGTTCTGTTTGTGTGATAGTTGTAATAAAGCTTAGCTTTATACTTAAGACTATCAACATAATATCAATGATTAGTAAAGAAGGCGAGACATTTCAGCGTGTGCATTCTTGTTTATTGGAAGCCTCTACCCCTTGAGATGCAAAATCTGACACCCCGAGCGACACTTTATATTTTGATGAAAAACAAGTTTTTAAACCAATTAATTTTAAGTATGAAGCTATTATTTGGTTAAATTCCATAATAAGAATTCAATTCTATAAAAATGATGCAGAGGGAAGTCGTCTAAAGTAGTTTTTTTATCCAGAAATTTGCATATGAAGCCTCAAAATCTGCAACACGGAAAACTAGGGAGAGGTGTTTGAGAAAACAAAGCAATGAAAACAACTGATTTTGCTTGCAGGAAATAGATTGTGTTTCAGTTCCTTCCGTGCAGTACATCATATGATACAAAGAATTCTAAATAAAGAAATTTTGATACTTGAACTTACTTTGATAATTTTTCTTCGCTTCGAAATTGCCACCCCGTGTCAAACATAGCCGACACCCCGCATGTGGCGTTCTACACGGTGAATATAGAAAATAGAAGTGTTTGTTCTTTATGTTTTAGCAACATATGTTGATGACACAGAGCTTTGTTCCCACCATGCGTATGGACTTTTTTTATTATTGTGAACTAATATTAACTATTTTATGGATTTCATCCTTTAATGTTTGTGTTTTTGGACAATAAAAAGAAGTTAAAAGCTACTACATACATTAAATTGGGAAGTACCCATGCAGCAGCAAACGGATCTCTCCCAAGAAAACCCAGCTTTTGTTTTCAGAAACCAGCTGAATTAATAATTCTATCAAAAATAAAAATAAAAAATCATCCTTTTTTTCCTCTTTGGAAGACAACTTTAAATTTACAAACAAATTCATAACTCTGTCTTTTTCCTTCCTGTTCTGTTATTATCAATATCTTTCACTTTGGTGGACTTTTTCCTATTTTCACTTTCACTTTTTGATTTATCTTTGATTTTATTTTTAGAACTGTCTACGTTATTCTTTTTATCTGATGATTCTTCTGATTTCTACAAAAGATAACAAACAACTAGTATGTTGATATATTTGTATGAATTATATTTCTTAATGTCGTAGCTCTGTAAAATGTCTGAAGTTCCGGTAAACTTTTTCAGTAGACTTACAATTTTTGTTGATGGTAGCTCATTGTCCTTTCAGAATCCAAATAAATGTGGAATGTGTCCATGGGACACAGATGATGCCCCACTTGTATATCATGTGATATAATTAAGAGACATAATTTATGAGCGATAAAAGTGACGCTACCCAAATTTGGACTTGATCTGAGTTTTGTGGTACTGAATTTTGTGTATAAGTTTCATAAAATTTGGTTAAGACAAATTTAGAGAACCGAAATGCAAAATTCAGGAATTTGTTTATGGGTAAAGGGGCATAACTCTAGAACAATAAAATTGATACCCCCAAAATTAAAATTTGATCTGTATTTTGTGGTATTAAGCATTGTGTATAAGTTTTATTACATTTGATTGAGGCTAACTTCAGTTAGAAAAAAACAAACAAAAAATTCATAATTTTTTCCATTTGTAATGGGGCATAACTCTAGAACAAAAAAAGTGACACCCCAACAAAATTCAAACTTGATCTGTATTTTGTGGTAATAAGCATTGTGTATATGTTTTATAAAATTTGGTTGAGGCTAACTTCAGTTAAAAAAAAAACAGAAACCAAAAAATCGTAAATTTTTCCATTTGTAATGGGGCATAACTTTAGAACAATAAAAGTGACACCTCACAAAATTCAAACTTGATTTTTATTTTGTGGTAATAAGCATTGTGTATAAGTTTTATAACATTTGAGCGAGGCAAACTAAAGATAGAGAAGGCAAACCACCTATGGAACAGAAGGGTGTACCAATAGATGAACAAGGGTAAAAGTAAACTATGGCGGGGGCATCTAATTATGTAATTTTTTGCATTATTTCTGAAAAGGTTTTTAAACTGGCTAGTTTCTAAAAGAATGATAATCTAGTCTTACAGTTCAATTGAAATATACACGGCAAAACCTCATTAGAACAACGAATATCTTCTTTCAATATGATTGAAGAATTTTCAAACTTTTGGTTATGAAAGAGTTTGATGAAGTTTATAATATGTAAAATACGAATATAAGAATATAATGCATGGTTGCAATGAGACAACTATCTATCAGATACTAAATATTATAGGTCACCGGCTTGCCTTCAACAATGAGCAAAACCCACATTGAACATAGTTCTGTGGTACTGCTGTGATTTAAATTGCACATTTACAATGTTAAATATACCAACATTATAGTATAACTGTTATCTTCCATTACCAAGATTTGTAAACTGATATGGGATGTACAGACCAAAACAGATAAGGCTCCTCTACTATACAAAACGAGATATAAACAATTAAAGAATCTTTTTGAGCATGCTCACATACCCACACCCCCACATTGTCACTTGAAAAACAAAATCTCACCAGATTCCTATTAAGTTCAAAGACTGATAATTCTACAAAGTTTCAACTGTTGGAGTAGCATTATAAGGCCAACATTCTAAGTTCAAAGGGGCATAACTCCTAGAAAAAAATTAATTGATATGCACATCTACATATTATGTCCTTATAAGGAACAAAAATTTAAGAAATTCCGTTGAGCGGTTTCAGAGGAGATGCGATGAAAAAAACAGGACTGACGTAAGGACGGAAAGACAAACGGACAGACTGTAGGGTCGAAAACATTATACCCTCCTCAACTTTGTAACACATCAACAAATGACAACCACTGAATTTGGCTCCTGACTTGGGACAGGCGCATACATAGACAAATGACAACCACTGAATTACAGGCTCCTGACATGGGACAGGCACATACTGTTACATAGACAAATGACAACCACTGAATTATAGGCTCCTGACATCGGACAGGCACATACATAGACAAATGACAACCACTGAATTACAGGCTCCTGACATGGGACAGGCACATACATAGACAAATGATAACCACTGAATTACAGGCTCCTGACATGGGACAGGCGCATATATCCATAGACAAATGACAACCACTGAATTACAGGCTCCTGACATGGGACAGGCGCATACATAGACAAATGACAACCACTGAATTACAGGCTCCTGGTATGGAACAGGCGCATACATAGACAAATGAAAACCACTGAATTACAGGCTCCTGGCATGGGACAGGCGCATACAAAGACAAATGAAAACCACTGAATTACAGGCTCCTGACATGGGACAGGCACATACATAGACAAATGACAACCACTGAATTACAGGCTACTGACATGGGACAGGCGCATACATAGACAAATGACAACCCCTGAATTACAGGCTCCTGACATGGGAGAAGCGCATACATAGACAAATGTCAACCACTGAATTACAGGCTCCTGACATGTGACAGGCGCATATATACATAAACAAATGACAACCACTGAATTACAGGCTCCTGACATGGGACAGGCGCATACATAGACAAATGAAAACCACTGAATTACAGGCTCCTGACATGGGACAGGCGCATACATAGACAAATGACAACCACTGAATTACAGGCTCCTGACTTGGGACAGGCGCATACATAGACAAATGACAACCACTGAATTACAGGCTCCTGACATGGGACAGGCGCATACATAGACAAATGACAACCACTGAATTACAGGCTCCTGACATGTGACAGGCGCATATATACATAGACAAATGACAACCACTGAATTACAGGCTCCTGACATGGGACAGGCGCATACATAGACAAATGACAACCACTGAATTACAGGCTCCTGACATGGGATAGGCGCATTCATAGACAAATGAAAACCACTGAATTACAGGCTCCTGGCATGGGACAGGCGCATACATAGACAAATGAAAACCACTGAATTACAGGCTCCTGACATGGGACAGGCACATACATAGACAAATGACAACCACTGAATTACAGGCTACTGACATGGGACAGGCGCATACATAGACAAATGACAACCCCTGAATTACAGGCTCCTGATATGGGAGAAGCGCATACATAGACAAATGACAACCACTGAATTACAGGCTCCTGACATGTGACAGGCGCATATATACATAAACAAATGACAACCACTGAATTACAGGCTCCTGACATGGGACAGGCGCATACATAGACAAATGAAAGCCACTGAATTACAGGCTCCTGACATGGGACAGGCGCATACATAGATAAATGACAACCACTGAATTACAGGCTCCTGGCTTGGGGCAGGCGCATACATAGACAAATGACAACCACTGAATTACAGGCTCCTGACATGGGACAGGCACATACATAGACAAATGATAACCACTGAATTACAG
Organism: Mytilus edulis; assembly: GCA_019925275.1. Taxonomy (NCBI): domain Eukaryota; kingdom Metazoa; phylum Mollusca; class Bivalvia; order Mytilida; family Mytilidae; genus Mytilus; species Mytilus edulis. The sequence goes on along the minus strand of CM034351.1, from coordinate 860,119 downwards.
GCTCCTGACTTGGGACAGGCGCATACATAGACAAATGACAACCACTGAATTACAGGCTCCTGACATGGGACAGGCGCATACATAGACAAATGACAACCACTGAATTATAGGCTCCTGGTATGGAACAGGCGCATACATAGACAAATGACAATAACTGAATTACAGGCTCCTGACATGGGACAGGCACATACATAGACAAATGACAACCACTGAATTACAGGCTACTGCCATGGGACATTCGCATGCATAGACAAATGACAACCCCTGAATTACAGGCTCCTGACATGGGACAGGCACATACATAGACAAATGAAAACTACTGAATTACAGGCTCCTGACTTGGGACAGGCACATACATAGACAAATGAAAACTACTGAATTACAGGCTCCTGACTTGGGACAGGCGCATACATAGACAAATGATAACCACTGAATTACAGGCTCCTGACTTGGGACAGGCGCATACATACAGAATATGACAAAGTCAAACATGTTAGCGGGATCATTTGCTTTTTCGGTATTTTACTAAAAAGTAAAAACACAAAAATACTGAACTCCGAGGAAAATTCAAAAAGGAAAGTCCAAAATCAAAAGGCAAAATCAAAAGTCCAAACACATCAAACGAATGGAAAACAACTGTCATATTCCTGACTTGGGTACAGGCATTTTCTAATAGATTAACTTAGTTTTTTGTAGTGAATATTTACATAATATCAGTCTGAATTTTTTTTTTATTAAAACTCCTTATTTTTGCCCTAAAATCGATGACAATGCGTGTCAAGAAAACCGCTATTTTCTATGAGTTAGAATTAGGTTAGCTTTCATCAAAACTATAAATAAAACAGTATAAGAGTTTATTTACGGATATAATATCTTTAAACTTAACATTGAAGGATAACAGGTAAAACTGTTTTATTGTCCGAACATCTCAACTTTTGATTTATTATGTCAGAGTTTTATATCATAATACAACACGTCATAAAATAATTTGGAAATTTCGTTTTCCAATTTTTAGAAATTCACAGAAAGGTCATTGATCATGCAACTATGACTTCCGAAACAAAGTAGAATGAATATTTTACCATAAAAATGAAAAAAAGAGTTTATAAACAGAAACCACTGAATTAATGAACCCTGACTTGAGACAGACATAAGCTTATAATCAGTTTTTGCTCCATTCAGTGCCACCCATCTGGAGAAAGAATAAGCAGTTTTTGTTCCACTATAGTAACACCCATCTGAAGAAAACTAAGCAGTGTTTGCTCCACTAGTGCCATAGTGTAAGAATTTCTTGGGTATTAAAAACTCAAAGTGTGGGTTCGTTGTTCAGGTTGTTCAGACCAAAGTTTATGGTACTCAAGTCCCGGGTTCGATTTGGACTCTGGGCGCTGAACATTTCAGTACATCACACCTGTGATATTCACCCTCCTACACATTTCTCTGGTACACAAACCGGAGTTAAAACTATAATGGGTACTTTGGGGGTCTTGGTTGGTCGAAGTTGCCCTTTACTGTTACCTGGAGACCAATCTTCTGTACGCTTTGTCTATTCCCGCCAAATGGGACATTTCCGACTGGTATGGAGTTTTCAAAGCTGGCTGCATCGTAATTGATGAAGTATTTTCCTGGTAAATGTGTTTTTTTAACTTTGAAAATGAAAATGTGTTTTTTTAACTTTGAAAAAAAAAAAATATTTTGAAAAATTTTGAAAATGAAACCACTTTGGACTTTATTGAAAAGACCAAAAGTATCCTTGATGTGTATAACCTGTGTGTAATAATCCACACACACAAACATGCATATTTTTTTATACATTTTCCCATTTTTTTATTTTTTTTAAAGAGAAGAAGATCTAGGTTTGACTTACTTTGTGTGTAATCCTTTTCATGGTATTTTGCAAATAGAATATGTCTTAATTAAACTTGTACGCTTTGAAATGCGTATAACTTTTATTTGACAAGTGTCAGTTATTTTATTAAGTGTAGATCAAAGTTTCATCAAATACGATGAATAATATCATAAATCAAATATGAAACATGAGGTATATATACGTCCATATGCCTATGAGACAACAACCCAAATAAAAAATAACTGAAAGACATCTGTCGATGGATGATTGAATGTGTAGTCAGAAAATTTGACTCAGTTTCATAGCTACTATATTTACCTTGGTTTAAGTGTATATGAAAGTTTATATTTAAGCTCATATATACAAAATGCAACGAGGACTGAGTAAATAGTGTAGGCCATCTCATACTGAGTTTCTTGAAGACATGATCTTTAAAAAATGGCGTAGTTTATAGTTTGGTTCATTTGATTGTTGGGTGCTTAACTTTTAATGGCAAATATTTCGCGCATATTCATGGCTTTGCCGTAGAACTTTATTCTAGGTTATATTTTTCTTTTAACTAGCTCCTGAAATTTATAGGGAGTTGTCTCTCTTTTCACATTAATGATTATAAGAAAACAACGGTGTCTTGTCTTTTTTGGAATTTTAAAAACAGATTGATAAAATTATAACAAGTAATTCATAAAAGAACGGGACCGAGTTTCACTCAAACTTCTACGGTTATTATAAAGAAGAATTATGCCCAGATTGCGTTAAACACGTATGTAAAAAAAAGTTGTATATGGACTAACTCCTCAGCATAAGATTCAGGTTAGTTTTCATCACAACTATAAATAAAACATAATAAGAATTTATTTATGGATATAATATCTTTAAACTTAACATTGAACGATAACAGGTAAAGCTGTTTTATTGTCCGAACATCTCAGCTTTTGATTTATATCATAGACTTACATTACACGTTTTTGACATATCATGATAGGTAAGGATTGGGTTTGTAGAATGCAAATAAATAATGAATAGAGAAAAATGAGAAAAAACCATATACAGGATAAAAGGAAAATATCATAACTCGGTAATGCAATACTGATTACAGAAATGATCGATGTACAGAATAAAAATGCATCTATTTAAAGAAAAAGTTTAATAGTAAAATCAACTTCATGCAAATTTTATAGAATAAGCATTATTTCAAAGATTAAAAAAAATCCATGAAAACTATAAAAAAAACCACCAGGAATTAAGACCCCCTCCTCCCAAATCATGAAAAATCGCGTCTTAATAAAACTTTGAAATTTCGTTTTCCCGTTATAGACCTCCATAAAAAGAACATTGATTCGAGCCCGGCATTGTGACTTCAGAGAAAAGATATTCGGTATGATTTTACCAAGACAATCAGCACTGTATAGAATAAATTCCTATTTTCATGATTATTTTCTATTTAAACAGTTATTTTCAATGAAATTTCTTATAAAAAAAAAATTAAAAATTAAAAAAAATGCACTGCATATGACGTAATATTCTCCTATTTTTTCAACCTAATATTGTTTACACCAGCACCATTTGATGGAGGAAATAAAGTAACGGGAATCAACTTTAAACGGGTTTCCCTATAAAAAAAAAAGTAGACATCAGCTAGAATAGAACACATATAATAAAGAAAAGTAGACTGAAATTATTTTTAGCATAACTGTAAACTCTATAGCACAGAACACAACAAAGAGGGAGAGAGAGAGAGAGAGCACAATAATTCATTTCCATGGTATTTTCAAACCGGTTGTAGTGCATGGTGCTCTCTCAGATTTGTGTTATCATTCTATAGACAAATTGTTCAAGGATATAAAACACTATAAGGGAAAGACAGATATTTACGCTTTATTTTGACGCTGAATAATGTCAACACTAGCAGCAATTTTAACAGTCCTAATTCATTTCAATGGTATTTTCAAACCTGTTGTAGTACACGGGCTCTTTCAGATTTGTGTTACCATTCTATCGACAAATTGTTCAAGGTTATAAAAACACTAAGAGAAAGACAGATATTTACGTTTTATTTTGACGCTGAATCATGTTGACACTAAGCACCAACATTCCGATGGATTAGGGTCTATATACATTTCGTTTAAATTTTACTTTGTTTATGTTTTTCAAATGCCATTGTCACAGTACAATACGAATACAATACAATAGACTGAGGGAACGAATATTTAACCTTAAAGGGTGCTATGGTTTTTACCTAAAAAAATGTGATCCCAAATTTGATGCAAAAAGTTATTTCGGTCAAGCAGATGCTATACAAAAAGTATTCTGAATCCAGATTTTCTCATATCTTAAAGAGTTAAATTTTAGTGGAAAAAAATATTTTATAGCTATCTTCGAAAATTCCGACGCAGACGAAAAAAAAATCATATCCTCTTTTTCAGTGTAGTTAAATGGTTGTCCCCTAATAGTTTGGCAACATTTCAGCCACCATGAGCTACTTCTCGTGACTTTTTCGTCAGCACGCACATACATCGGTTAAACCAATGTAGCAAAAAAAGTTGAATTAATTTTAACAAATTGCTTTTTTTGAGTAACTGCTCCGAAACAATTCTGAGAGGTCAATGTTTTCCGATATGATAATTCCGTAACCTTGTTATTCACTACCCTTGCTTGTTACCAGGACCGATTTTGTTGTTATTACTTGTCAATCAACAAAATTATAATGTCTACACAGTGAGATAAGATGCATATGTTTTTGTACGAGAATTTGAGAAATTTTCCCACGTTTATATATTATATTTAGTAGATTAGCTCAGATACGACTTGCACGTCCATCTTAATTAGTTATCCATATACCAGGGAATACTCTAAAATATGGTGCGACCCATCTGGAGCGTTCACATTAACCCTCAACCGAATCGTTTGCTTTGTTTGCTTGTGCAACAGGAACTTTTTTAACTGTTTTTTTTTGCGACGGTTTAAGATGGGAATATATATCTAAACTCAAAAGAAATATGGTTCAGAAATATATTCTTTTCAAACTGTCATGTGAAGCCATCTTATAATTATTTGGATTGCTAGTTGGACATTCTTCCTTTTGTCCTAATTCCAACTACTTAACTGAGTGGTTTTACGAATTTGTTTCTTCTACACTGCATTGTTACCTTCCAAAAGATATGGATTTTTACGTTTCAGTGCTGTTGTTTTTTATTTCTTGTATAAACTAAATTGTGTTGACATTTTCTGTAATCGCTAAATGTCCACACATCGGTTTCCCTGCTTTTGGTTGTATCAGTTTTGACGATTTTTAAATTTGATTTTTAACGCAAAGCTCGTGGTTCATAAATTAAACAACTGTTCGATTTAGCAAGTATATTCCAGCATATTCTGATCTCGTATTAAGTTTGATTTTAGGGGTATTCTATTTTTTGTTATTGGGTTCTCATTCCAGTTAGCGTGACAATGTTTTACAGTTGGTCTTAGTGAAAAGTGTAAGAAAATGTTTTTAATGATTTTATGGTGTGTGTTGTTTATATTTCATCAAAACAGATGTTCTCGGGTTATTTTGACCACTTTAATTAGTTATGGGAGTGAAATGAAACAATTCTAAGATACCAAAAATAACTAGCTTTTAGGAAACAAACTATCCAAAACAAGAAAAGGCAAAACTGATTGACATAATATCAATGTACCGCATAATATGGGATTTTGATAACCTTAAATTTCTATTAAAATACATAAAACATACAACAGAATGCTAGTTTTCTAAACAAAAGTTTTAAATATTGGAAATATCATGCTTAATAGTTCAGATAAATTTTATTTGCTTTATTGTGTAAAACGGATGACTCAAGTTGCATCATACTTATAAAGTCTTAATTCTCCAAAAATTTGGTATCCTGTACTCCTTTCTATTAAAGAATTGTCCATTAGATTGACTAAAATTCTGTCCGCAGTTAAAGAGGGTCTTCAGATATACTGTGAAACTGTTTACTCACGTAGTGGTATTAACCATATGTGGATTCTGAAAAACTCTAAAGAACTTCTGGATAATTTTAAATCTCGGTCTTTTTCTGAAATTAGTTCTATTAAAACTTTTGATTTTTCAACCTTGTATACAACCATTCCCCATGTGAAATTGAAAACCCGTCTAAAAGAAATAATTCACAATGCTTTTCATCATAAAAATGGTAGCATACGCTATAAATTTATCACTTTGGGATACCATAAGGCATATTTTGTTAATAAGGAACAAAAGGGTAAAACATACTACACAGAGGAACAAGTGATCAGTATGCTGGAGTTTCTTATTGACAACATATTTGTTGAATTTGGAGGTAGACTTTTTCAACAAATTGTCGGCATTCCTATGGGAACGAACTGTGCGCCTCTCCTTGCCGACCTCTTCTTATTTTCATATGAATCGGAGTTCCTTCAGACACTTGTCAAAAACAAGAAGATCAAAGAAGCCAGGTTATTTAATTTCACTTTCAGATATATTGATGATGTTCTGTCCATTAACAATCCGAACTTTTCTGATTGGATTCCATTAATATACCCACCAGAACTAGAAATTAAAGAGACCACAGACACGGCTTCCTCTGCCTCATTTTTAGACTTATACTTCGAATTTGACATACACAGTCATCTCAGTACCAGAATCTATGACAAACGAGACGATTTTAATTTTGAAATTATCAATTTCCCCCACCTTAGTAGTAATATACCAACTTCACCTGCATATGGAATATACATTTCCCAACTTATTAGGTATTCAAGAGCTTGCAGCTCCTATTCAGACTTTGTAAAACGTCACCAGTGTCTGAGCAGAAAATTGATGAACCAGGGGTATGTCAAAGAACGTCTCGTCCTTTTTCTAAAAAAGTTCATCGGAAGATACCCAGAACTTGTTGATAAATATTCCGTATCAACTTCACAAATAATACAAGATGGTCTTGAAGTATAGATTTTGCGTACTGACGTTTGTTATCATCTTAATTACGTATTATAGTATTCTTTTATATGTCTTTTTTAGATATTCATTTGAAGTGACTCTGTGGTTACGTAAAACCACATACTTTGAACGGCAAAATTATTTCATTTATTGATATTACTTTTACTTAAGGATCTTGACATACAATGAATGACTAAATTATTTTATTCAATAAGACTACTTTTTCTGTTTAGTCTGTTTTTTATGATATACATTTGACGTGAAACTGTACTTATGTATCCCGTCATACTTTGAACCACACCATTATTTTATTTATTATTTGTACTGTAAGTCTGTTTTTTGTTATATCTACTTTACGTGAGTCTGCATTTATGTATGCCGTCATACGACAAAATTATTTTTATGTCTACCTGTGCGAATTTCAAAAGCACAATTTTACACCAGTAATGAAAACCTTCTTTCATTTATGGGTAGACTTTACATAGATAAATGCAGCCGTATAAGAAAAGCAAAATGAGAATGTTAAATTTGATGTATGCCTTTTTGTGCTACTTTGTTACATTTGTTGTTTATGTAGTGATATTAAGATGATAACACAATATTGACTGTTGTACCCCTATTTTTGACATTTTTACTCTTTGAGTATGTTTGTTTTGTTCATGCATCGTTGACAATGTAATGGAATTTGATGCGACTGTCATACAAGTGAGAGGTTTAGCTAGCTATAAAACCAGGTTCAATCCACCATTTTCTACATTAGAAAATGCCTGTACCAAGTCAGGAATATGACAGTTGTTATCCATTCGTTTGATGTGTTTGGACTTTTGATTTTGCCTTTTGATTTTTGATTTTCCTTTTTGAATTTTCCTCGGAGTTCAGTATTTTTGTGTTTTTACTTTTTAAAGGATTATGATTACTTGCTATGGACGAAGACAAACTAAACGACAGAGAAAAACAAATTGGTTTTTTTTTCAATTAATCTCCGGAAGGAAGACGAAATGAATTTCACATTTCCTGTAGATTGTTAATAGTCATGTTAGGTCGTTATTAATATTATTTTGTGTCATTAGGCAGCAACCATTTGATTTTCGGGGGGGGGGGGTTGTTTCCAGTTTTTGGTGAAAAAAATTAATTTGTTTTGGACCCTGAGAAAAAAAAAATGTTTGTTTCACCCTCAGCTGCCACTATACGTAATGCTAAAATTAAAAAAAAAAAAATGGTTTCGGTTTGCCGCTTAATAAAAAATGTTCTTACAGAAAAAAAAACATAGCCCCCCCCCCCCCCCCAAAAAAAAACAACAAACAAATGGTAGCTCCCTTACATGTCGTCACAAGAAACAACAGAAATTGTCATATTTTATGTCCAACCCCTGGAGATGGTTTGCCTGGATAAATACATGATACTAGGTGTTCTATTATAGGAAGCTTATATAATTGTGTACTAAAGACACGTATTTTGTCTTCATAAGGATAAGCAGTGGCACCCAAATTGAATCATTTCGTACATTTCCAGAAATTACAAAATTGATGAATATAAAAACCAAAGTAAAAAACATTTTTGTCAAGTTACTAGACGTATGTTATTTTGATTCAGAAATATTAGAATTTCTAATCAGTATAATTTTTAAAATCAGTTCGCCTTATATGCTGGCTAACCAAGTGGGGTGTTGAATTACAATTAATAAAAATATAACACATATTTCTCTGAGTTATGCGTTTTGAAGCTGGCATTTATATATCTCTTCAGCTTATCATTCCAGGGGTATTAAATAATGTATAATAAAATTTATTTGCAGCTGTTTTCGGGAGGGTTAATTACTATATTATTGCTTCTTAACACATATGTCATTTTCGAGCATGAAAAATGGTTAAAATTTCTTTTAAAGATGGAGTACTAAATACTCCCTGCAAGCCCTCGCCAGATAAAATGTCAAAGTTTATAATATATCATAAAATATTAGGTAAATGATACGTCTATCATTTCATTTGGCGCCAAAAAATACAGCGGGCTTTTGGCGCGAAGGCAACTGGAATTCTTTTGAAATTATTGTCTGGAAGTGCGAGAGGAGTTCCAAACAGCCAAGGTATTTACATCAAGATCTATTCAGAATTACAATGACAGATATTTTATTCATGATTTTTATTACTTATAGGGTTATTATTTTGAATGATTCTTAGACTGTGTTTCAATTCGTGCATTTATCTTGACGTTTTCATTATATTTCTTTTGGAAAATACATGACTAAAAAGAAGAATAGAGAAAGACGCCAAAACAAAAATAGGAATTGAGAGTAAAATGGATAAACATTAAGAATCGAGATTGAAGTGGATAAAAAGTAAGAATTGAGAGGAAAGTCGATAAAATTAAGAATGGAGAGTAAAGTCGATAAAATTAAGAATCGAGAGAAAAGTCGATAAAATTCAGAATCGAGAGTAAAGTCGATAAAATTAAGAATCGAATGTAGTAAAGTGGATTAAATTGAGAATCGAGAGTAAAGTGGATAAAATTGAGAATCGAGAGTAAAGTGGATAAAATTGAGAATCGAGAGTAAAGTGGATAAAATCAAGAATCGAGAGTAAAATGGATAAAATTAAGAATCGAGAGTCAAGTGGAAAACATTAAGAATCGAAACTAAAATGGATAAGATTAAGAATCGAGAGTAAAGTGGATAAAATTAAGAATCGAGAGTAAAATGGATAACATCAAGAATCGAAAGTAAAGTGGATAAAATTAAGAATCGAGAGTAAAGTGAATAAAATTAAGAATCAAGAGTAAAAGGGATCAAATTAAGAATCGAGAAATAAAGTGGATAAAATTAAGAATTGAGAATAAAAGTGAATAACTGTTAAGAATCGAGAGTAAAATGGATAAAATTAAGAATCGAGAGTAAAGTGGAAAACATTAAGAATCGAGACTAAAATGGATAAGATTAAGAATCGAGAGTAAAATGGATAAAATTAAGAATCGAGAGTAAAATGGATAACATCAAGAATCGAGGGTAAAGTAGATAAAATTAAGAATCGAGAGTAAAGTGGATAAAATGAGGAATCGAGAATAAAAAAGATAAAATTAAGAATCGAGAGTAAAGTGAATAAAATTAAGAATCAAGAGTAAAAGGGATAAAATTAAGAATCGAGAAAATAAAAGGGATAAAATTAAGGATCGAGAGTAAAGTGGATAAAATTAAGAATCGAGAGTAAAATGGATAAAATTAATAATCGAGAGTAAAGTGGATAAAATTGGGAATCGAGAGTAGTAAAGTGGATTAAATTGAGAATCGAGAGTAAAGTGGATAAAATTAAGAATCGAGAGTAAAATGGATAAAATTACTGAGAATCGAGAGTAAAGTGGATAAAATTAAGAATCGAGAGTAAAATGGATAAAATTAAGAATCAAGAGTAAAGTGGATAACATTAAGGATCGAAAGTAAAGTGGATAAATAAAGGCAACAGTAGTATACCGCTGTTCAAAACTCATAAATCCATGGACAAAAAACAAAATCGGGGTAACAAACCAAAACCGAGGGAAACGCATTAAATATAAGAGGAGAACAACGACACAACACCAAAACGCAACACACACAGAAACGGACCAAGCATCAGACAAAACATCACGAGAATAACAAATATAACATGAAATTAAGAATCGAGAGTAAAATGGATAAAATTAAGAATCGAGAGTAAAATGGATAAAATTAAGAATCGATAGTAAAATGGATAAAAAGTAAGAACCAAGACTAAAGTGGATAAAATTAAAAGACAGCAACAATGACACCCTTTCATATGTTTATTTATTTACACCAAGATGTTGTTAAATGACATTGATTACCCTGCATATATCAGTATCATCTAGTCAAATCGCATATAAAGAAGGTCGATGGTCCTCTCCGGCCTCTCTCTCTAAGCTCCGGACACTCAGACTTCCTCCATCATTTAAAACTGATCCTATCGAAATAGAACAATAGTGTTAAAAATGGCGTTAAACACCAACTAATCAATCCAATTTCTTAGATTTTAACTCCCAGAAAAAAAATGTTGAGAATCTGTATTGTTTTAAAATTACTAATTTGTTAGCAATGAAATAATTAAATTGAGAGATCCGCATAAAATAATTTCTTATGTTTACATTCTTGTCAATAATTTGACGAAGACTGACATATTATTCGTTTAACTAAAATTGAAGTTTTCCAGTATGCGTTCAATGAGTCATTTTAAGATGATTTTAAGTGCAAAAAACCCAGATGATGGCTCTCATATATAATAGTAATATAAACAAACATCGCTTTTATTTGGTGTATCTTTTATTTCATGTTTCCTCGTCTGTCAATATTATTAAGATTGAAAAAGTAATTCTTTTTAAGAAAGAGCATAGGTGATGCATTCTTTGTCTAGCAGTTCTTAAACGGAACATTTTTTTGTAAATATTTATATCTGGTTTTGTTTGAAGAATGTTTTATTTCTAAACGCTCTTGCTCTACCTGGAACTCAAAATTATAAATTAGTCCGTCCATATTCGTAACGGTTTTTTCTTTCTTTCTTAAAATTAACAATATTGCACAATATAACATATTTATATCTGAGGGTTTGGATGGGGTTAAATGATTAAAGAATAATGCCCTTAAAAAATGAAGATTAGAGAATAACGGGCTAAAAAAGGAATATTAGAGAAAAAAGGGGTTAATTTTTTGAAGATTAGAGAAAAAAGGGGGTAAAATTAAATGTTTACAGAATAACAGACCCCCCCCCCCCTTTCCATCCAGACCCTCATATCTGTTAGGGCGTATCCGATCATAAGCTTTTTGGTGAATACATTTAGAAAGATCTGGTAAGAGTGCCAATGAGACAACTTTCCATCCAAGTAACAATTTTTAAAAGTAAACCATTATAGGTCAAGAACAGAACCTCAGATTCCTATTGCAATAGCAAACAATTGCAGCGGGATTATAAACGCTTTTAGTGGTACCAAACTTTCTCTCTTTTCTGAAACAATATAGTTAAACATTCTAACATAGAAAGATACGCTATAAAATATTAATAAGAATGACTGAACTCAATAAAAAAAGTCTGCTTATTTATACAGTGTATTATATAAAATATTATAAGGAGACATGGCTGGTAAAATCTATCCACCAAAGAACAAATGACGGGGATATAAAAAAAATAAACATTGTACTGAAAAACAGTTTTAGGGTCTTTCAGAAACATATAACACTTTTATTATTTAAATTGATTTGAAATAATTCCCTATTACAAGATCTTACAAACATGCTATTAGAAAAGAATACTATCACATGTATGGCCAATAATGAATACTATTACATGTATGGTCAATAATGAATACTATCACATGTATGGTCAATAATGAATACTATCACATGTATGGTCTATAATGAATACAGTCACATGTATGGTCTATAATGAATACTATCACATGCATGGTCTATAATGAATACTATCACATGCATGGTCAATAATGAATACTATCACATGTATGGTCAATAATGAATACTATCACATGTATGGTCTATAATGAATACAATCACATGTATGGTCTATAATGAATACTATCACATGCATGGTCTATAATGAATACTATCACATGTATGGTCTATAATGAATACTATCACGTGTATGGTCTATAATGAATACTATCACGTGTATGGTCTATAATGAATACTACCACGTGTATGGTCTATAATGAATACTATCACGTGTATGGTCTATAATGAATACTATCACGTGTATGGTCTATAATGAATACTATCACGTGTATGGTCTATAATGAATACTATCACATGTATGGTCTATAATGAATACTATCACATGTATGGTCAATAATGAATACTATCACATGTATGGTCTATAATGAATACAATCACATGTATGGTCTATAATGAATACTATCACATGCATGGTCTATAATGAATACTATCACATGTATGGTCTATAATGAATACTATCACATGTATGGTCTATAATGAATACTATCACGTGTATGGTCTATAATGAATACTATCACGTGTATGGTCTATAATGAATACTATCACGTGTATGGTCTATAATGAATACTATCACATGTATGATCTATAATGAATACTATCACATGTATGGTCTATAATGAATACTATCACATGCATGGTCTATAATGAATACTATCACATGTATATGGTCTATAATGAATACTATCACATGTATGGTCTATAATGAATACTATCACATGTATGGTCTATAATGAATACTATCACATGTATGATCTATAATGAATACTATCACATGTATGATCTATAATGAATACTATCACATGTATGATCTATAATGAATACTATCACATGTATGGTCTATAATGAATACTATCACATGTATGGTTTATAATGAATACTATCACATGTACGGTCTATAATGAATACTATCACATGTACGGTCTATAATGAATACTATCACATGTATGGTCTATAATGAATACTATCACATGTATATGGTCTATAATGAATACTATCACATGTATGGTCTATAATGAATACTATCACATGTATGGTCTATAATGAATACTATGACATGTATGGTCTATAATGAATACTATCACATGTATATGGTCTATAATGAATACTATCACATGTATGGTCTATAATGAATACTATCACATGTATATGGTCTATAATGAATACTATCACATGTATGGTCTATAATGAATACTATCACATGTATGATCTATAATGAATACTATCACATGTATTGTCTATAATGAATACTATCACATGTATATGGTCTATAATGAATACTATCACATGTATGGTCTATAATGAATACTATCACATGTATGGTCTATAATGAATACTATCACATGTATGGTCTATAATGAATACTATCACATGTATATGGTCTATAATGAATACTATCACATGCATGGTCTATAATGAATACTATCACATGTATGGTCTATAATGAATACTATCACATGTATGGTCTATAATGAATACTATCACATGTATGATCTATAATGAATACTATCACACGCATGGTCTATAATGAATACTATCACATGTATGGTCAATAAGTTGTGCATAGAGTGCTCGTCTCAATTTGCTTTAATTTTTCTTCTACTAGTATACACAAGCGACATTTGATCGGCTTGCAGTCCAAACAACGCAACAGATTTAGTGAACATCAAACATATATCATTAGTGGTATTCACTATCATAGAACAACCTCTACAAACTTCATTCTGGTCTAGTAAAACCTATAAGTCTACTTTATAATACAATCACATTAATATGAATGTTTGTACTTGTACTTTCAAATTTGCAAAGGTATCACCCCTCCAAAACATTAAAATATAGTCTTATAGAATATGAATGTTGTTTAAATTTAGATATATGTTTGTAATGATTGTCATGTTTGTCTTGGAAACAATCCAATATTTGGATTTTACACCAATAAAATGATTTGATTTGATTTGATTTGATTTACAATCGTACACTAAGAGATGTGATACTTTTTGATGTTAGAGACTAAATCAGTAGCGAATCTAGGGGTCGGGATCCCCTTTTTGTACGATCAACGCTTTGAAAGGAGACATATGGTTGGAATCCCTTCGTATCCTTGGTTAGAACTTTTTAAAAAACGGTTGTTTAATTTGATTGTTGCGTGCTTTAGGCCAAGTTGCAATTATTTCATGCGAGCCAAACAAGACGAGCAAGAACAATGAAAACAAGGGAAAGTGGTGCTATCTTTGTTTATATGTTATCAGCTTAGTGCATTTATTTCAACAGATGTTTCATTTTATTTTTTTATCAGAGACTCTTTATTGATACAACCTTTATACAAATATTTACATCATAATGTACAAGATTTTTAATCAAAACCCTCGTGGGTGGTACGGATGCATATAAGAGTATCAAATCTCTATGTATAAGTAGTATTCTATCTATCAGCTTTTTGATGTGACATTTTGATGTATTTAGCCTATGGCAATAAATTACAATTACAGACCAGGGTTTAATGCTCCATTTGTCGTGTTTACTTCTTTGCACTTTATTTTTGTCTTCGATTGTCAGTTGATGTCTTCAGCAACTTTTTTAAAATTTAATTTGTTTATGGATTTCAGCGTTCCAAATGAAGGTAAATCCCGAGAAGCACTTTGGACGTAAGAAATTTATAACGCGTGGTGTTCGTTTTGAACAGCAATGGACTGATACCAATGCTGGTGAAGTATCAATCCCTGTGTGTATCACTAGCTCAGTATTCGGTACTTTGGCATGATTTATACACGTAAAAAACCTTTCTAATACTAGACGTTTATAAATTTTGTAATTATCAAGAAAATGAGGTTTCAACTCACTCAGGAATAGTTGACCGTAGATGAAATTGGCTAAAATTTTGTAATTCTTTGTCATATAGCTCTTCAACTGTTTCGGTTCTTATACGTTTTTGACTTTCAATTATTCGGCCTTTTGGCGTTCCTGATTATGGTTTTTCCAGAAAAGCACTTCTCGGAAGCATGAAATTTATATAACGTGTTGTTTTTCACCACTGCACTGTGTCGATACCTCTATTCACTGGTTGGTATCATCAGCTCAGTACTTGTCGAAAAGACCTTTAAGTATACATATCAGAGTAAAAATAAATGCTGTATCAAGAACCGCAATTTTCAGCATTAAAGTCGATAATATCCATTTCAAACTCGATAATTACGAAATTGAAATTGATACTATCGAGATTGTAGTCGACATTTAATAACACATACTTATTTTCCTATAGCTACAGCATATATGCAATGGCTTGACTAATTTCATTTTCCTCAAAGGCCTTGAACATTCCAACAAATTAGAAACATAATTATTAATGAAGCAAATCATAATTTACATAACCCATACGACTTTGCAGTAGACGAGACTAAGAACATATGGAATACATCTGGCTTTTTCGATCGCAGCAGAGGGCACCCGGACATGCATCTGTTACACTGGATTGCCTGTGAGAAAAGTCCTGGATAACTTTTCACACAAACTTAATCTGTTTACAGCAAACATATATATATATCCATCTGTGTCATAATTACTTTTCAATATCTGTTTACAATTTTACATTTATACATACGAATAAGAGTCTACATTACGTGGTTTACTTCATTATTCATCCAATGCATATGGGAAGCCTATTGCTTTTAAATGTTTTGCATTTCGATTCTGTTTTTAATTTAGGATGATATAATTGTTGAGAAGGTAGATTTCAACAGATTGAAACCTTATGTTGTGAGAAAAGCTCCGTTTCAAAGTTTCCACCAAAAAATGCGAATCCAGCTCAACCAAGAAGACCTTGAATTTATTACAGCACTACTTGACGTAACGGGTTAAGACGGTACTCAGAGCCAACTTAACGTCTGGTGACAATAGTTTCATGCAGTTAGTATACATGTACATGGACCGGCGTGAAGGACGGTAAATTTGAACTACCACTGGAAACGGGAGCATGTTGGATAGCGGCATAAATTAATCTTTGCAAATACCATCGACGGATAATCAAATGGTTGTTTTACTCACTCTAAACGTCCCCATTCCGATTGTTCGTGGCTGTGTATTTATACATCCAGCACAATCAACCAGACGACAAACTTAAATTTGGCGGGAACTTTACGACCGGATGGGAGAAGTTTAGAGATGACCATATACCTATATCTAAGTCAATATATGTGATCCCCATTTTATTTCAAAATAAAAATAGAAACTCGTAAACTATAGGAAAACACATGTAGAACAGATCCAATGCCCAGGGGCGGGTCCAGGTAAGGGCGTAATGGGCGTACGCCCCCCCTTTAAAAAAAAAAAAAAAAAAAAAAAAAAAAAAAAAAAAAAAACTATCGTTATAATCTGCTAGTATTGTATTGAATAATGGCAATTTATCATATTCATTAATTAAACACAAACTCTGATTTCATTTTATACTGATTCTTCAATCTGATGGGTCATCATCAACCGTAAAATAAACATTCAGGCAAGAGATGAGACTCTGGAAGTCGTTTTGGGAAAATCAACCGGACAAACCAGTCAATAACTTCAACCTTAATTGATGTAAGGGCATGCTCGACTTTATTTCCAAACATCATGAAAGTTCTCTTCAGACTTGCTTTGACGAGCGTCACGTCAAGCTCCACCGAAAGAGCTAACTCATCCCTTAAGTTGATCAAGAATGATTTGAGAAGCACCATGAAGGGGGATCGCCTAAATGCTCTGCTTCTTTTATATGTTCACAGAGACATTAAACTTGATGTTGATAAAATTATTGACGATTACGCCATGAGAAATCCACGTAAAATGGTTCTAATGAATCCACTCTAGTAATTGAAAATGAGAGTCCGTCAGTATTTTTCTGTGTTCATTTTAGGTTTTGCGTAAAGGTACATGCATACTAGAAATATGTTTATTTCCACATTAAAGCAATACTCAGAACGAAAGAATTTTATTCTTCAGTGTTTATTTGTCTTGTATCATGTGTGTCGTTCAACGAAACCCGAACTTAATCAAAAATAGAGGGATTACTTCATAATTTGATGCTAAATTGTTGAAATTCAGGAGCTTCTGTGCTTCCCCATGGACCCTCAACCGTAATCACGCCTCTCGTTCATAAAATCCTGGCCTAGGAATTGAAATGATAAGTAACTCTTTATACCCTTGAGTTTGGAATTTCTCGTTATTGGTCTACTGCTGTTAAGATCCATCCAATCATTTTAATATACCATAGACAATTAATGGAGAGAACTCGGCATAAAAAATGTCACACCCTGACACTTTAACTATAAAATATACATGCTCCAAGTCAGGAACCGTTACATAGTGCAATTCTCTATTATTTTATGTTTTTAAGACAAAAAAAGGTCCCAAAATTTTTTCGCCTCGCTCCGCTCGGCTAAATATTTTATTCTACGCCCCCCCTTTCAAATATCCTGGACACGCCCCTGATGCCTCTTTCACTTATACCGATTTTGTTTTGTTTGTTTTTGGCTACCTTGGTTTGATGAAAGAATTGACATTCATTGGAAAATGACATTTGTTTGAGTAAAAGAAGTATTGGAATATCTGAACTTCTCAACTCCTGCACATCTGTGGAATTGAAAATATATATATTTCTGCTACAAAAACAATTGATAGTTTAAATGTCCAGTAACATATTTTATGCATATTCAGATAAAGAGCAAATTACTTAGTAACAAAATTAGTATAATATGTAAATTCTAAACGTTATGTTACGGGGACTAAACGCTAGAAATAGGAATCTCATCTGAAACGAAGACATGTTGGTTGTGAGGAAACTATTGCTTTGTATTAGGCAACCCATGCATGCTTTCATTAAAGATGTTTTGCAATGATTCTTTAACGTCCATAGAACGGGTCTCTTAAATTATACACGAGGCATCTGACTATAACGTCCCGATTCAGACTGAACGTGGCTGCGTATTTAAACATCTCGCACAGCCAAATGTTAAATCCGTTTATTTTAGCAATGGTTTTACTGAAGAATATAGAAGTCCAAATATAAACACATTTCTGCATGTACCTGGCACAGTCAAACCCATGGGGTATTCGGAGAAGAAAGAGAAGAACCGGAAAGCAGTTCGCATCGTATACTGAAACCTCTCGAATTTTGATTTTACAAAGAAGTTGACGAACCTTGAACCAAGTAACACGACACTATGATTAAAACGAAATTACAATCATTTCCGGGACAAGTTATCGTGAAGCATATTCGTCATTTTTATAACACTGGTAATTTTACTGTCAAAATTTTAAAATCTGACCTTCTTTAACTTAAGTATTTTCTTTTTAAAAGTTTAAAATGCATCAAAATGATGGATGGCCCAATTACTTAGTTAAAAGCCATATAAAAGACTTTTGAAATTTGATGAAGTTGATCTTCATTATAATTCTTGATATAGTCTGACTTTTAATCATTTTTTGTTTGAAAACTTGTCTTCAAAATGATTTCCTTGTTTGATAACAATTTGACAGTGGACTCTTACATATAAACTTAAGCAAATACACAATTTTAGGAAAAGAAATATCACTAAACCTTCCTGCTGATAAAATGTTTAGGGCAGTTCTCCGACACAAAACGCTGACCGGTTATATCGGCATATTTCGATACTTTTTATCTGTTTGCCATTGAAACTTCAGTTGGCCCGGTACTTGACCACCGATGGAAATTGAATAAGGTATCCTAGATAAGACATGAAAATTAGCCTACCCCTTAAGAAATGTTATGTTCTTTATATAAGAGAAAGCAATTGCATTCGGGGCATGGGTTAAAAAAAGAGTTCTAACCGTACATGCGTCATTCTGCCAAACGGAAATACCCCTCTTTAGCATTAATTTAACCGACAGATAGACGGAAGAGGTCAATGAGCAGATTGCTCTATTTCTAAGATTTTTGAAATATTCTATAAAATGAACATATAGAGTACTGTTTTAAGAGAAATCTTGAATTTACCAGTCAATGTAAATACGAGACTAAAGGAGCATAAGGAACGGTGACGGAAAACGCAACTGATTTTGTCCCTTTCAAAGATGAAATTTGTTATTACGATCTATCTCACTATAAATCGAGTCTTTTTCGTATTTCACTTGAATGAACTCGTGTTCGCCTTTCATCTATAAAACTGTATAAAATTGTCTCCTTATTCTCAACTTTGTGAAAGTACAAGCCGGAATTAATTTAAATTTGATACGATCATTATGAAGTCAATTTAAGCATAATTTTTTCCATAAATTTATTCAGAAAATTATAAGGTATATAAAAGGGTTCAAATTCACCTTAATTTTCAATTGAGATTTCAAGATTTGTCAAATTGATTAATTCGTTTCATCAAACGCACCGGTAAATTTCAGTGCATTTACGACAAGAAAATTGCTTTTCATATATGAATTTATATCTTAATTATTAAATTTTTATTAATTCATTGTCCATGAAAAGAATTAAAATGAAATTGACATATCGAATAGCAGATCTTTATACGAAAATAAATGTTAGCCTTGCTCCTTACTTTTTCTCCCGACAGCTGTCATCTTGATTTGCAGACTATTGTCGATCGCCCTGGGAAAAGAACAAGGACGAAATGTGTCCGCCCAGTTTTCCGTCCACTATATCGATTTATTTGGACACAGGGGCGGATCCAGCCATGTTAAAAAGTGGGGTTCCCAACCCAGGACAAAAAGGGGGGGTCCAACTATACGCATTGATCGGCAAAAAAAGGGGGGTTCCAACCACCGGGACACCCCCTGGATCCGCCAACGGGACATATTTTAGTGTATTGAATAAAACCAAATATCGAAATAAGAGACCAATACAAATTGTTTGATTAGCCCTACATGGACATGATTATCATGCATTTTGATGTTTTTTCACGGTATGATTGTTTGAAGATATTTTGAGTCAGTGTTATTTTTTTGGGGGGAGGGGGAGTATGATGTTGGGTTACTTGTTCTATAAGTATATACCTTACATTTTCTTATTTACTGAGTTTGTAGCACACTGCTGTTGTACTAAAACAATGTCACGTCCACTCCTTTTTGTGGAAAAAAAATGATTTTTAAGGGGTTCTTTTTTTTTGGGATCTTGTCATTGGTATAGTTTGGTATGATTTCCCGCTTTGTTGTCTGAGTGTCAAGGTTTTTGTTTGCTTCAGATAAAGAAAAATATTATTAGATATAAAAAATAATTATATATATCTAATGGAAATTTTACAAACTAATTATTTTCATGATTAAAACCTGATGTTTAGTGTAATATTTATAACGAACACGTGTCACTATTTGAAATTGGTAAAATGATTAAAGACGGGCATGTTTGCAGTTATCTTTTCGAAAGGCGGAAACCGGAAGTTATTACAAGCTAAAAATGCCTCATTTTTGTTCTGTTGTAAACCAATTTGGTTGAAAAATGTTAGAAATGTATCAAGAAACTTGTCGAACAGATATGCTGCAATTAATTTTTGAATTAGAGGAGTGCATCCTGCATGATGCATGCATGGGGATCTGAGTGGGAGGTCCGTTCATTTTTTAATCTTAAATGTTAAGGTAATTTCTCTTTATTCTTTTTATTTTCTATCCATAATTCTTTGTACTGTATATTATAACACCTCACTATTCTATATTCGTTATTTTATTGGCCTAATTTTCTAAATTATTAAAACATTTTGATTTCCTTTTTCTGTTGTATTGGTCATTTACTTTATGTTCTGTTAACCCCATTAAGACCCTCATACATGTTGAAATGAATCACAGAGTAATTAAAAGGCATGTGCATTTGTATGTCAGGAAACGAAGATAAAATTAAATCAAAATTTATTGATGTAAGAAGCAAGATTATACAACATCATGTCAAACAATGCTCATTTAAACCCATTTAGATAGGAAATAATTTACTAAAGGATGAGGGGGCGCACCCCCGAAAGTTTCATAAAATATCTTTGGGTATTTTAACTTTAAATCCTATTTCTGCGTTCGATGTTCACTGGTCGTTATTTGTTTAACATCAAATTGCAAATATTACGCGCATATTATGGACGAGTCCGAATTAAATTCGATTTGCAAATTGTGTCAATCAGGATGAGGATTGTGAATTAAAAGTAAAGAAATGTTGAATATGTGCAGAAAGTTTTCCTTTCAACATGTCACCTACTTACTACCCAAATATTTTGCGTGTTACTGTCGGATATTAGATGTTTGTGAATGATTCGCTTTTCTTCCTGTTCAAATAAATTTTACTAGAACACACTCGCGAAATCGCGGCAATATACAGCTTGTGAACAGTTGATGGATGATGTTTTGTAAAATATATTATGAATGGAGAGTTTCGTAAAAGGTATCAAAAGCTCTCTTCCTTTTTCCAAAGTCCGATATTTGTTTCCTTTCTGTTAAATTCAATTATTTTCCTGTTTCTGGCCTCAGACCACTGTTCTTTTCCTTTGCGACAATGCATCTTTTGGTAAAAGTCAAATAAGATTTAAAAAATTGCACCGCTTCAAACATGAAATAACTGTAACTGCCTATATATAGACCATTAGTAGTCTAATAAAATATGCTTCTAGGACAATTCCATCAGTGCTTTTTCTTTTGATAGCCTTATTAACATGCCAATGGTAGAATATGAATCTTGTATAAATTACTAAGACCGACTAAGGTTAATTTGTGGGGTGGTCGGAGGGGTTCTGATCCCAAATCCAGGGATTATAAACATGAAATGCCGAGATGCAGAATTTAAAGAAATTCATATCCCGAAATCGAAAAATATATTCACGGATCACGCAAGGATCAATCCCCAAATCCCGAGCTTAAAACACCCGATCCCGACGTCCCGTAAAAGGTCCTGCCTCCCTCTAATCTCTACCCTACTTTCACTTTCAAAAAAAATTTATGCCTCATTTATGGGCATTATGTTTTCTATTCTGTGTATCTGTTCGTTCGTCTGCCCGTCCGTCTGTCCCGCTTCAGGTTAAAGTTTTTGGTCGAGGTAGTTTATTGATGAAGTTGCAGTCCAATCAACTCAAAACTTAGTAAATATAGTGCAAGTGTGGCATACGTGTACTATGGACACATTCTTGTTTCCACATGTTTTACTTATTTTAATAAATATGCAACTGGTATGACCCCTTAAATAGTAAACATTTCAAAGAAAACAGTAGACAGAATACAGAGAGTCTGTATATATTAAAGATCTAAACACCATGATATGGAGAACGCTCTGATTGGCCTATTTTTTTTCCATTTTTGTTATCTATCATACGATTGGTTGTACTTGTGTATGTTTCAAACCGGAAGTTTTATCTATGACTAAAAGTCAGTCTGATGACGGAATCAATATCCGAACTCCTTTTTTGTCGTTTTTCTCCAAAAATAACTCAATCTGAATAATCCTAAGAATGGATGACAGATGTGACTGTGGACTATGCATGTTATCTATAGAACACAGAGGCATGATGATTAATTTATCGTGGAAGGAAGAGAAGCGACACATAAAATGAGGTCTTTTCGTTTAATAGTATAGATACCTTCCGACATTGTGCATATATTGTATAAATATCTATCTTTGTAAACTGGGAATATTTATGCATAATATATATTTGAATTATTTTATTATTCTATTTTCATTGGCTTCTTATTTATACTCATCGACATCAATAACCTTTTGATATGCTTAAAGAATTTCCAGTTTTAGTCAAATGAATCTACTCATAAGATATTTAACATTGAATTTATTACATATATGTTCCAGACCGTATGCGTATTTGGACCGTACGCGTACGGTCTGGACCGTATGCGTACGTTTTCAAAATACTCATACGGTCTGACTAATATTAAGAAGTTTATTAGATGCAAATGCATATTACAGATCAACATAACTTACATTGTAACTCTCAAATTAATATAAAAAAGTTCAATTGCTATTGGAATAAAAACTTTATATTCTAACTTTTTTTTTTTAAATCACGCTAATCAATTATCTTAATCTCTTGTATTTAGCATGTCGACATGCCAAGAAATTGCCTCCGTTGAAATTCTGCAAACACTTCATAGAGCAAATTACATGGATGATTAATATTGACCATTTGGTATATCGCCGTGTTCTAAGCGACACGTACATGAAGGTCATAAATTAATTTCTTGAATGAAATCAAATCTTTAGCTACTAATGACTGCCGTAGGAGGTCGACCGGAATTTTTAGCGAGGATTTCTTGGCATGATCAGTTAAATATTAATTGAATTATGATCACTGAAATTGAAGATATCTGAAGTAAACATATTCATATGACGAAGACATAATCTTTCTATCAGTTTAATTGAAGTCTGGAGCTGGCATGTCAGTTAATTGCTAGTAGTCTGTTGTTATTTGTGTTTTATTGTCGTTTTTTTAGTTCCTTTTGTTATATCTTCTGACATCGGACTCGGATTCTCTTGAACTGAATTTTAATGTGCGTATTGTTATGCGTTTACTTTTCTACATTGGCTAGATGTATAGAGGGAGGGTTGAGATCTCATAAACATGTTTAACCCTGCCCCAAATTTGCGCCTGTCCCAAGTCAGGAGCCTCTGGCCTTTGTTAGTCTTGTTTGATTTTTATTTTCTTGTGTATAGTTCGGAGTTTTATATGACGTCCATTATCACTGTACTTGTATACATATTTTTAAGGGGCCAGCTGAAGGACGCCTACGGGTGCGGGAGTTTCTCGCTACGTTGAAGACCCATTAGTGGCCTGCGGTTGTTGTCTGCTCTATGGTCGGGTTGTTATCGCTTTGACACATTCCCCATTTCCTTTCTCAATTTTATAATATGGGAGGACAGTTGTTTTAGAATGTTTAGCAAATTTACAAAAAAAAAAATGAAAATGCAAAGGAACATGCATGAACTGCAAACATGTACGACATGTACATTTTTAAAGGTAAAAATTATTACGTTACATGTTGTAGCAAGTGTCACCTTGGGCGAGTGTACCAAAATAAGATTCAGATATACAATTAAACAAATGTTTAATTTCTATTGTTCGTTTGTTCAGTTTATCCATCTGATTGTAATAATAACAATTTGTAAAACTAAAAATAAAGATTGCGATAAATTGTTTAAATATAACCCATATGATCCAGCTCGTACTGGACCATATACGTATACTCATACGGTCCGACCGTACGAGTATACGTATATGGTCGAGACCGTACGAGTACGGTCCAAATACTCATATGGTCTGGAACATATACATGATGTATATCTCACAATTTCACTAAACAGAGATTTATTTTTTTCGAACTAAAAGGAAATATCAGACAGCGATTAAAGATGTCTTGTGATTGTCATTGTCTTGTATATATATAACAAACATTCAACTGTAATAACCTCGTAGAAAAAAAACTATTTTGAGGTTATATTTAAAATCAAGTAGATCGAAACTTATATTTCTAGTTTGAAGAGAAATGTTATTCAGTAAAATTTAAGTTTTTGAAGACCTATATATAGCAAAGTGAATGGCGACTTTATAATGTTTTTGGTTTGAAGTTTGTTTCTGTACACATAATTAACTTCAAATTGAAACCACTTGCCAGCGTACAATTAACTCCAAAAAGCGTCAATTTAGCTCAGCCTTCCACAGATAAGTACCTGTCAATAGATCGAATAGTAATTAGTATATATTCATACTTGCAAGTCACAGAGAAAATATTTCACTTTTTGAGTCTTTTCCTATAGACACATTTTTCAAGATCTGACCTAATTATCGAGTCCTTTGGACAAAAGAAAAAAGACCACATGCATTTGATTTGGTAATAGAAACCATTATTCATATACAGAGCGATTAAATGGAGCTCAGGTTATCAGCTTCAAACATTTTGGCATGATTGTTCCTGGAGATGATTGTAATTCAATTCAAAAATTAACACATGTTGGGTGCAAGGAATTCGTTACGTCACATTTTGTGGTAGAAAAAGGGGTGCACCAACCTGCACCCATACATTTTAGAATTTATAGTTTTCTTCAGTACACAGCTACTTTTGCATAGGTACTATTTCTGTACTAAAAATCTGTAGTACTGGAAATCTACTTTTAATATTCAGTACTATTTGTTACTTTAAATTATTGTAACATTTAGGTACCTGTATATAACAGTACTTTATTTTTACTTGAAATTTAGGCACTACAGATTTTTGGTTATTTCTGTTATATTTTCAGCCTTTTGAATGTTTTTCTATTTAAAATCTCTTAAAAGTTATGATTTTCAAAACTAAGGATTTTCTTATTCCAGGCATAGATTACCTTAGCCGTATTTGGCACAACTTTTTTGGAATTTTGGATCCTCAACGCTCTTCAACTTTGTACATGTTTGGCTTTATCAATATTTCGATTTGAGCGTCACTGGTGAGTCTTATGTAGACGAAACGCGCGTCTGGCGTACTAAATTATAACCCTGGTACTTTTGATAACTATTTAAACCATTGGGTCGATGCCACTGCTGGTGGACGTTTCGTCCCCGAGGGTATCACCAGCCCAGTAGTTAACATTTCGGTGTTGACATGAATATCAATAATGTGGTCATTTTTATAAATTTCCTGTTTACAAAACTTTGAATTTTTCCAAAAACTAAGGATTTTCTTATTCCAGGCATAAATGACCTTAGTCGTATTTTGCACAACTTTTTGGAATTTTGGATCCTCAATGCTCTTCAACTTTGTACATGTTTGGCTTTATCAATATTTCGATTTGAGCGTCACTGATGAGTCTTATGTAGACGAAACGCACGTCTGACGTACTAAATTATAATCCTGGTACTTTTGATAACTATTTCATAGAATATTGCTATCACTGTTGGTATTATTTCTGTACCAAAATATATAAGTACAAATCAAGTACTGTAAAATTCAAGTACCTAAATATTACAACAATTTTAAAGTAAAGAAATAGTACTAAATATTAAAAGTAAATTTCCAGTACTACATATTTTTAGTACAGAAATAGTACCTATCAAAATGTAGCTGTGTATAGGGGAAAAATCAATATCTATGACCGCCTATAGTTGCGACCTGTACTAAAATTTTCAATGTGTAATATATTTCTCGTTTACAAAGAATAATGTTTGAAAGCAAAATAATGATTTTGAAATCTTTAATGGTAAAGACTTAGATAGTGAATGGCTACATTGTGATATTTTTAAGGTCTTTCCCCTACATGGGAAAGACCTTATTGTTTTTCTAATGTTTTTTTTTCTTTTTCTTTTTTTTTTTTTTTTTTTTTTTTTTTCTTCCAACATTTTTTTGACATGCCCGCCTCTTGTTTCTGTTGAAGTTATTAAGACCAAATATGGACCATCGCTAGATCTCACCAAGATGTATTACCAAATGATCCTGTTAAGGATTTCATCATCCGCTTTGGGAGTTATCTCCCTTTTATTGATTTTTTTCAACATGGCCCTCCCTCGTTGGTTTTAAAGATATCATGACTTTAATTGGACATAATGTAGATCTCATCATGATGTATTACCATGTGAGGCTGAATAGGATTTCATCATCCCCTATGAGAGTTATCTCCCCTTGAAACAATTTCTTTCCTTTGCATTTTTCTCAAAAAGTATAAGAGATAGAATCGATTTGAAAACAGCAACATGTACAAGAACAGATGGCAATATTAATGAACATGTACAATCATTTTGTTATTAATCCTTATAAGGAGTTATTCCCCTTGAAAAATTGTACATAGTTTTAGAAAAATTGTATTTCGAGAACCAGAAGTCGTAGAGACTTGGGACCTTCACCAATAATCTTTTATTCATGTGACCTTTAATATGCAGTCAAGGTCAAAGGTCACTGAGTGCAAAAAAAAATTACGCTGCAATTTCAAGCTTACATATTAGGAAAACGATAAGACTTTGCTGCATACATAGAGCGTATAAAATGTTCCTCTCGACGAGCTCTACATTTTATATGATAAGCCCAAAAATGTCCGACCGTCTGTTCAAAAGTTACAACGGGATGATTCTTAAAAGTATAGTATTTTGTGTATATCTTTTTAAAGGTAACAGATATCAACCTACTATAAACTGCAAAGATGATCAGTAATTCAAGACCTTCAATTTGAGGTCAATGTCAGGTCATGATGAAATTTCACCTTGACCTTCACATTATACTATGACCTTGATCTTGTGATATTTCAAAGGTTAAGTGGTCCTGAGTTGAATGGTGGTAATCTTATGTCTCTACGACTTCCGGTTTTCAAGTTTGGTATTGCATCATATATTTGATGATTAATTGTGACCTTGGTGAACTTTGAAATTGTCCCAATTCTTTTTCTATAATGTTGTCATTTAACTGTAAATCACTTACCATTTAACAGATTTGAGATATCTATTGTTGTTTTAGCGATAATACAGTTTGAAGTTTTGCGAGCGGAGGCATGTATTTCTGAATCATCAAGAGCTTACCACTTAAAATGTTTTAGAAATTGAAGAGGTTGACATAGTTATATGTTTGACCAAATACCAAAAACATTCCATGGAAAAAAACACCAAAAAATCAATTTGAAATATTCAAGTTTTGCATTGACTTTGTAAGTTTCATAACTTCTATTTATATAGTTGATATTGCATCATTATTTGCACTTTGTCAAATGGGGTCATCTGATATATCAAATTGAAGGTCTTAATAAACTCTACTTAAAAATGAAAATTTTAAACCCCCTTTTCATCCCAGGGGACGGGTGGGGTCATTTAGTGCTAACATTCAAATTTCTCAGATGGTAAGGATGTCGCATTTCAAATGAAAGAACATAAAGCGTACATTTCAAATTTCAAATTGACGTCTCCCAAAAATGGGTTGGATGGGGTCATTGAGTGCAAAAAATAAATGTTCTTTTAAGGTAGGGTTGTTGTATATCAAATGAAAGGTCATGATGTGTACATTTGAAATATCAAATTCCCGACCTCCAAAAATTAGTTGGATAGGGTTATTAAGTGCAAAAATCAAACTTTCTAGAACATGGTGTTGTCGCATATCAAATGAAAGCTCATCTACTCTGTTCTATATATCATAATTCCGATCTCAAAAATGTAAGCGGATGAGGTCATTATGTGTCAAAAGCGAAATGTTTCAGAAGGTATGCTTGTCGTATATCAAACGAAAGGTCGTACAAAGTACATTACGAAAACATCACTTTTACAGGAAAGACCTTTCAATTGTTTTACAAACAATTGAGATACTAGTTTTGTTTTGAAGTTTGTTCATTACTGCAAAATTTAATTCAAATGCAAATGATTGGCCAGCGTAAAATTTTCATTGAAAAGAGCCAATTTAGCTCGAGTATCTATAAATAGATCAAATTGACGAATAGTCGTTAGTATATATTTTGGAATAGTTACTACTTGTAAGTCACAGAGAAAATAATTGTCTATGTGAGTCTTTTTTGTGCTTTTAGATAAAAGTAGAAAAGACCACGTGCATTTTTTGTAATAAACCATAATGCATGTACAGTACGATTAGAAGGATCACAAGTTTACGTGTCAGTTTAAACACCTTACGAACTTCCAATATTTTTTCTTTTAAACTTTTTCGGCACTATCATTTCTGATGAAGATTATTCCATGCAGAAACACATATCAATGAAGGGGAGGCGTCCACTAGCTTTCTGCCATTCATTTCAATATTTTGTTTTCTTCAGTATAGAGGTTTGACGAGTAACGGATAACAGAGAGGCATTTTATTGGTTTTTTTTTTGTATTTATTGACTATGGAATGACTGAAAAAAGGAAACATATTTAAAACATAATCTGAAGAATTTTGTTTAAGCTACAGTATAATTGAAATTATAGTTGGTGTGGCCTTGGTGAATTTCCATTGCCGCCTTCATTTGAAATCTATAATAAATTGAACTTCATTTACTGTCAATTTGTTATCTATTTCTCTTTAAAAAAAAAGTACTGGCATATAGAAAAATTAAAGTTTTTGAAGACGGATGGTGGACTTAGCATATACATAGTGAATGACAACTTTATAATGTTTGAAGTTGTGTTGCAGTTTGTTCATTACTGCAAAATTAACTTCAAATGCAAATAACTGACAATGTGTAAATTTAACTAAAAGACTCAATTTAGCTCTGTCATTCAAGGATCAATTCTTCAAATAACCTTCAAAAAGATCGAAGTGACGAACAATCATTAGCAAATTTTAAAATAATTACTTCTTGTTAGTCACAGAGAAAATGATTTTCTATGTGTGTCTTTTTTCTGTACCTTTGATAAAAGAAAAGGACCACCTGCAACTGATTTGGTAATATAAACCATTATGCATGTACTGAGCGATTAAAATGGACACAGGTTGATCAGTTTCAAACTTAAATATTTTTTTTTTCTTTTTAAACGATCTTTCCTGTAGATGATTATTCTATTCAAAAACACATGTTGGGTGCAAGGAAATCGCTACGTCTCATTTCGTAGTAGCAAAGGGGTGCACTAACCTGCACCCACACTCATACATTTGAGTGTTTACTAGAACACACCCGTGATATCGCGGGTCCGTGACTGAATTAAAGTATATAACTATGCGTACAAAAATGTAAGCCTTATTTTAGGATTGGTATTGTCATCTGATAGGGTCATGCCGATTATAAGATGCACAGTTTTCTCTGCTCTCAAAATCTTTCTGTTTGAACCCGTCGACCTGGAACTTAACACTTATTGGTGATATTGATTAATTTGAAAACAAAAGGGCCTGGAATGGAGTATTTTGTAATCAACAGCATTGTCCTATATAAGTTATAAAGAAAGTTGAATTCTTTGATTTGTTGTTTTACGTTATGCCGGCTAAAAATCACAAAAATACTGAACTCCTAGGAAAATTCAAAAGGAAAGTCCCCAATCAAAATCAAAAGTTCAAACACATCAAACGAATGGATAACAACTGTCATATTCCTGATTGGTACAGCCATTTTCTTATGTAGGAAATGGTGGATTGAACCTGGTTTTATAGCTAGCTAAACCTCTCACTTGTATGACAGTCGCATCAAATTCCCTTATATTGTCACCGATGCGTGAACAAAACAAACAAACACAATAGGTAAAAATGTCAAAAATAGTGGTTCAGCAGTCAACATTGTGTTATCATCTTAATCACTATAAAAACAACAAATGCAACGAAGAAGCACAAAAAGCCATACATCAAAATTAACATTCTCATTATGCTTATATTATACCATTTTATTTATCTACGTAAATTAACAAATTGAGAACTGTGCCTATACGCTTTATTTTAAGTCCATATATTTAGTATTCGAATTGAAATTCTTTTATTTTCACAAGGGAAAACTTACTTGCATCCATACATTTCAACATTTAACTGGGTTTGTTTTCATTCAAGAGGTTGGGATTGATTTATTAGTTTACTAACGTCAAGTGGCAAATATTTCATGCATGTTCAGAAAGAGAACTAATTCACAATAAATACAATAAGAAGTTTGGTCCTGTAGTAGAGGCCGTCCGGAATGAAGATCAGGGAAATGAGGACTACCACTAGAAAATGAGAATTTACATGTATTGGATGGGGACAGATATTTTATCTTGCACCAGGCCACCAACAGATCCTAAGAGGGGTTGATACAATGATTCTTAACGTCTAGAGAGAATGACATTCTTTGTACACGAGGCATTGAATTTAACGTCCACATTCTGATCGAACGTTCACGTTGCTGCGTACGTGTACAGCCTGCACAGTCTGACAGATGCCCAACTTTGGTAAGGGATTTTCTAACGGTTAGAATAAGACCTGCATAATGACCATATTTGTCTTCCCATGTCACCCCTAGGGTAAGAGGTTGGGATAAGTAAATGTAAGCGACATACACATTGCACATAAAATACAAAGCCATCAGGAGAGAAAAGTGTACAAATATAAACAGCATGTATATTTGTAACTTATTCAAATGGACAGC
>CM034351.1:721198-828791 GCA_019925275.1 Mytilus edulis | reverse complement strand
TATTTGATGCTCACCCCTTGTAATAGAAGCAACACAAACGGAAATACAGTATAGATGGTGTGAACTTAATTCAATAATCAAATATTTATTGCCATATAAACTTTAAACATTAAGTTTGTGCAGGGCCGTAACTAGCTTCTTTTAAAAATAAGGCAAAATATATTCGCCGAGCGAAGCGAGGCGAAAAAAGTTCGGCGAAGGGTTTGGGGGCCG
Source organism: Mytilus edulis (assembly GCA_019925275.1). Classification (NCBI taxonomy): domain Eukaryota; kingdom Metazoa; phylum Mollusca; class Bivalvia; order Mytilida; family Mytilidae; genus Mytilus; species Mytilus edulis. The sequence goes on along the minus strand of CM034351.1, from coordinate 828,578 downwards.
CTGAAGGCCCCCAGAAGCTCCGAAAAAAATGACGCAAAATTGTGCATTCTGACCGTTTCCCGGACTCTTTCTCACTCTGAAACGCAATTAATTTTTAGCTATTTTTTTCGACAATATTCTGGTCTCAAAGCAAAACATATAGAGTCATTGTAAATAAAAACTTTTAGATTTAAGGGACAACATCAAAATACCGATATGCAGGATAAAGCAAAAATCGTAATTCTCATAATCATTTTAATACCGGATCTGTCTGTTTTTGTCTTGTATTGTGTTTAGACTTTGGTGAATTTGTTTTATGACTGAATTTAAATATAGTGACAGTGCAGTATTATACTTTAAGTACCGCTTAAGTCGACACTAGAGACAATCTTGATCTTGTTTTATGGTATTAATGATTCTTTCATAGTTGAAGACCCTCAGGCCAGCGACTATCAAGATGAAGAACAGGAATAAAAACCCTGACCATTGATAATTTGTATTTTTCTATGGATTGACTTTGTGTGCGATTAAGTCCCGTGCACGTATAATCCGTATTCCCTTATTTTGTATTAAAGGGTCTGAACACGACTTAATACAAGTTCAACCCTTCAATGTAAAAGGTCATATATGGCAATACATTGTTGTTTTTTTTTCAAATGATTGATACCGGGAGATTGGTGGTCTCACTTTAATTTAACCCATGTCAGCTATCTAGTTTTTATCTACAAAAAAGAGAGCCAGTATTCTTTAATATTAAATTCAATTCTCCATGAAGAAACGACCAACTTTTCTGTGTCCAGTAGCATCGTATCTTCTTACAATATTTTCTCGCACAATGTCTGGACATCGGTGGACATGCAATATTGCCAAACCACACAACCGTTCACCCGTCATCTTAGATCTATATTTCAAATATTCTCACAATTGAATGTAGTTTTTTCAATTAGACAAAAGGTCCTTCAGTATAAGAAAACTCAAGTTTAAAACAAAACTACTAGATTTACAAAAGACAATCAACACTTAGACTATAGTCATAAAGTAGGATAATAAATGAACAAACTGAGACAAACCCAGGTACAGATAAGGCACATAACTACAAACAATAGACCATCAACACCGAAAACTAAAAGTAAACTAGAAACATCACGAAAAACATGCAGGGGCAACATCAGAGAGTGAAGAGAACTTGCTTCTTGCAAGACACTCGCCGTGAAAACAATTTGATATGAAGTCAAGTTTTTGTTTCAATTTTTTTTTTTTTTAAATTTCCAACATGAGGCATTTGCCTCATTTGCCTCCATGTAGTTACGGCCCTGTTGTGACATACAAAATAAGTAAACAATATAACTAATGCTTTCCTTTTTCATTACCAATTGTCAAGCAAGTCAGATTTTATACTAAGCGCCTCTTCTTCATGTTACCGTGTCAGCATCATTTTTGCGCCAAATATACTAATTGTGATTGCTAATGAGACATATATCCCGTTAGTAAGCTTTCATTGAAAAGTCACATTTAACGTAATTGGAGTGATGTGATATGTCATCATGTTGATGGTTTAAATGACAGATTATACTGATACGTTAGTGTCAATGTTTTTATTTTGCAGGTGCTAGACAATACGACACGGAAAATTATGTTCTTGTTAACATATGATTATAACTGTACTGTCATTTAATTTAGATAAATAAAAAATATATTAATACAAAATAAAATGGAAAGTTAAAACCAGTCGACTATAAAGCCTCTCTTGGAAAGTCCGTCCAAGAATAGAAACTGATGTAATAATGTGTAATTAGCTTTGTATCTCAAAAATTGTCGTTTTCCGTGGAAAAAAGATTGTTTTAAAGAAAAAATTAGGAAGTACAAAACATTACATTTATACATATCACAAATATTTCCGACTCTGTATGGTTTCAGTGGACTCAATAAAAAAAAATAAAAAAAATAATGAACTCCGAGGAAAATTCAAAAAGTAAAATCCCCAATCGGTCTCCTCCTATGTTTTACGGATCCATGGGCCTACGAGGACTAGGGCATTGCTACAAGTAATCGCAATTATAATTATTAAAACAAGATACATCTAAGAACAATACATTTGACACAAGATATCATAATAAATTAAATCTATTATAAGATGGTTACCAAAATGACAACATACTGAATTACTCCATATTATTCGGGAGTGTTCAATCATTTCTAAGATGAACTGAACAAGACAGACAAGGAAATGAATCTTCACAATTTTTCAGATCAACTTGTCCAACTCACACTAGTTTTCAGATGGGGATCCAAGATTTTGAAAAATGATGGCGCACAAATTAGGCTCTTTTGGGAGCTACCATTTGATTCTTATAGGTCGGGGGGGGAGGGTAGGCAGGACAGGAGCTTTGAGTAAAAAAGGCAGGATGAGCAACTTGGAAACAAGGGCAGGATAACAATTTATTTTTAAAAAAGTCAGGATAAACTAACAAAAAATAAGGCAGGACCAAATATAGTGAAAATAAAAAGGCAGGACAGAGATTACAACTAAAATAAAATGCAGGACTGAATTTTTCATCTTCGCGAAATAAGATGCACAATTTAAAGAAAACTAAAACTTAAACCAATTAAAGGATGACGGATTTAAAAAGTCATATACCTTACACACTTAATTATTCCATAAAATAACAGAGAAGACAAAAAATTTAACATTTCGGGGCCTTTTCTAGCTGACTATGCGTATAGGCTTTGCTCATTGTTTAAGGCCGCACGGTGACCTGTAGTTAATTCTGTGTCATTTAATCTCTTGTGGAGAGTTGTCTCATTGGCTATCATACCACATCTTCTTTTTCTATACTTATTATCAAAAAAGGGAATCAACAGTTTTAGTATCAGGGGTGGATCCATTGCAGTTGAGAGTACCCTGTCCCCCTTATTGTTGAATTTCCCCATCCCCGCTTTTAGAAAACCCGGGTTCATCACTGGTAACTGTGAAGATTCTGGCATGACTGACAAACCATCTGGTCGTTAATAATGCCAATCAAACTGTCAAACTTTCCATTATCACGTCGTGTCCAGTTTATTAACTTTACTCAATGATAAAGGAAGATTACCCGGATGAAATGTTGATACTTGCCTGGGGTAATACATGGATTACAGATTTACATTTGTCTTTATGTTTATCTTGTTCGTAATCTCGCGAGAAAAGGTGTTATGTTGTCATAGGTCGGATTAAACTAAAGATTCCTCAGTATGAATCATAAAAAGGGAAAATAAATGTGGATTTCTTGAGTTCTATTTATGTAGCTTTGCCGTAAAAAAAAAAGTACATAGTATAGTTTGTACGATTCCATAATTGTCATTGACCATGGTATTTCAAAAGTTATTTTTATTCTATTTTTCTAAATCGATGCAACATCCAATTCTGGACTTGGTCTCCAAACTCTCCATGACAACGTCAAAACAAAAGATAGAAGAATACGGATAGACTGCCAACACTGCAGTTATATGCATGGAACGCTTCTTTTCATATTATTTTATAGTATTATAAAAACATTAATCGTTGGTACCATTTTAGTATGAAGCTCAGGTGATTTCATCAACACTAATTCGTATCGGGGGTCGATGTTTTTCTCCGGGCACTCCTGCTTCCTCTACCAATAAAAAATGGACACCACGAAATAGCCCATAAATTGCAGTTAGGCGTTAAAACACCAACAATAAATCAATCAAACTATCAAAAAAAGCATTCAGTTCTTAAAAAGAATTATCGCATTACAAAAGAAAATATAAAAACATCATGAATAACTCTTCAAATCCCCACTTGTATTTTTTATTTCCATTTACATTATAAAAATTTTGATGATTGTCATGACCAGAATATTGTAAGTTATAACAACATTATATAATCTAAGGTATAGCTTCTTATAGCTCTGCAACGATGCATGTCTGAAGCAAATATTACGACTTGTTCGTGATTACAACACTTCTTCTTTCAGAGGACGACCTTTTTTACTGTTGGAGTTGGGTAGGGAGATTATCCTGGTGGGGATTTGTTCTTTAATAAAGTAAATGACCTGCTATTGGGACTTATAAAATAAAGTCTTTTCGAAGAAAGCATTTTGACCAACACACTGCAAAATGTTGGCCTTGAAATCGATGTGTTTGTGCTTGAAAAAATTGGAAATGATAATAAAGTTATATTCTCTAAAAATAGAAAGAACCATTCCCCATAAAAATGAAAACAAATGTTCATGATGGGAAAAACCTACTGTCCTCCATGAAAACAAATAAAACTTCCTCTAATAAAATGAGTTATGCACGTATTTCACCTTTTTGTCTGTTCTTTGATATATAGGCGACAGATTTTCTTTAAAATGTATAATTAAACGTTTAAATGCAATAAGTTTCAAAATCATATTATAGATGAAAAATGTCGGTGTACAATAGTAATCAAAGACATTCTGAAAAAAAAGCGTCAACAGTAGAAATTGGAACTGGCCTTAAGGTCCAGAAACCTGTTACAAGTTTCAAATTCCTGCAAAGAAACGCGATAAATATTGAATGGAAAAAAGCCTTTATTCCCTTTGTACACATTTTATAAAAAAATCCCTGCTATAAATTTACTTATGAGATCAAAGGCCCCATTAACAAAAGAAAAGGGGCAAATATATGCTCCAGAGAAAATCTTACATGTTTGTGTCTTTAAGTGTAAATACACGACTTAAGTAATAAATAAATAAGTCTTTTGTTAAGAAAATTGGTTTCATTAAAAGTTAATAAATAGTCTGAAAAGCTTGGCTGGATTACCATTGTGTGCCAATTATGTAATGGATAAATCGGGGCCATCTAATAAAAGTTTTATTGGATTAAAATGTTTATTTCATTGTGTTTACATTGCAATCGGTGACATGGATTTTATTGGTAGTAATCCTCGCTTACGAAAATATTCAATTTTGTTAATGGAATGAAATAAATTCCCACAAATGTATTTTGAATTAATAAAAGACAATATTAACTGTATCATCATTAATGTATTCAACTTAAAAAATTCATTCTAAATACGCGCCTAAACTGTAATTGGATGGGTTTTTTTTCTTTCAAATTTTGTAAAACACGAGAAAGGACGTTAACCGAAAATATTAATCATGTTATCATGAGGCTATACTTGAAAGCAACCTTATTTTCAGCGATTAAAACTGTAGAACGGATGGTAAAAAAAAAAGCTGTAGAACGCATGGAAAAAAAGACTAAACTGTAGAACGGTTAAGAAAAAGAACTAGATAAAACGGTAAAACGAGTGGGGAAAAGTCTAAACTGTAGAACGGATAGGAAGAAGAACTAAATAAAACTGTAAACGGGTGGGAAAAGACTAAACTAAAGAACGGATAGGAAGAGGAACTAAATAAAATTGTAAAACGGATGGGAAAAAGACTAATCCTGAAGAGCGGATTGGAAGAAGAATTAAATAAAATTGTAAAACGGGTAGGAAAAAGACTTAACTGAAGAACGGATAAGAAGAAGAACTAAATAAAAATGTAAAACGGGTGGGAAAAGACTAAACTGACGAATGGATAGGAAGAAGAACTATAAATAAAACTGTAGAACGGCTAGGACAAAGAACTAAATTGTAGAACGTATAGAAAAAGGCGTAAAAAAAAGAACCAAATAAAACTGTAGAACGGTTGGGAAAAAGACTAAACTGTAGAACCAAGGATATGTCTAGTATGACTTATAATCCTGGTAGAACGCATAGGAAGAAGAAATTAAATATAGAACGGATAAGAAAAAGAACTAATATAGAATAAAACTGTAGAACGGGTGTGCATGGAAAAGGCTTTACTGAAGAACTGATGAGAAAATGAACTAAACTGTAAAACGGATGGGAAAATGAACTAAACTGTAAAACGGATGGGAAAATGAACTAAACTGTAAAACGGATGGGAAAAGAACTAAACTGTAAAACGGATGGGAAAATGAACTAAACTGTAAAACGGATGGGAAAAGAACTAAACTGTAGAGACGGATGGGAAAATGAACTAAACTGTAAAACAGATTCGGAAATAAACTAAAGAAGATTAACATTAATCACCAAAGGATTTGATTTCTAGTTGAGTGAGAAAGGAAAATATTAATGCAGACCATAGATGTTATACCAGACATACCCGCATATATTGAGATTATTCAATCAACGTATCACAAACGCACGGCTTGTTGTGTCGCCCCGATTTCATTAGAACCTTTATAACCTCAAAGACAGTCATAAATAAAATTATGAACCGTTTAATCCCGTTATGAAATACGATAAGAGGGGCGTTATTATTCTTAAGCTGTAATTTTCTTCTCAATTGCCATATCAAAGGCCATATAAATAATAATTACGCCATAAAGGAAAATATTGGCTTATGTTTATTAGTCTCCCGTAGTTTACTTTTGACACAGAAATTATAACATACATAAACAAATTATGTTCAAGATTGTCTTTCTACAGGTGTACGTTCATTTTTTTAAAAATAATATTTCAGTTAGACACAATTTTTTTGGTAACAATCTGATTTAAATTCAGATCCATCTACTCATTTTAGCATAAGGAAAACAGAGATCTAATCAGTTTTGATTTGGTTGGTAAGGGTTGGGTTAGCTTCTTTCCTTTTCCTTTTATCATTTATAATGTCACCATTTTTCTTATATTGATAGATATCGATTATCTTCAATATTTTTGGAAGTTATAAAACTATATTTTTCTAAAATAAACTGATCATTTCAATAGAACACATTTCATAGAATTCTATCAATTGCGTATCCCGTTCATAAGCTTTGGAAATGGTTTGTAATATTTTCAAGGACGAAAGATAAACTAAGCGACCCCAGAGAAATACCAATAGTTTTTTGGTCATTTTATCTTCGAAAGGAAGACGAAACGAATTTTACATTTCCTGTAGATTGTTAATAGTCGTGTTAGGTCGTTATTAATATTATTTTGTGTCATTATTACATGTCATCACGAGGACCTACAGAAAATGTCATATTTTATATCCTACCCCTGGAGGTGGCTAGGGAAAATTTACATAATTTGCTGATCGTAACAGTTTCGTGAACAATAGCGAAGAACGACTGAACGACATTACGACATACCTAAGCGTGTTTTAAGAATTTGAATTCATCTTACAATTTTGATGATTGCAATACATGATTTTATGGTCGTATGCGCTGTTGGGAATAAAATGAAGATACATGCAATTTGTTGTTAACTATTTAAAATATGCAAATTTATGTGAGTCGAGTTGAAAATTATCGTAATTGTCACTTAACCCAATATCCTCCCGATCTGAAATGTAACATTCCCCTGAAAACACGGATTACGGCTTATATAATGAGGGCTGGTGAAAAGCGATCTGCGAGTAACTGAGTTACTCATACGATACCCGGAACACCATTCCACCATAAAATTCGGCGGTGCTGCCTAAGTAAACCCTCGAGAGTTAACCAGAAGTTTTGTGGATGCTGGTTGTATGCTAACTCGAATGATTCAGCGCCCTCTATCGGTCAGTGTCCTCTCGAGGTTAATGTAGCGATCGATAGTGAGTCGGAATATAACGACTGGATTATTCGGGTTATTTATATGCAGTATTTTGTGGAATTTATTGTTTGCCTTTCCTTCCAGTAAAACCAGTTTATCCCGACTTATGCATTTTGAATTAAATAAATCTATACGTTTATTGACAACTGCAGTCGCATGCAGGTTAAATTCATAACTACAGTAGAAACAAACAAACAAATATTTTATTAGCCTGGGATCCGGCCCAATCTAGCTGCGCGTCGTAAGATTAGCCAGGACCCCAGGCTAATATTTTATTTGCCAATCACGGCGCCCAAAATGAGCAAAGTAATTACGATATAATTTTCAAACATAATGTGTAAAGTAACTAAAAAATAGACTAAACAAAGTACATAATATGATTGATTTTGATTTAATTGTTTGATATAGAATATTAAAGCAAATGAAGTAGGCAATTTGTAATACTAAAAATATATAATGTAATATGACCTATTGTCTGTTACTCTGGTCCCTTTATTGGACAGCACACCTCATAGTATACTAATAATTTATTAAATGTAAAAGAAATAAATATGTAAATGCATATATGATCATATATAGCATTCTGTATCTTTATATAGAAAAATCTAATTTAAATTGTATTTATTCAGATTCAATATTTTATTATAGTCTCACTACTTGCAATACATAAATATACAGTACATACAGAGTATATACACAATATAAAACAGACAATTTACAAATATAAAATACAAGTACCATTATATTTAGAATTACGAGAGACTGTAAAATAATGTCTATATAAATCTAATACATACGATTATTAAAATAATTTCATTTTAAGAATATACAAAGGTATTTCTTCTAGAATGTAGTAAAGACAATATAACAGTAATCATATCCAGAAATATAGTTCTAGCTATAAACAATGTATTTAATATCGACACGCAGACACACGAAAAAAGAGAGACAGATTCTACTAGTAAACAAAGCTTGCTTAATGTATCAAAATAGCTCAAATATATTTGATAAATTTTCATTTGATAAATCATCTTTTATCAGGTACGGATTACCTTTCGACACAAAGTAAATCGATGTTCAAATTGATCTGAAAAGAAGGGTCTCTGAAATACTAGATAAAACAGTGTCAAGTGCGGAAATAGAAACGAGAGTTTTTGTGTCCGTGACAACATCATTTGAGATTAAAACAGATTTTAATAAAACACCACTGTGTAATCCTCTCAAATCACTTCTCATTTGATAAATGTGAGGAAGTCTTTATAGAAAGATATTGCACATAATTTTGAATTTTTTATCATGTAGATAAATGAAATTTTCAGAATTTTAATTTCCTGGCCTTATTGTTGAAGATCTATCATGGCTGTCTTTTTAGTTTGAATTTTCATATGAACGTAATTTTGTGATATACACTTTGTTGACTTGTTAGATTTTTTTTTGAGAACATAATTTACCTCTAAACTTAGTTTCACTTTGAATTGCTGTTTTGTTTTGTATTGAACAATGAACCTGGACAATATTACTCAATGTATATATAAAAAAGAAGATGTGGTATGATTGCCAATGACACAACTCTCCATAAGAGACCGAATGACACAGAAATTAACAACTACTAGTATATGTCATCGTACGGACAACAACAATGAGCAAAGCCCATACGGCATAGTCACATATAAAATGCCCCGAAATTACAATGTAAAACAATTCAAACGAGAAAACTTACTGCATAATTAATGTAAAAATGAACGAAAACAAATATGTAACACATAAACAAACGACAACCACTGAATTTTTATATAAGATACAAATCCCGCTTTTCGTGAACCAGTTCCCATGCAAAAGTCTTTTTATAAACTGACTGGCTAGCTCGTCTATACATTATTGAAAATCTTTGAAACTTTTATCATCTATCCACGATCATATATATACTTTTATGATTTTTGAATGTTTGCAATAGTCCTGCTTTAAATGTTTTGTTTTACTTGGGGAAAATAGTATTTGTTATTCTAGCTATGGTACTGCATAAAAAGGACTGGGATGCCTATCTGTTTCCCAACCTATCGCCCAGTAATGGTTTGGAGTTAATTGGAATTTTCTTCATTCTTATCTTGATATAGGAAAAGAGAGATAACTCTACCTTCGAATTGGAAAATATTCGATTAACTAAATAATGTTCTTTGAAAAAATATAAACAACTATTAAAAAAATATGTACTTGTTCAGTGATAATGGACGTCATGCTAAACTGCGAAATATATTAAAGAAACTAAAATTAAAAATCATACAAAACTAAAAAAGGCAAGAAGAATCCCAGAGGCTCCCGAATTGGGACAACCCTCCCTATATACCTCTAGCAATGTAGAAAAATACAAATACACAGCAATACGCATAGTAAAACTCAGTTAAAAAGAAGTCCGAGTCCGATGTCAGAATAGGTAACTAAAAAATGACAATGATGCATAAATTAACAAAGGACTACTAGCAGTTACTGACATGCCAGCTTCAGACCTCAGTTCATCATATGAATACCAGGAGCACAATTCCTCCCGTTAGAGGTTTAGTATCATACCATCATAAAATATACGAGAAGAACATAACCCGTATCATGCCTACAGCTGGGTCAGAATAAATGTGTTTATTTCCGATGCAAATATTATAAATGAATCAAAGCCAAATTGAAGACATAATATGCCATCTTTAATGACCTGACAACAGTATCGTAACTATATACATGTATATATATCTTCTGAGTAAGTCTGTTTAAAGGTTTCTGTTTTTATTAGTCTTTATTGGAAGAATGTTTAATTGCACATAATTTGAATTAATTTTTTTCAGGTATAGACAAATGAATTTTTCAGGATTTTAATTTCTGAGGCCCATAGTCGGCAATTTTTTTAGGATAAAATCTGTCCTTATTGAATTTTCATATGAACGTAGTTATTTTTTATATACACGTCGTTTTAAGATTTTTTGATGAGGAACATTTTTTACCCCTAAAATTAGTTCCTCATAGAATTGCTTCACTAATCACAAGTGCATAGACAATTATATATCTTATTTTCGTTTTGGGAGGAGCGTTGACGATGAATATTCAGGGTAAGAGCTCAAAATATTTTTGTCTTCTTATTAATACTGGATAAAACAAATATTCTGCAACACAAAATGCAAGAAACAATTGTGCGCAAAAGTGAAGATAAATTGTCGCACGGAAACAAAGCATGCGAAGTAACAGATGAAACTGAATAACCAATCTGAAAAAAAAATCCACCTGCTTCCCCAATAATATCAGTCTAGTAACCTCTAACCTCCTCAACCAATTTTTCCCACAAAGAGGGGGCGGCCCCTATATATCCCTGTAAATACACCTCTGGTAAATACTTTTCATGAACCAGTTCCCTGAAAGCGCACAGATAAACCTGCTAGCTAGACCTAAGAAGTCTTGGAAATGTTTCACGTGTGTTCATACTTTATTTCGTATGTTCTTAGTTTGTTTCCATAACCCTAATGGAAAGAAACTAAGAACATACAGAAAATTAAAAAAAAAGAATACAAATTAGATTTTTTTTTATTAATATATTTGGATTGATACATGATATCAAATTTTATAAAAATAAGAATAAGTAATAGTTATCTAAATATTGAACAGGGAAGACACCGTAAATTACCTTTGGAAAAAAGATAATGTTCTCTTTGTAAAAGGGAGGTAGAAGATGAATATCAATTTGCATTAAAGTGTGAAAAGGAGGTAGAAGATGAATATCATTTTGCTTTACAATGTCAAATTTTAAAAGAATTTTCAGGCAGTAGAGATTATAGTTCCAGATTTCACCATGTCTGATGAGGAAAAATTTGCATTTATGTTTACTTTTCATGAGTATGACGTAACTAAAATTATTGTCAAGGGAGTTAATGCTTCATATGTATTAAGAAATAGCCTAGTTGATAAGAAAAACTAGTCGATGTAACAAAGTTATGCCTATTTTATATTTTTCTTATAGTATTTGTAATGATATATTTTATAACAATTGCATTATGAATTTATGTTCTTGTATTTTCAAATTTGCAAAAGTGTCACCTCCTCCAAAACATCTTAATCATATATATATAGGAAAGGTAACACACGGCCAGCGAAAGCTCTTTTTTTGAGAGCCCAGGTGATCGTGTGGTCTAGCGGGACGGCTGCAGTGCAGGCGATTTGGTGTCACGATATCACAGTAGCATGGGTTCGAATCCCGGCGAGGGAAGAACCAAAACATTTGCGAAAGCAAATTTACAGATCTAACATTGTTGGATTGATGTTTAGACGAGTTGTATATATAATATATATATATATAGCTATATGTCTTCTAGAATATGAATGTTGTTTAAATTTCAATATTGTATGTTTGTAATGTTTTTCATGTTTGTCTTGGTAACAATCCAATATTTTGATTTTACACCAATAAAATGATTTGATTTGATTTATTTTATGCTATCTATTATATTCAGTAGTTGACATGATCCCGGGCATACTTTTAAATATGTAGGTTATGTAGGTGTTTAATTTCGAAATAATTTTATTTCTCATATGCTCCTGAATAACTAGGACAGGGGTACCACCTATATCTTTCCCAACCCACCTCGGCTCCTATGAGAGACATTTTACAATGAGGGGGGGGGGGGGGCAAGGGGGGTCCCCATAACAGCAAAACAGTGAATTAATTTGGTGAAAAACAGATAACATGGAATTGAAAAGGGATAATAACAGATAACAGTAAATGAAATATGAAAATAAATCTGTCCAGGACCAATCCAGTAGATGACTCGTAGATCTTAGTATATAACTTGTGGTATATGGACCTAGAAATTATAATTTGTGTAAACAAGACGTTTCGGCCGTTGAGGTAGTTCTTTTCCCGTAACTTGTACAATAAGTTATAGTATGGATGTTGAATTTTTTCTGAACGAAATTACTAGTTTCTGATATAGGGATCTTTTTAATCTAGGGCATTTGAGGGATCAATTTTTAATGATTTAGGTTGAAAATAGTGCAGCCAGTGACACTTTATTATCAATTTGATTTTTAGATTTTTTTTCCTGAAAAGCAATATATATACTTTACAAGTAATAAAAAAAAATTGATGCACAATATATTTTTTTATTTAATGACCTCATGATAAAACTTACTTATAAAATACAAAAATACCCAGATCAGTGGAGACAGGACATGTAACTGAAACATGCATGCCAGTTATGGTTATTCTGATAATAGAAATTGACTCAAGTGACAAATTCTGATAGTATAATAGAAATTGGACCTAGCAAGGTTTTGAATAGTAAGATCTTACTATACAAATCCTTGGACCTAGTGAAAATTTGGATGACACCAAGTGAAACACCAATCATGTATCTTGTGTGAAATTATAGAATATGGAAAATTTGGGTACAGCATTGGAGAAGCTGTAGAATTTTAAAAAGGGTTTTTTGTCGCAAACTAAACTGAAGACACATCTGTATTTGCATCAATGGTTTCTGAGCTTCAATTTTCGCCATGTGAAGCAGTTAAAAAGCTTTTAAAAATATGGTGGTCAGGGTTCTCTTTCATGTAAATGAAAAGAGAGGGAGTAGCACTTATAATATAAATGCTAAAAGAAAAAGATGTTGTATAATTCCCAAAGCCATAATTCAAACCCACACCATTTAGTAATGTAAAACAATTCAAAGGAGAAAACTAACTGCCTAATTTATCCACAAAATAGTGAACAAGAAACTTAGTAACACAATTACAAACTACAACCACTGAATCCAGGCTCCTGACTTGGAAATATCTAGGCACATACAGAATGTGACTGCGTCAACTTTAGCATGCTAGTTGGTGTCCAATCCTCCCCTAATCAGGGACAGTGGTGTACAACATAAAGATTATTATGTGGTCATTGAATAAAAAAAATCTATAGGGTGTACCAATGCTTTTTTTTATAACAAAATCCATACTATAAGTTATCGTATAAGTAATAAGTGAATTATAATTTGCACAAACTGCTACATGTTCACAGACAATGGAATTTATTACAAAGGATAATAATTATATATACTGGAATGGTCCTGGGTCCAATTGATTTTATATGTTTATGTGATGTATGTTACTGAAATTCTTCTGCAAATACAGGGCCACCCGATATTACCAATAGAAAGACCCCAATAGATATACATTGTAAGAAGATGTGGTAAGCGTGTCAATGAGACTATTATCCATTCAAACCACAATTTTCAATTATCTTCAATTTCTACGGAAGATTGGCTGTCAAAATGCTAACATTCCAATTTTCAATAACAGTTAACAGCAAATAGATTCTCACAATAACAGATAACAAAATACATAATTATAGTCCTATAACAGCTAACAAAGAATAAGACAATAACAGCTAACAGTAAATATATTTTCAGAATAACAGATAACAAAGAATTAAAATGCCCCATAACAGCATAACAGTTAAACTCCTTGCCCCCTTTACAATTGTCAAAGATAACACATGCAGGGAGAAAGATTTTTCAGCAAATTAGTGAAAACTATTATGAACTAATTGATATTCTATCAGAAACACAATCTCCCATGATAATGGGATTCCGCTCATGATATTAAATATATATTTAATCTATTCGTAACTTCACTAATACTTTGAACACTTGATTTATATTGCCAATTCGGTCAATGAATTATGATGTGTATGATGCCTTATTACCGTTTTTCCTCACACATTTTGGTGTTGGGAAAAGAGGGATAACTCCACCGTTGAATTATAAAAATAATCATGGATGAAACCTTGTTGATTTACGACACGAAAATCAACTAATTGCAGGTAGGAGTTCGTAACATCGAGTATGCGAATGACGCACTAGATTGGCAGTCGAGGTGGGACCACATCAGAGTGACCGCCTTACCGGAAGTGGAAGGCCATGAAGACGTAATAGATGCTTTAATGGCTTTAGCTCGTGCTATCAAGGTTGTTTTGACTGGAAAGATTTGTGACGCCTACCGAACTGGTAAGAAAACCCAGGGAAAACAGGCAGGTGATCGTAAACTTTGAAAACCGCACTGATCGTTTTAAATTCCTTGCAAGTAGGAAAGAACTTAAACAAACGTATATATGTAAGCGAAGATTTGACGCCGTTGCGTTTTAAACTCTTTCAATTAGTAAGAAAAAATGATGAAGTCAAAAACGCACACACGCGTGATGGTAAAATTCATTGTTTTATTAAGAATGGTGGTGATAGAGTGGTGATCGCATCACCGGACGACCTTTTCAAACTGGGAATCGTGGACGTGGATTATAAAAAGTTGGGCCTTACTGAGCTGTAGGAGCGCGCGAGAGGGAAATGTCCAGACACCGAGTCAGTGCTTGATGTCAGTGACGATAATTCTGTGATTCCAAGTGTTTGAAAATGAAAATGTCTTGCAATTTATAAAAATATCAAAATGTTAACCCTTAATGTGTGTGGTCTTGTTTCTAAATTGAAAAATCCCGATTTTATTGAATTCATGTCTTTACATTGTATATGATGAAATATGTCTTACTGAAACTAAAATTGATCAATATGATGATGTTGAGGTTAATGAATTTAAGCTACTACCCTCTGTTATGAGGCAAAATTGTACATCTAAATCAGGTGGTATCTTGTTTATGTAAAAGAATATATATGCAATTATGTCCATGTTACGTACCGTTATCTTGATGATATTTTTTCGTTAAATAATCAAGAATTTTCTCAATATACTGCTGGAATTTACCCCAAGGGACTTACTTTAAATAAATCAAATTTATTCGGTAATAACTGTCCTTTCCTGGATTTAGATATTTCGGTTTTAAACGGGAAACTCTACACTAAAATTTACGACAAAAGAAACGATTTTTCGTTCCCTATTGTTAATTTTCGATTTTTAGATGGTGATGTTCCTTTGGCACCATCTTACGGTGTTTATATTTCACAACTTGTTCGTTATGCCCGTGTCTGTTGTGACGTTTTTGATTTTAACGAACGCAACCTATGTATTACTGGTAAATTATTAAACCAGGGATATCGTTACCATAAATTACTTAAAACCTTTACTAAATTTTTCCATAGATATAAAGATTTGGTTTTGAAGTTTGGTTGTATCTGTAGAAAACTTATTTCAAACGGGATAGCACATCCTCATTTTTACGGAAATGTTGTTAACCGTGCCCAGAAATTTAGAAATTATCCATGTAAACTTGTCGCTCCTTTAAATAAACTTATTCTAAAAGGTTACCTATTCAACACTGTGAGAAGATCATTGAATATTGTTTTTATTGGTATAAATATTGATTTTGTTATCAGTAGATTAAAAGCTAACTAAATATTACTTGTATGTTATATACATATACATATTCATGGATCTACAATCTGTCGATACCTGTAACTTGGCATTGCACAAGGTCATGTTTTTCTCTGGCTGTTTATGACGTCTTTACACTAAATCCATTGGATGTTGGATGTGTACGGATTGATTGTTTAGTCTTAGATGCATGATTTTTTTATTAGTTGTTAGTGGCTTTGAACTAGCTGTCAGATAACTGCGAGTACTCTCAGATCTGTTCATTGTGTCTTTTTGTGTCGGGATGTATAAGTACCCGGCCACGTCCACTTGTATTTTTTGTCTATCTGATGAGTTATGCCTTTTTCAACTGATTTTTATAGCTCGTTCTTATGTTGTACTGTTATACCACTGTCCCAGGTTAGGGGGAGGGTTGGGATCCCGCTAACATGTTTAACCCCGCCACATTATTTATTTATGTGCCTGTCCCAAGTCAGGAGCCTGTAATTCATATCTGAGTATGTTTCTCAATACTAGGAAAAAATAAAATTGAGTTATATTTCTTTATTCGGTTGTGCTCCTTTTTCGGAGGATTATACACAGCAAGCAGTATAAGTAAAATTATATGATCAACAATGACAGCCGGTTTTGTTATTCTCGTATCAAAAGTGAGAGCAGGCAAAGACAAATAACGTCTGAATTTTTTTTACGGAAAACAAGTAAAACGATGTTTAAAAAAAAAATGGATTATGGTTTTCGACTTTCTGTCAATTACGTTTTCTTCATGAATTTACGATAAACATTGCAAATTAATATTATTAAATATCAATATCACAGGTTAGACTCTAGCTTTCAGAAAGACATCTTTAAAATCTTTCACCTTAAATTAAAGCTTTTCTTTCACAATATTTGTTAAAGAGGTATACGGTTGCATAATTTGCGATCACTGTATATCATATACATGTATAACAAATGTAGTAAAACGTTTGTTTTTAAACAGACAACAGCCGCTTAACATCTTCTCTAAATTAATTGATTAAAGTTCCCTTGACTAGTCATTTGAATCGGATCGATATTGTATGATGCAGCAATGTTTGTAAAGAGAAAAAACAAACACGTGACAGATATTTTTTCATTGGCTCTTAATCCTCCAATCAGTGTGTTGTTCCTGTTTGAAAGTACACACAAGTACATTCGATCTGATGAAACGGTTAAAAAGTAGATGGTTAAGATCGACCAGATGTTTATATATATTTTTTTGATTTTTTCTTTCTTCATTTTCCATTTCATACACACTATGTATTTAGAAACAAATACCTAATATGTATAGTGTAGTCTGTAAATTATTTTAATATTTCAATAAACCATGAAAATTTCCAAACTCTGTACAGTTAAATGAAAGCTTTTACAACCACATGTATAAGATAAACTGTATATATGGTAAAATAAGTCTGGTGGTTTGCTTTCAGAGACAGTATCCTATTTAATTGTGAAGTAGGATATTTTTACCCTTCAAGAGCGCCGAAGATCACTCCAAGTTTTTTTTAGGAATCTCCAAACAATACCAAAAACCGACTTGATCCAAGCTGCCTGAGTAAGTTGAACCGTGAAGAGTTATATTTTACTATTGTAAGTCAAAGCTCTTGAACATTCACTTGATTATAGTACTTATCCGACTTACTTACAAAATTTTACCATAAACAGTTAATAAAAGAGGGGAGAAAGATATTAGAGGGACAGTGAAACTCATAGATCGAAATTAACCGACAACGCAATAGTTGAAAAAGAAATAGTTATCAAAGGTACCAGGATTATAATTTAGTGCGTCAGACGCGTGTTTCGTCTACATAACGCTCATCAGTGACGCTGATATAAAAATATTTTTAAAGCCAAACACACAGACAAAATCAGTACACAAAACATAGAAAACTAACGACTAGGCAACACGAACACCACCAAAAACTGTGAGTGATCTCTGAGTAGAGTATGTAGATCCTGCTCACTAAAATAACTATATCTCATTGTCAATCAAATAAATCCTTTAAGTTAAAAAAATGTACTTTTCATGTTTTCCTTGTACCTGCAGGGGAATTCTCTTTTTAAGATTTGGCATAAGTGTCTATTAGACATCTCTTTACCCAAGTCATTATACATAATTTATAAGTGAATAGACCCAAATTGCAATGCGGTTGATTAGTTTATAGCAATTAATGCAATATTTAACATTTTACTTTTTGCTAAAAGAAAAGAGGGACGAAAGACACCAGAGGTATAGTCAAACTCATAGATTGAAAATACACTGACACTGTCATGTGTTATATATCAGTATGTATGGTCGGATTATGTTTCTTTGTGAAAGAGAGTTGTCCCCCTTTTGCCAGTAATATGTATTTTTGTTTGTGACGTCATCTTTGTCTGATTAAAATGTAGAAAATGGAAGCAGATGTGTTTTTATGTGTCCGAATATAATCGTCTCCAATCATGCTACCAGAGCTATTCCCCTAGTCTGTAATACATGGCTAATAAAGTAGAGAGACTAACAGACAAATAATATTACACAAGATACTACAGTGAAAACTAAAGACTAAGCAACACGAACCCCACCAAAATCTGGGGATGATCTCAGGTGCTCCGGAAGTGTAAGCAGTTCCTTCACCACATGTGGCACCCGTCGTGTTATTTTTGTTATTACAAATCCGCCAAATTTTTGTGTTTACGTTCGCTTTTCTTTTTTATGAAACAAAGCAATACCAACTCTTTCTATTTATCCTTTAGTTTGGAATGGAATATACTGGTGTAAAGTCAATGATTTCTGAATATACGTTTGAACTTAAACACAGGCGCGTCAAAAACCACCGAAACAAATTAATGATATTCTTTGTTAATCATTGTCCAATCGAATAATTGAGTTTAAAAGTATTGATATGTTGCTTTTAAATGATTTTTTTATAGTACAAATCGATCCATTTCCAAAAAAATGTCACGAGGAAGTTTTTGTCTCGCAATGAAAACGAAAAAGCGCAACATACATAATGAAGGCATGCTGTTTCTGGCATCGATGGCTTCAACAATTCATTACTTTGTGATTAGATCTAGTTTATTTTGAACATCTATTGGTATGTCAATGATATTTTGTTTGCCCTTTTATAAGCATTGACATATATCATATCTATGGAGATTATTTGGAGCTATCCCCTCCGCCGTGTTGTATTGACTCTTTTGGTCAATTTACATTAGATCGATGAACTGCTGAAATTTAGTGAGTGATAATTGGTATTGAAATCAATTGGCATTGTCAAGTCTCGTTTCTGTGAATATGTAGTCCCTCTTTCTCATCATGATTCATTGAGTTTACAATTTGGTTTGTCTAAAGGGAGCGACCTATAATAAGTCATGCAGTTGTATTACCATTAGCACATATCATTTCAATGAAATTTTGTAGCCATGTTCATTGACTTTGAATATTTGCATACATTACATGTAATAGTATTGCTATTTAAAAATTTTTGATTTCAACATTTGCATTATCAAAATTACAAAATTGGCGAGATGAAACTCTGTGTAACTAATTCATTTTATATAAACTGAATTGTCTTCTATCCCTTATGAATTTGTATATGGTTACCTTAAAGAAGCCAAAAAGTTCTAGAAATAAAATTTGTTTTCTCAATCTGATGTTTTGGTCTATATGACTGAAAAAAAATTTAGTGATTAAAAACATCATATGGTGATGTATGTATGTTTTTGCTTCGGCCATCTAGTTGATTTTCACAGTTTTTAATAATTGTTACCCATTTTGTAGGCTATAATTTTTTTTTTATGTCACATATTTTTTGGAATTTCTTGGTCCTTAATGCTCTACAACTTTGTTCTAACTATTTTGATATGAGCGTCACGGATGATTCTGATGTAGACCAAACGTGCGTCTGGCGTATTAAATTATAAGCCGTGTTCCTTTGATAAGTATTTACAACACTGGGTCGATGTCATTTCTGTTGGAGGTTTCGTCCCCGAGGGTATCACCAGCCCAGTAGTACGCACTTCGGTGTTGACATGAATATCGATTATATGGTCATTTGTTTTAAATTTAATGTTTGCAAAAGTATGATTAATTCGAAGAACAGGTTTACTAAGGATTTTCTTATCCCATGGTTAGATTACCTTAGCCAAATGCGCATCTGGTGCAAGAAAAGTGGTACCGTTAATCTTATTAGCCGTATTTGGCACATTTATTTTGGAATTTTGGGTGCTTATTGCTCTCTGACTTTGAACTTACTGGCTTTCTAACTATTTTGATATGAGCGTCACTGATGAGTCTTATATAGACGAAACGCGCGTATTAAATTATAAGCCTGGTATATTTGTTAAATATTGTCAATTTCTGATTTTTCTCTTTTTTATAATGCCACTCATCAGACAACACAACTCTGTGTCCACACTTGTTATCAATTATATTTTTGTATATAACGTAAAGGTTTTTATAATTGATTAATTTTTTAATGTTATCAAGGAAGTTGGTAAGTTGCAACAGGTTTGAAAAAAACCTCCAAATCACTCAACTAAGGTATATATTTATAGATAGCACGTCGTCTTTATTTGCATTGCTTACTGAATTTATGTGATACAGATGTACTGTTAGGAGCAAGCAATATGCACATACAAATGATTGTATATTTGATGTTCTTCATTTTTGAAATTTCAGCAGGTAAGACATAAGTTCGTATTTGTCCATTTCAAATGAATATTTTGTTTGTGAAATTTATGTGCATAAAAATAATCAATTTGAAATGTGTTCGATCTCAGCTCTTTGTTGGTAAAAATTTAATTATGATGACAATTTATTAAACTTTACTATGAATTTGCTACTGTGTCCATGGTCGAAACATCATATCTCTTCCTATCTATTTATTTTCTGCAGATCATTGAATTAGTTGAATGGTTAAGATTAAGTGTGTCTTCATATCACAACTACATTAATAGAGAAACAGATTCCACCATGTATATATATTTATTCACCACTGTTTTTAGTGTAAAACGATATTTTTCTCTCACAACAGTAACATTTGAATATTTTAAATACTCGGCAAGCCTTGCATTTGTTCAATATAAACATTTAACTGTATTCGAGTGAAGAAAAATTATATCACGCTCAATGCAGTGGTAGAATCTTAAGTATATCTCCAATGTACCATGTGCACTGATGTAATGTTACCTTTTACTGAAAAGATGCTTAGCATGACAAGTATAATACCAAGCATTTGGTTTATTGATAATTCAAGTAAGCGTATAAGATTAAAAGCGATAGATACATTACGAAATTCATTTGACATAAAAAAAATGATATTACAGTAACAGTACTACTATATGAAATAATGGTATTAACATTCCATGCACTTTTGAATGAAGTATATAAGACATTTGTTGAAAAATTCATTTCAGATACCACAAAAAACATTGTTTCAAACACCGTCAGCTGTTTGCAATAAAAAGATGAAAGGTTAATTGCAGTTTCCATAGAATTTATTTTTTTCATGGCATTGGCTATAGCTTAGGTGTTTATCGAAGCATAAACATAGGATAATGTTACAATGTATTAACTAATTGTATGGAAAATTAAAATCAAACAATGTGTACTAAAGTTTTGTTGTTGGGTACTTCAGTAATAGCATAGTTGCTTGCATTGACAAGGTTATATTCATGTCAGATGATGCTCTTATTCATACTTTTAAAAAATATGGTTCAAAACTCTCCCAGGCAAATTTGACAGTAGAAAAAGTTGACTATTATTTGTGGTAAAAACGATCCAACCATTCTTGGGTATATTTACATCTGGCAAATGTGTACGTTTAAAAACATTGTTATTGAAAGTCAATCCAAAACAATCGCATCGGGCACACGAACTATATAAAGAGTTATTTTAATTAACGATAATTTTGTAGTTGTGAAGGCTATAATCCTTATTCCTATCAGGTTCGTGTATTATAAACCCATTTGAAAAGGCGAGATTAACAATCTAATTAAAATATTGATCTCTGATTACGTTATACTACTCATATGTAGTATAACGTAATCAGAGATCAATATTTTAATTAGATTGCGAGATTAAATAACTATATTTGATGTTTTTTATGTTGAGGTGTTTCAAATTTATAATTCGGAAAAAAACGAAATAAACGAACATGGGAAAAGCTTCCAATTCTTATATTTATATGTATTCCCAGGCTGAAATATGCTGGCACATCCTTCAGAATATTATATTCGACTTTTATTAAAAGATGTGGTCAACGACTGATAAATGTTAAACTTCATATTCCAGGTGTGACTGAATTTCCCTGCAAATGTCCGTGTCCATGGCGCAATAAAACATTTAATATATACGAGGACGGAAACAAAGTGTATGATATCAGTTTTAGTGGTGATGGCCAAACAAATATTATAACTGGGCCTGTTATTGTAATACAACAGCAGTGTTATCAAATAACAGAGCGATTTATTATTACCAGGTAAGTAAATTATTAATGTTTGTGTTAATTGCATTTGACGCTGTGGTTAAATTTAGTCATCTAGCCTCTGAATTTAAACAAAAAGGTACCATATCTCAATACTCTGACATTTGAGCTACTTTTTATAATGAATGCAGAGGTTATTTATCACAAAATGCCAGTTTTAATGTCACTATGTACATATAATTGAACTATAAATGCTTTTCTCTAATTCTTCGTCAATTTATCCCTTCCTGCACGCATTGTATTAAACAATTTAATCAACGTGTGGTTCGTTTGATATCAGTTCTTTATTGGTTGAAATCCGATTATGACGTCGAATTTTCTGATTTCCTCTGAATTTCTAATTGTGATGGCATGAAAAAAGGCGACCATGCATAATGACGTCACATAGAAAGAATACATCTTTTTGCAGAGCATTCGAAACGAAGGAATACGTTTGCCTGTATATTGTTTGAATATCATAAGACAAACATATTTCACCACCAGATCTCGTGTAATACGATATTTATCCACTCTACACAGTTATATTTTAAATATTTAAAACGCTCGGCGAGCCTCGTGTTTTTAAATTTGGAATTTAACTGTCTCGAGTGGATAAATATCGTATCACACTCGATGCAGTGGTAGAATCTATATAAATCCAAGTCAAAGCATTGTCTAATTAATATAATGAGAGTATTCCAATTGGAAATCATACCTTATATCCTATTTTCTTATTGTTCAAACTAATTGTCCTTATGATTAAATTTCATTCTTGAATTGTATTTATTTATATTTTGGATTATTGTCTTTATATTTTACCAGTTAAATATGTGATCGTAGTACATCCTTGGCATAGTTGTAAACAAAGTTAGAAATAGAACGAATCCTTCCCTTTTTATTTTTACCCAAATTAATCACTTTGTTGTACACATCCTGAAATTGTTTTCATTGTGTACGCCAATTGCATATCTGAATTAAATATCAAAGATAAAACAATGAAATTTGTGTGTATTAAATATAAGACGTTTGATGCCCCGAATCTAATAGTTGAGACTTCATTTAAATTATGATGAATGATAATAAGTGACACAGTATAGTCATTTGAGGGAGCTGACAGTTTTTAATTGATGTATCAACTTTTTAATACTGAAAATTACTGAAAATTGCTGTTGACAAAACGCAAAAGATACAAGATATAAAAAAGTAGACAGTTCATAAAATATTACAATATACGGACTTCATGTACAGAAGTTTGCTCCTTATGCAAAAACAGCTCCAACAGAGTTACAAGAAGCTTAAAAATGACTCTTCGTATTTTACTGAGTGTGAATTTTTATTGCTATACGATGTGTCTCGGTATTTTATACATCAAACATTCATATATTTATTTTTGATGTTTCTGTTGTAGTTCCGGTTGAATAATGTGTTCTGTTGTATCGTTTCTAGTCCATATATTTATAAAATAGCCTTTCAATACCGTTATTGTCTTTATAATTGTTTGGACTGGTATTGTGAAAGTATTTGCCAGAAGTTCAAGATTACATATTCGTTTATTAGGTGCGTCACTATTTCTGATTTCCTGTTTTGTATGTCGTTGATGGAAAATGTTCTGCGGTTTGCATGTTGTGGCGACTATTATATTGTTTGTTTGTGCATATCTTTGTGAGGAGTGTTTGTGCTGTATTTCTGTCATGTAGTGTTGTAATTTCAGCAATATTCTTCAGCATTGTTATATCAGCGGGACATTTGGCTAGCAATAAAACCAGGATCAACCCACCATTATTGTCTTAAAATGTCCTGTACCAAGTCAGGAATATGGCAGTTGTTATCAAATAGCTCGGTTCTATGTATGTTGGCGTTTGTTTTTGTTGCACTTTAGTGTCCCTGCTGTACCTTTGTTTTCCTTTTAAGGTTGATGTGTTTCCCTCGGTTTTGGTTTGTAACCCAGATTTGTATTCTCTCAGTCGATTTTTGCCTTTGGTAAAGTGGTATACTACGGTTGCCTTTATTTTACAGAGTTGGTTCGGTCTCTTAATGCCCCATGTTAGCAGTTGTTGTTCTAAATCTAATTTTCTATATTAAATCTGTACTTTTCGATTAAGCGGGGAAAATGATAAAACAAAACCAATTTAGTATACTAGTTGATATGCATAATTTAAAGACAAAAAAATGATGAATATTTATAAACTATCGTTGATCATCTCAACGAGATCGATTCTGTCGCTTGAGCCTGCACGGCGAAAGTGAGAAAAACAATCGAGTTGAGATGACCAATGATAATCTGTTTATCACTATTTTACTTATGTCGACGTTTTCACGTTTCATGTCAGTTTCATTTGCAACACCACGTGCCTCCTTAGTTTCTAGCGATAATTTTCATATCACTCGACTCCACTGAGAAAAGAAATTATCAGTCAGCAAGATCAAAGGAAAATTTCTAAAAATAGCGATAACGATTGTAATAAATGTTTCTATCGTTTCAAAATTGATGAAAATATCAATAGAATAAATTTTAGATGTTATTGAGATTTTGCACAAGAAAAATAACTATATTTTACAATTTTCAGGAATAAGGATACAGATAAGTTTCAATGTTACGGGATCTTTTATGATATTGAAAGCCCTCTGACGTTTCAATATATATCCCCAGGTACGTATTTATATGATGTTAGTCATTTTGATATATATCATGAGATTCTGAAAGACTTAAGATAGCATGTGACATACAAGTTCTGTTTATTCCAAAAACTGTTTTAATAATAATTTTTGTGTTTTTTTTTATGTCATATCAACGTTGTCAGCTTTTTTGGTCGGGTTGTTGTCTCTTTAACACAATCCTCATTTCCATTCTCAATTTTATATAGTTCTAATGAACATAACCTCCACTAGGACATATATGATAATATAATTCATTAGATATCCTTGTTGATATGATTTGCATATTGCGATAGATGGATATGAAGAAGCCATATTTGCCAATGAGGTAACTATGTACTTCAGTCCAAACATGTTATTTTAAGCACACGAACTTCAACGATGCACAAATCACATATATAAATGGTAAATGCAGCTATAAAAGAAACTGGATACCTAAGAAATGAAAATCTCATTCAAGAAAATGCAAACGCAAGATGATTATTGCTAAAGACGTCTAGGTACATGACACATGCAGAGCTTAATGATAAAGAAAAGCGCATATGTCACAGTAAATTGTGTACCAATAATATTATCAGTAACAAAATGCAATATAGAATATGGAACCAGAACAATAATGTGGTAATGTGGTAGAATAACGAACTCCAAGGGAAATCCAAAACGAAAAGTCTTTTTTCAAATGTCTAAATTAACAGTTCAAACAAATTAAACGAATAGAAAACAACTGTCATATTGTTAACTTGGTACAGGCATTTCCTTATGTAGAACACAGTGCTAAATTTAGCTAAACATCTCACTTGTATGGCAGACATATTGGACACAATAAGCATTACACAAACAAAACAAAATACATCTCATTTAATAATGCTTTATTCTGGTTCTTGCTAGAACAAATCAAAATTAATTCCAATACCCGTTTGATTTTGATTTGACGATTTTGTTTCTCTCTCACAAAAGTCATACATATATAATTTTTCTGTGTTTTATGTTTAAACGTAAGCTTTTTTGTATAAGATGTATAAAGCACAAAAAATACTATCTATATGTACGAATTCATCAAATGATAATTTCAAGTGAGAACCAATGTCATCACATTGTGTAGAAGGGACGTACGGGACGGGATACATTACCTACGTATCCAAAATATCTTATGAATACATATAAAAATATCATATGATTACATATACAAATATCATGTTTTTGTATTGTTAAGAGATGTTTTTCTACTTCACTGGTGTCGTTCCTATTTGAATCATAATCCTTCACCAATAACAGATTCAGTATACGTCAGATATCTGCAGCGTTCACTATAAGTGATGAAATTGTTATGTTGAAAGACCGGTTATCTCTATTCTGTGAATGATACTCTTCAAGAAATGACAAAACTCGATGATAGTTATAGGAAAAAAGAAAAAAAAACCTATTATTATACATGATTTAGTCGATTCAATGTGTATTAAGTGATAAACTTTCTTCACGATCATTTACAAAAATATAGTTTTAAAGTGTGTAACAAAGTATTGATACTCTTCCAGATTTAGTTGAACTCCACAACCAGACAGGAGAATTGGCAGATATATGTGATGTTTGTAAGGAAGGTGTTAACCTTTACGAAGCTGTAGGTAATAACAACCCTTGTTAAATTTCTTAAACATTTCATCGAATAAGATTATAGAGATGAAGAAAGAAGATACAGGTACATGGCGTTGTCAGTTTATTTTCGGTTTATGAGTTTGACTGACCCTCTGGTATCTTTCGTCTATCTTTTACCAACAGGGCGATCGAAAGCATTTTTTTTGTATAAAGACTGACAGAGATATGACCATTTATAGTATTTTTGTAGCATAAATTAAGGCAACAGTAGTATACCGCTGTTCGAAAGTCATAAATCGATTGAGAGAAAACAAATCCGGGTTACAAACTAAAAGTGAGGTAAACACATAAACATATCTTCTCATTTTTATATGATATAATTGAGCCCATCTTGAAACAAGATAAGATTATACTTGCTAGCTATTTTTTATTTAAAGAAACAAAACTGTAATTATTCTTTCAATCTTTCATTCATTTCATAACAAGGAAAGGTAAAATAAAGGCTAGATGATTCGAATGCTTTAATTATTAGATTGTATAGATTCGTCTACACTGTGTTGACCAAAGAATGTATATAAAGACATCATTCGTAAATATAGCTCAACATGCAGACTTCTAATACGTTCAGGTATTTCACATCCAATTTTTTATGGAGATATTCTTTATAAAGCACAAAGGTGTCAGTATTCACCTCACAAACTTACAAAACCTTTGAATAGACTTATTAAGAAGGGATATAATTACGATACTGTTGTCAAGTCATTAAAGATTGCATATTTTGGCGTTAATATTGAGTCACTGATAAGGTCTTTGCATCGGAACTAAACACATTTATTCTAAAAACAGTTGTTGGCATGACACGGGTTATGTTCTTCTCATATATGTTATGATGGTATGATACTAAACCCCTAACGGGAAGGATTGTACCTGATGTTCATATGATGAAATCATAATCTTTCAGTCAGTTTAATTGAAGTCTGGAGCTGGCATGTCAGTTAACTGCTAGTAGTCTGTTGTTATTTATGTATTATTGTCATTTTGTTTATTTTCTTTGGTTACATCTTCAGACTCGGACTGCTCTTGAACTGAATTTTAATGTGCGTATTGTTATGCGTTTACTTTTCTACATTGGTTAGAGGTATAGGGGGAGGGTTGAGATCTTACAAACATGTTTAACCCCGCCGCATTTTTGCGCCTGTCCCAAGTCAGGAGCCTCTGGCCTTTGTTAGTCTTGTATTATTTTAATTTTAGTTTCTTGTGTACAATTTGGAAATTAGTATGGCGTTCATTATCACTGGACTAGTATATATTTGTTTAGGGGCCAGCTGAAGGACGCCTCCGGGTGCGGGAATTTCTCGCTACATTGATGACCTGTTGGTGACCCTCTGCTGTTGTTTTTTATTTGGTCGGGTTGTTGTCTCTTTGACACATTCCCCATTTCCATTCTCAATTTTAAGTATTACGATTTCTTTTTCTTTTTCGTCTTTTGAAAAAATAAGGTTTCTGTATAGTATAGTAAGTGCCTGCCAGTTTTTTAACAGTTAGCATGACTTATGGTTTTCATTCAAAATTTAAATTCATCGGTAATAAACGATTTACGGAAGGAGCGTAAAACATACTTTACAACCAAAGCAATTTATTGAAGCGCATCCCTACCCGTGAACTACCTATTTGATATTTTTTGTCTAACCAACTTTTTTTCATATTTACTTGATCATGACAAACAACCAATGACGGATGTGTTTTTTCTAATGATCCACTCTAGTGTTACTGCTTGATATTCTAGCCTTTGAAACGGATTTTCTTTTCTGCGAGATGTTTTGTAGAATTTGTTTGATTGTTTCGTTTTTGAATGCCATGAATATATACCTAACTTTTTTTCGAGTTTAAATTGTTTACATGAACCAAGAAGGCACTGTCGTTCTAAAACATCATTGTTTGTTAATCCCGAAAACAGAACACACACAGAAATAACTTTTAATGCGCGGTTTAATGACGTCACAAAACGAATTCGGAGATAACTGTATTGTATTTTAAGCTCCGACGGTTTAATTGGGGATTTGATGGCCGCAAATTAAGTTTACTGGCGACGCGTTAGCGGAGACATTAAACGGATATTTACGACTATCCGTTCAAATGAAACTGACAGAAAACAAGGTTAAAACATGTTTTTAAAATCTGTCATATGCCGTCTGCGCTTGCGCGTACGTCCCATAGCATCAATTGTCAATTGATGCCATGTAAATAAGTGACGTTATCCAATCAAAATGAACGTTACAAACGTTGTTGCATTAGAATTAATAATTTATCTGATTTCTTTTGCAGCATTAGGAGCAGCACCAACATGTAAGTACATTGGTCGTTTAGATAAAAAAAAATTGTTTTTTTTTCATTCGTTCTTATAAATTGATTTAAATCAGCGCGTTAAATGCAATTTTTCTTTAGGATTATTGATATATATACTCTCATTATTTATGTATTTATTATGCTATCATAGTTATTAACAGCATAGTTTTTTTCCAAAAAAGCCGTAGTGGGTTCTATACACTACCGGGTCAATCCGACGATTTTTGAAATCGTTTTTTTTTTTTTTGCTTCATTTTGGTTGTAAATAGCACCAATACTCAAAGGGCTCGGTCTCGGATAATTTAAACTGTTGAATTGAAGTTTTCAAATTCTTCTGAATGTAGTAGTACACATCATTTTCTTATTCGTTTAGAAGCAATAACATGGGTTTCTTGATATGAATGTACTTGTCCCTAGAGATCACAATCAACGATCAATTTATCCATATAACTGTCTATTGAATAATGTCACTGTAGAATCTCGTATGATTATACACACACATGTTCCAATACGAAACTATTGACGGTTTTATTTGTCTTTCTATCATCCTTTCAGCACCTCCCGTAAAATCTGTTGCTTGTTATTTACCATCAACATGCACCTTTGGATCTAGTACTTTCTGTAATATGACTGATATCATACCACGAGGCTGCCCAGTGACAACGACAGAAAGCCCGACTACCACAACAGAACAAACAACAACCGTAACTGAGGCTACAACGACTGAAAGCCCGACTACCACAACAGAACAAACAACAACCGTAACTGAGACAACAACTACTAAAGAACCAACGAAAACCACCAAAGGTCACTGTAGAAGGAAAAAACACCCACATACCAAATGAGCCATGCAACATTATAATATTGAGTCCAAAGAACTTTCTTATGAAAATTAAGGGTATTTTGCAATTGTTTCACTTATTTCGTTTTTGATTGCGTTTGATTTTGTTTTATGGGCCCCCTTTTTGGAATTTGTCTTAGAGTTCGGTATTTTTGTTTTAATATCTTCAATGATGTGGTTTTTTATAATAAATAGTGATCGTTATCCATATGTTAATTTTATTTCTTTACCAAAAAAATATGCGTACATTTAATTCCGATGATAGTGTAAAAGCACGTGTTTTTGTTAAATGCACTTAACGAAATTATATGTGGATGTTTTAGTATTCAAGATACATCTGGTTGTTTTGTGCAACCAAACATGATGATTGTGCAAAGTATATAGTAAATATATATTGATTAGTGCTGAAGTGAGGTTTGCCATGCATATTTTACGTGTAAATTATTTGTGATGAAGAATGTTGCTTATGTAGATGGAATCGATTACAAGGTTCTAAAACTATTTTAAACGGGATTTCTTTTTTTCATGGCGTTATTGTACCCCTTTTACTGGTTTGAAAAGACGAATAATTGCTACATCAAATTATTCAAAACAGAATGCATATTGGAAATAATTCATCTACATGTATATTAAAATAAGGAGATATACTATGATTGCCAATGAGACAACTATCATCCAAAGTTCTACTGAAATGTATATAATCAATTATAGGCAACCGTAGGGTCTTCAATGATGAGAAAAAACAATACTGTAAGGTCAGCTATAAAAGGCACCGACATGAAAATAGGAAACAACTCAATTGCGAAAACTAACTTCCTAATGTATAACAAAACAGTTTATGACTTAGACTTTGGATATGCACATAAATAATTCATGTGCGGGGTTAAACATGTTTGTGAGCGCTCAACCCGTCCCTAACCTGGGACAGTGGTGTAACAGTACAACATAGAAACAACCTATAAAAATCAGTTGAAAATGGCTTAGTTCATTAGATTTATAAATACAAATAGAAACACATCTTACAAAAGCACAAAATAGACGTGGCCCTGTACCTATACATCCGCACAAAAAAGACACTAAGTACAGGTCTGAGAGTACTCATAGCTACTGAAAGCTAGTTCAAAGAATTGCAACTAATTACAAAATTAAGTATCCAAAATGTCAATCAGTACTAATCCAACACCCAATGAAAAAACCTCGTGCAATGCCAAACTATAAGTATCGACATATTATAGTACCGTTAATGTGAATATGTGTAATATTTAGAATAATTTTATTTAGTGATAATAAAATCAATATTTGCATCAATAAATACAATATTTGAAGATTTTATTACAGTGTAAAAACGTAATCTTTTAAAATAAGTTGATTTTAAAGTATAGATAAGTTTACCCGGATTATATCTAAATCTCAGGCTCGGTTTGCAACATTACCCTAACATTAAGGATGTGTTATTCCCTTTGAATACGCAGGAATATACAGATAAAGTAAAAAATGCAGACCAAATCTTGGTATTTATAAAAGAGTTAAATGAATTTAAGGTTATAAATAATTCCGCTCATTAAAATTAAAACAAAAACTTCAGACGCGAGCATAGAGAACGAGTTGGGATATCTAAACACCTTGGCCGAGTGGTCTAAGTAGTTACTACTGTTATCACTAGCCAGTCAACACTGAGGTTGTGAGTTCGAACCCCGCTCATGCAGGTGAATCTTAATTGACTAGGATTGTCAGTTTTCCTAGTGAAGGTTGATGGTTTTCTCCGGGCACTCCGGTTTCCTGCCACGAAATAACCTAAATGAGGTGCTTAAAATAAGCGTTAAAACACCAAAAAACAAAATCAAATAAACATCAAGATAAAGTACGTGTTGTTGAATTGATCAATTAGACGGAATTTAGACTATTCTCTACTGCGTTTGGCAATAAACCGTGATTAATAATAAAGGGACAATACTGCTATTATAATCCTTTTTCAAGCATTAAAGTCATTATGCGTGAAAACACAATTCAGCTTTATTTTCAAATTCTATTTCTATTGTCTACTACAGTTACATCAGAACCATTGAACTGAAAAAAAATACTTGAAGAATTCTTAAAATAGCCTCGATCTTTTTGTTAGTTTATGCAAAGCCCTTCTGGTCATGTAGTTACTGGTGATTCTATCGTAATTCATATAATCATCTCCGGAAGATCATATATCATGATCCTAAATGTATAAAGGGCCAACACATGAATTGGAAACATAACTAGAAGATAATAAAGGATTTCGTCAAGGACTAAGCCATCGCATTGGCAAAACAAGAGATATGACCAGACACTATGTCAGAATGAGGGAACACAATTAGGTCTTGGATACAAAGTCAAAATGTACTGGTTGACTACTTTCTGTATGCTACAACTAAGCCAGACACATAAGCTCGAAATGTCTTTCCTAACTTACGATAAATATCTGTTACTACAAGTGTTTTACACAAGAAAAAGAAATAAATGAACACTTGGGTCATATCAAGTACAAAACATAACTTCTGATAATGATATTAACTTGGCAAATCTCAAAATTTTATTTCACTCATTGAATATTTCATTGTGCAAAAAATCTGAGCTTTTATCTTGCATGTATTGGATACTCAAATCTCCATAGAAACAATGGTCCATTGCCGGTTTATCTACTTGCTCTAGCAAACAGTTGTGTCCTAAATTGAATAACATGTAGTCTGCTAAATTGAATAAAATGTTGTCTGCTAAATTGAATAACATGTAGTCTGCTAAATTGAATAAAATGATGTCTGCTAAATTGAATAACATGTTGTCCGCAGTGAAATAGGGATAACAGAAATACTGTTATACTGTTTACTTGTGTTTCGTGGCATTAATCATGGTTCTGGCCTTTGTTAGTCTTTTTTTAACAGGCAGTTCATTTACATGTTTTGGACATATTCTCAATATCATTCTAAACATTTTTCTTATTACTGAAAATTATCATCATGAAAAGGGTTATCATACGTTACAAATATATTATTTTGGATAGGATACATAAAATGGAGAATGGGAATTGGGAATATGCCATAAGAGACAACAACCCAACCAAAGAAACAGCCGAAGGCGATCAATGGGTCTTCAACGCAGCGAGAAAATGCCACACTCGGAGGGGGTCCTCTGTTGGCCCCTTAATGAAAATGTGTACTTGTTCAGTCAAAATGGGTGTCATACTAAACTAAACTAAACGGCGGGGTTAACATTTTTTGTGAGATACGAACCCCCCCTATACCTCTAGCCAATGTTGAATAAAGAAACACACAAGAATTCACAGAGTAAAATGACGTTAATAACCAAACTACATTAAGGAGTAAACACACAGTTTTCAACAATTAACTTGTCTGAATACCTTTGGAATTTTGGATCCTCAATGCTCTTCAACATTGTACTTGTTTGGCTTTATAAATTTTTTGATATGAGCGTCACCGATGAGTCTTATGTAGACGAAACTCGCGTCTGGCGTACTAAATTATAATCCTGGTACCTTTGATAACTATTTACACCACTGGGTCGATGCCACTGCTGGTGGACGTTTCATCCCTGAGGGTATCACCAGTCCAGTAGTCAGTACTTCGATGTTGACATGAATATCAACTATGTGGTCATTTTTATAAATTTCCTGTATACAAAACTGAATTAATCTTTTATTTCACACGATACCTTGTCGTCTGTTACATCAAGAACAAACATGGCTGGTGTTGACACCAGCTCGTCTCAAAATGTAAAGAAACCACGTTTTGCAAGTGCAAGTGCTAACGACGAAAAATATCAACACATTTTAAGGGAAAAAGATTCGATGAACACTCAAAAGGCAACTAAAAGATCAATAAAGCTATTAATAAATTATCTAAAGGAGAAAGACTGACATAGAAAACTATCCTGTCAAAGAACTTGACAGCGTCCTTTCAATTTTATGCAGAAGCACGGAATAAAAATGGGGAACGGTACAAAACCACACCATTAAAGATCACCAGATACGGTATAAATAGGTATTTAACTGAAAAAAGAGATATCGACACCAACAAAGACCCGGACTTTATGAAATGTCAAACAAAATGTTCAAGGCGATGTCGATTCAGCTAAAATGTGATGGATTAGGAGGGATTGAGCATAACGATCTATTGAAGAGGACCATATTAAAACAGTTTATAGTTCTCTAACACAAATGGATCCAGTGTCTCTTCAGCACAAGGTTTTCATATATTTAATGTTATACTTTAGTCGACGAGGACGGGAAAATCTCAGAGATTTAAAAGTAAAGGACTTTGAATTTTTTAAACAAGGTGGTGGTGACAAAGAACATAGATATATAAGAATACAACGGGATGAACTAACAAAAAATCACAAGGGATATACAAATGCTGCAGTTGGGAAAATGTATGAGGTGGGTACTTCATTTTAGTAATCACTGTAAAAATACTAAGAAAGTCATAAAAGATACACCAAGGGATGAGGATTGATTAAAACATTACGGCATAAGGAATAAAAGGACATTCAGCGGTCCATAAAACAAATAAAAATAAATATTGACCAATTTGAACTACAATTTATGGTGATACATGTCCTTCATTCTATAAACAAATACAAATTCAATGTGTTAGTAATGAAAACACATTCGAAAGGACATTAATAACATCATAACATGATTTAAGATGTCTACTATCATTAATTTACAAAATGTAAATTTGATTTTATTTCATTGCAGTTTGAAGGTACACACTGCATAGAGTAATATTTAATATAAAAAAGAAGATGTGGTATGATTGCCAATGAAATAACTCTCCAAGCATTGAACTGATTACTTATTGGCTAGTTTACTATTATTTTTCAGATGATGGTAAGTGTCCAGTAAGGAGCTTCATAAAGTATACAACCAAACTCAACAAAAGCTGTGAATATTTCTTTCAAAGGCAAAAAAACCACCATAAATGATGATTCTGTTTGGTATGATGCATCACCATTAGAACATAACACCATAGGTGGTGTGATGCCAGCAATATGTGAAAAAGTAGGTCTTGTAAAAAGGTACACTAACCATTCACTTCGTGCAACGACTGTTCATGTTTTGGATGAGGCTGAATTTTCTGGAAGGCATATTATGTCAGTAAAAAGTCACAAAAGGGAGAATTCTTTAAAAACATAGACAGGGTTTACATCAGATCGTGCATTGCAGAACATGTCAAATGTGATTAGTGAAAGTCTTCGGACAGATGCTACATCTACAACGTTTACTGTGGTTCCTGATCGTAATGTTGAAGATATGTTCCAAATTGAAAATGAACGTGACATTATTGACTTCATGCTTTTGTCTGATTCACAAATGAAGAATTTATGCCAAGATATTACTAACTCGTCACTTGGACCGGTAGCTACTTGTAAACAGCAACAACAAGTGAATGTTAACAGCAACATATTCAAGCTACCCATGTATAAACAATTTTGGAAATTGATATCCAAATTATCCCGTCATTACAAACAATTATGGGAATACAATGTTATTCCAAAGTAAACTGTTTATATACATTTTCATTTTAACATTGTGTCCAAGAACCTATAATTACTTAAAATAACATCTAAATACATGTTTTCAAGTCTGTTCTCTAATTTTTGCAAAATTAAATTTGTGTTGGTATCAAAAGATTTCTTTTGATTATAATTCTTACAAAAAACAATGTCTATTTCATAGAGATAGCTCAACAATAACTATGAACAAGTCATAAAAATATCCAATAAATTGCCAAAAAAAAACCAATTAAACATGCACACCCATATATATATATTTATATATATATATATATATATACAACTCGTTTAAACATCAACCCAACAATGTTAGATCTGTAAATTTGCTTTCGCAAATTTTTTGTTCTTCCCTCGCCGGGATTCGAACCCATGCTACTGTGATATCGTGACATCAAATCGCCTGCACTGCAGCCGTATATATATACTGCACTCGTTCTATTTGAGCAGTCAAAATGCGTTGACTGTATATTTCTATGCCATATACGGTCACTGACCTGATATCACTTTTCCTCATGAATATTTAAATAGAAATTGTCGAAATTATATTTAATTATTCATACGACCTCTTCAACCTGTTCTTGTTTCCAATGTGAACAACGATGCGTTTAACGAATCAAACTTGTTTTTGGGAAAACATATTTCACTTATTAATATTTTTTTGTTTGGAACCTATAAATCATTATGTTTTATGTTTATTGATGATATTTTAGTCTGCAACGAATTCGTTCATCATTGATTGCGGTAATGATCGATGTACATTTCATCGTGTTTTATATTTCTCCGTCTGTGTGATATGAGGCCTTTTTAAAGGGGATTTTTCCCAATATTTAAATCAAATCAATAACATTAACACAATAAACAACAATTGAAAATGTTTTTTTAGATTGCAGTATAAAGACAATAATAGTGCATTGACTTGACATATCAACGATATATAAGGATTCGGCCCGAAACGGGGAAAATGCTCGGCATAGCCTCGCATTTCCCCGTTTCTAAGCCTCATCCTTATATCGTTGATATGTCAAGTCAATGCACTATTATTGTCTATATAAATGGAAATATCAAGGACAATGCACTCTTTATTTTCTGTATTATTGAATAAAACAATCATTGTCTTTTGTTTCGGTAAATGTGTGGTTTTATTGACTTTTGAAAAAAAAAATTATATTCACTTCGGCCGTTGGCCTCAGTCAATATAAATTTTTTCAAAGGTCAGTGAAACCACACAGTTACCTCACCAAAAGACAATAATTGTATAATATTCATCTGTAAAAGGTGATATTCGCCGTGCTAAACGTCACGCGTATTTTTTGTAACGTTATGGTAACATGTTTGATATACAATTGGTTTTGGTAAATATTTGACATCAAATATATTGTTTTCTTTCATAAATAAAGGCAACAGTAGTATACCGCTGTTCAAAACTCATAAATCCATGGACAAAAAACAAAATCGGGATAACAAACTAAAACCGAGGGAAACGCATTAAATATAAGAGGAGAACAACGACATAACACTAAAATGTAACACATATAGACAAAATCCCACGAGAATAACAAATATAACATATATATATAACATCAAAACCAAATACATGAATTTGGGATAGACAAGTACCGTGACACATCTTATCGCAATGTGAATTTACACTCAAAAATAAGAGAAAACAAACGACACAACGTTATAATATAATACACACAGAAACGAACTATAATATAACAATGACCATATTTCATAAAATGGAATAAAACAATACTTGTCTTTTGTTTCGGTAAATATGTGGTTTAATTGACGTTTGAAAAAAAACCTGAAATTCACTTCGGCTATCGGCCTCAGTGAAAATTAGTTTTTCAAAAGCCAATAAAACTGCATATCTACTCCAAAAAGAAACTCATTATAGATGCCAGGATTTAAATTTTGTATTTACGCCAGACGCGTGTTTCTTCTACAACAGACTGATCAGTGACGTTCGAATTCAAAAAAGTTAAAAAGGCCAAAAAAAGTACGACGACGAAGACCATTGAGGACCAAAATTCCTAAAAGTTTTGCCAAATACAGCTAAGGTAATCTATTCCTGAGGTACAAAAGCTTTAGTATTTCAAAAATTCAAAAGTTTTGTAAACGGTTAATTGGTAAATATGACCATATCAATGATAATTCATGTCAACACAAAGTGCTGACTACTGGGCTGGTGATACCCTCGGGGAATTAAAACTCCACCAGCAGTGTCATCGACCCAGTGTTAAAAGACAGTATTTGTGTAAAATCAAAATGTCAAAAGAATGAAAAAGAATCCAATCCAAAAATCTAACATTTACAATACATCTGCCTAAAAATATTGTTCTTTTTCACTTTTCGAATGTTTTCGTGCAATACGTTGGATATATCTACTTTTAACAAATGGCACTAAAATAAGGATCACACTAGAGCCCTTCCTGCAACTACTGCTTTCTACATTAATTCATGTGTATAAAAACATACTTTTTTTTCTGAATGATGATATCTACAAGACATCATAACTGTTACCAAACATGATTGTCATATTTTTTATAATCTGTTTCTTGGTCTAACAGCATCATTACTATTTCGGCATACCCATATTTACAAGCCATACTTACAGCTGACAGACCATTTTTGTCACATTTTGTATAATCTGCTCCTTTGTCAACCAACAACCTTATTATATCTGAATAACCACTTATAGAAGCAATACACATAGGTGAACGACCATATTTGTCACATTTTTCAAAATCTGTTCCTTTGTCTAACAACAACCTTACTATTTCTGGATGACCATATAAACAAGCCATAATCAAAGGTGTCAGAATCCCACTCTTACGTGTATCATAGTCTGCTCCTTTGTTTAACAACATCCTTACTATGTCTGTATGACCTTGCCGACAAGCAATCATTAAAGATGTCATACAAAAACAAGGATGTACATTATAATATACCCCTTTGTGTAACAACATCTTATATATTTCCAATTGTCCAAATGTAAAAGCCATAGTCACATGTGTCTGCTTTATCCTGCTACATGTCTTATAATCTGCTCCTTCGGTTAACAACAACCTTACGATTTCTGTATGACCATATCTACAAGCCATCATTAAAGGTGACTGACCCCATTTGTCACATTTATTATAATCTGCTCCTTCGGTTAACAACAACTTTACGATTTCTGTATGACCATATCTACAAGCCATCATTAAAGGTGACTGATCCCATTGGTCAAATTTATTATAATCTGCCACTTTTTCCAACAATATTCTTATTATTTCTGTATGACCATGAATACAAGCCTTCATTATAAGCGACTGTCCATAACTGTCACATGTATTTTCATCTGCTCCTTTGTCTAGCAGCAATTCAACTATTTTCATATGGCCATGTCTACAAGCCACAAGTATAGGTGACTGACCCCATTTGTCACATTTATTATAATTAGCGATTTTGTCTAACAACATTTTCGTTATATCTGTGTGGCCATGTATACATGCTTTCATTACAAGTGACCGGCCATAACTATCGCATATATTGTAATCTGCTCCTTTGTTTAATAACACCCAAAATATTTCTGTAAGACCAAGTTCAAAAGCAATCATTAAAGGTGACTGACCTTCATCATTACATATATTACAATCTGCTCCTTTGTCTAATAAAATCCTTATTATTTCGGTATGAACATAGTAACAGGCTATAAATACAGGTGACTGATCATAATTATCACATTTATTATAGTCCATTCCTTTGTCTAACATCATCCTGACCATATCTGCATTACCCTGTCTACAGGCTATCATTATTGGCGAATGGCCGAAACGGTTACATTTATTATAATAAGCTCCTTTGTCTAATAACATTCTAAGACCTTTTTTATGACAATACATACAAGCCTCCATTACTGGTGACTCTCCTCTTTTATCACATTTTTTATAATCTTCTAATTTGTCTAGAAACAACATAACTATTTCCGCATAACCATATTTACAAGCCATATTTACAGCTGACATACCATATTTGTCACATTTTTCATAATCTGCTCCTTTGTCGAACAACAACCTTACTATATCAGGATGACCAAATGCACAAGCTATAGATACAAGTGAACGACCACGTCGGTCACATTGTTCATAATCTGCACCTTTGTCTAACAACAATCTTACTATTTCTGAATGCCCATTTCTACAAGCCATATATAAAGGTATCTGATATCTAGAGTCACATTTATTATAATCTGCTCCTTCGTTTAACAGCAACTCTACTATTTCGGCATGCCCATATATAC
The DNA here is from genome assembly GCA_019925275.1 of Mytilus edulis. Lineage (NCBI taxonomy): Eukaryota > Metazoa > Mollusca > Bivalvia > Mytilida > Mytilidae > Mytilus > Mytilus edulis. The sequence continues at coordinate 788,961 of CM034351.1, read as the reverse complement.
AAGCCATAATTAAATTACCATTGTCCCATTTTTCATAATCTGCTCCTTTGTCTAACAACATCTTTACTATTTCTGTATGCCCAAATATACCAGCTATAATCACAGGTGTTTGATCTCTACTGTTACGTGTCTTATAATCTGCTCCTTCTGTTAACAACAACCTTACGATTTCTGTATGACAAGCCATCATTAAAGGTGACTGACCCCATTTGTCACATTTATTATAATCTGCCACTTTTTCCAACAAAATTCTTATTATTTCTGTATGCCCATGTATACAAGTCTTCATTATAAGCGACTGTCCATAACTGTCACATGTATTTTCATCTGCTCCTTTGTCTAGCAGCAATTCAACTATTTTCATATGGCCATGTCTACAAGCCACAAGTATAGGTGACTGACCCCATTTGTCACATTTATTATAATTGGCCATTTTGTCTAACAATACCCTTGTAATATGCGTGTGACCATATATACATGCTTGCAATACAAGCGACCGGCCATAACTATCACATGTATTGTAATCTGCTCCTCTGTCTAATAACATCTTAACTATTTCTGTATGACCAAGTTCAAAAGCAATCATTAAAGGTGAACGACCTTCATCATTACATATATTACAATCTGCTCCTTTGTCTAATAACACACTCAATATTTTGGTATAAACGTAGTTACACGCTATTAATACAGGTGATTGATGATAATTATCGCATTTATCATAGTCTGCTCCTTTGTCTAACAGCATTCTTACTATTTCTGTATGACCCTGTCGACATGCCATCTTTAAGGGTGAATGGCCTAAACTGTTACACCTATTATAATTAGCTCCTCTGTCTAAAAACATCTCTACACTTTTTGAATGACAATGCATACAAGCTTTCATTACTGATGACTCTCCACCATTGTCAAATTTATTATAATCTGCTCCTTTGACAAGCAATATTCTTACGATTTCTGTATGACCATAATTACAAGCCATCATTAAAGGTGACTGACCCCATTTGTCACATTTATCATAATTTGCTCCCTTGTCTATCACCATCTTAACTATTTCCGTATGGCCATTTGTACAAGCAATAATAACAGGTGAATTACAGCAATTGTCACATTTATCGTAATCTGCACCTTTGTCTAACAACATCCTTACTATTTCTGTATGACCATGTCTACAAGCATTCATAACAGGTGACTGACCAGCACTAGCACATTTATCATAATCTGCTCCTTTATCTAACAACATTTTTACTACTTCTGTATGACCTCGTATACAAGCCATCATTACAGGGGAATGACCATAACTGTCACATTTGTTATAATTTCCTTCTTTATCTATGAAATCTGTATTTCTATATATATATGCCATTAATTCACGTGATTGTGGAAACTCAATACATTTACTAAAATCAGCTCCTTTGTCTACCAACATTTTTAATATTTCTGTATGACCATGTCTACAAGCAATCATAACAGGTGACCAATCATCATTGTTACATTTATCATAATCTGCTCCTGCGTTTAACAACATCCGAACGATTTCTGAATGAACATGTCTACAAGCCATACTTACAGGCGACTGACCTCTACTGTCACATGTTTTATAATCTGCTCCTTTGTCTAACAACATCCTAGCAATTTTAATATGACCATACCTACAAGTCATAAGTACAGGTGATTGACCCCATTTGTCAAATTTATCATAATCTGCTAAGTTGTCCAATAATATTCTTACTATATCTTTATGATTATGTATGCAAGCTTTCAATACAAGCGACTGCCTATAATGATCACAAGTAATAACATCTGCTCCTTTATTTAGCAACATCCTGAATATTTCCGTATAACCATATTCACAAGCAAGCATTATAGGTGACTGGCCATCATTGTCACATCTATTATAATCTGCTCCTTCGTCTAACAACTTCTTAACTATTTCTGTATTACCATTTCCGCAAGCAAGTATCAAAGGTGACTGACCATCATCGTCACATTTATGATAATCTGCTCCTTTAACTAATAAAATTTTAACTATTTCTGTATGAGCATAGTAACAAGCCATCAATACTGGGGACTGATCATAATTATCACATTTATCATAATCAGCTCCTTTGTTTAACAACATCCGTACTATTTCTGTATGGCCATGTATACAAGCAATCATTACAGGTGAATGATCCAAACTGTTACATGTATTATAATTTGCTCCTATTTCTAACAACATCGTTACAACTTTTATATGACCATGAATACAAGCCTTTAATAGAGGTGACTCCCTCAATTTATCACATTTATTATAATCTGTTCCTTGTTCTAACAAAATCTCAACTGTTTCTGCATGACCATGTATACAAGCCATCATAACAGATGACTGATCATAATTGTCGCATTTATTGTAATCTGCTCCTTTGTCTATCAACATAAAACATATTTCAATATGGCCATGTCTACAAGCGTTCATAACAGGTGACTGACCCAAACTACCACATTTATTGTAATCTGCTCCTTTGTCTAACAATATTCTGACGATTTCTGTATGACCATGTATACAAGCCATCATTACTGGTGATTGGCCATAATTGTCACATTTATGAAAGCCTCCCCCTTGATCTATCAAGTTTGTTTGACCGTATATATATGCCATCAATTCAAGGGATTGTTTACGTTCGATACATTTATCATAATCCGCTCCTTTGTCTAACAACAGCCTTAATATATCTACATTACCGTGTCTACAAGTAATCATCACAGGGGACCAACCATGATTGTTACAATCATTATAATCAGCTCCTTTGTCTAACAACATTATCACTATGTCTGCATGACCATGTCTACAAGAAATCATTAAAGGTGAATTACCCTCATTGTCACATCCATTATAATCTGCTTGATTGTCTAACAACATCTGCAAAATATCTGTATCTCCATGTTTACATGCCATAAGTATAGGCGACTGACATCTCCAGTCACATTTATTGTAATCTGCTCCTTTGTTTAACAACAGTCGTACTATTTCTGAATGACCATATCTACAAGCAATCATTATAGGTGACTGACCATGAAATCTACAATTGTTTATGTCAACTCCAAGATTACAACACCACTGGACCATTTCAATATCTCCAATCAAACAACACTGTAGCATCACAGTGTCGCATACAACCTCTCCGTCATAACGATGTAAACTGTACATCTTGCCCATGAAAGTTTCATTGTAATAAACATCACTGGTATTCACTTATTGTTTTTGTTGAGATATATCTAATGTATTCAAATAACACAGAAGTCTCTTTCTGAACTGATCGATATTCATATTGATGTTATTAAACACATCTTGTAATTTTCCCTTTGTCCAGTCATCAATCATTCTCTGCATGTATATTTGGTGATGCTGTGAAGGGACGATAGTGATAAACTGATCCATATTATCGCTTCTCTCTACTAAAAACCTTTCTCGAATCAAACAGCTGTCAGCATTCTCGATCAAACAACCGATTATTTTTTGTCCAAAGTATTTAGCTAGAAAATCGAATAATTTATCATGCAAAGTTGAATAGAAGGGTAGATCTGAGAGTATACAGTGGTCTACTTTAAAAAATGTATGTAAAAGAGAATCCATTTCATCTTTTAAAATAAGTCTTGAGGTTCCCCTGTCTAGTTTACAGGCTTCACATGTCTTCTCAAGGACGGTCCTCGTTTCTTTACTGATCTTTTCTGTCAATATATGTTCATGGACATTGTTGTTGAACATAACACATAAAGCCAAGGCACAGTATTTTCCAAAACACCCTCTCTTTTGTAGCTGGTCAACTTGAGCTTCGTAAACTGAAAAAGGATTCTGGAAAAAGTCTTTAATATCAAGTGTAGGATTTTCGTGATATAATTGACATAAAAGTGGAAAATAATCATGTAAATCATAATAATCTGTAATTTGTTGAGCTTTAGTGTTGAGATATAACTCAGCTATTGCTTGTTTTTCAGATTTTAACAATCACATGCTATCTGACAACAAATTACACACACAAGACTTGAAAATGGACAATGAGTCAAACTTGTCATCTTGGTAAACTTGTAATCTGCATGCTACAATTAATTTTGCTTTCTGAACTTCAATAAACTCTTTCATACGACTAATCACTGGTTCCTAAACTTTGATATCAGTTTGGTTTAAAGAATAGTTTCCGCATAAATTATCAATAACAAACAGTGTTTTCTTGTTTGGATTGTAAAATTTGACAATGTCACCTGGATCTGTTAATAAAAGTATGTCGTATTTATCTGCGCTCATTTGTAAAGCAACATGTTGGAGGGTGGCAGTCTTCCCTACACCTGAACTACCAGTTATGGTTACACAACTATTCTCCTGTATAGATTTCAGTACATGTTCTGCAGATCTTGTATTTACAAACATCTTATCCTTGCTTTTCCATTTTTCAAGAATTTTTTTGATTTGTGCTACAATAAAAGTTGGGAAAACATACAGATTTCTGTCATACATATACAAATTTTAAAATAACGTAGATTCAAGTTAACGTTTATATCTAACTTACTAGACATAGCTCTTAATTCACGATTGTTTTCTAGATTTTAACAATATTTATTAATGACTATAGCTCTGTTAATTTCATTATCATTACTTAATTATTGGTAGTTTTTTTACGATATGACATACACAAATATAAAACGTTAAGTTCTCACAACCATCCTTTCGAAAAATTTGTATAAAATATAACAATCACAAATTAAACACAACTTACTCATCTTGTTGGTCATTGGATTTTATTATTCGTTTTAATAAAAACTAAAAGAACAAAAATAATAAATTTCGGGAAAAATTCAAAAATCAAAAGCTCGAACACATGAAACGAATGGATATAACAAATGTCATATTCCTGACTTGGAACAGGCATTTTCTTTTGCAGAAAATGGTGGATTAGACCTGGTTTTATAGATAGCTTAACCTCTCACTTGTATGACGGTCGCATAAACATTGTTGTCTATATATGCGTTTTGAATAAACATGTAGGTTTGATCCCAACAGTTATTGCATCTATATTTACTTAGGCTATTTGAACTATGTTATAGATAATATGTCGTAAACGACAAGAAAAACCGTAAAACTGAGGTGTTATTCGACAAAAATATAAACCTTAAAAGATGCATTATCTGACTAATATACTGTCAAAAAAAAAATTCTGCAAAGACTTGCATCCTATTTTACCGACCACACGTGCACTTAAGTGGAATATTCTTTTCTGATGCGTTCTGGTTTAATGTCCTTAATTGTAGCAATAAATTAACCAAGTTAATAGTATCTACTGCACACGATAACTATCAAACGAATTAAGTGTTTAAATTTGTATCGTTCGGTTTGATTCTTCAAAAGAAAGACCTGTCATTCTGAAAGAAAATAACTCCTCAAAAGTATATGAGTGTTGCTGGTTGATGTCCGTCTTATTTGAATGTTATTTGTAGTAGTATGGTCTATATAAAAAAGAAGATGATTGCCAATGAGACAATTGTATTTTCACTTATCACTATCCCAAAGATATAATCGTCTCGATCTTTCTTTTAGTTCTAACATCTTACATTCATCCAATATCTTAATATATAGGATTAAATTATAACTAAAATTGAGAATGGTAATGGGGAATGTGTCAAAGAGACAACAACCCGACCATAGAACAGACAACATCAGAAGGTCACCAATAGGTCTTCAATGTAGCGAGAAACTCCGGCACCAGAAGGCGTCTTTCTAAGCCGGCCCCTTAAAAAATATCTATACTAGTACAGTGATAATGGACGCCATACTAAACTCCGAATTATACGCAAGAAACTAGAATTGAAAATCATACAAGACTAACAAAGGCCAGAGGCTCCTGACGTGGGACAGGTGCAAAAATGCGGTGGGGTTAAACATGTTTTTTTTTAGATCTCAACCCTCCCCCTATACCTCTAGCCAATGTAGAAAAGTAAATGCATAATAATACGCACAGTGAAATTCAGTTCAAGAGAAGTCTGAGACCGATGTTAGAAAAAGTAACAAAAAAAAAAAAAAATACATTAATACATAAAAAACAATAGACTACTAGAAGTTACGGACATGCCAGCTCCAGACCTCAATTAAACTTATCGAAAGATTATGTCTTCATCATATGAATATCAGGCACTATCCCTCCCGTTAAGGATTAATTATTTTACCATTATAAATATATGAGAAAAATTCTAAGAGTTAAGCTCTATATAACAAAATGACATCGTTTTACCTAAAAATTTAAATATGTTGCCTTAATTCTCATTTCCAACATTTCCAGCATCTGCTAATTACCCTTCCTGAGCACCTGAGATCACCCCCAGTTTTTTTGGTGGGTTTCATGTTGCTTAGGCTTAAGTTTTCTATGTTGTATTTGCGTACTATTATTTGTCCTTTTGCCTTTTTCCTTTTTAGCAATGGCGTTGTAAGTTTATGTTCGATTTATGAGTTTAAATGCCGTCGTGGATCTTTCGCCACTCTTCTATCAACATATTTACCCAATGTGTACATCTTCATTTCTAAAGGACAAAGCTTGAACTTCATCAGCGATGACTTTATTAACATTACAGTTTAACTGTAACCTGTTACCTCTAATATTCCACGGTACCGTATCCTGCTGAGAGATTGCCACATTTTTCTTGAGCAATGCATGGGATTTCGTCAACTTCTTCGTGATCTTCTTGTAGCAGTGAATGGATTTTTTTCCTTTTTTGTAATTTTCTTGTGATAATATATAAGAGTTCTTCATTTTAATATGACATAATTTTAAACGTTCCAATGATCCTTTTAATTGTCTAATTTCATCATTAGAACATTTGATATCCATCATTATTTCTTGATTAGTCTGATCTAGAGGTTTAGTTTTCAATTGATCACATTCCTGTTTCAGATTTTGTCGTCCTAATCTATCAATCGCCTGTCAAATATAGAATAAGACTCAAAATTTCAATTGATCCATTTAGTTTTAAGATTTGTACTTACTTCTGAGTTGGAAATATTTAATACTAATACACAACACAATTACTATTGCAATTATGTTTTTTTTTCTTAATGAAAACATGTGTAAAACTGGTTGTCTCAAGAACACCTTAAGAGCAATTCTCTGTAACCTTCAACTATTTCATATATGGGGTCAGCACGCATATTTACTAAACTTAGCCAAAACATGTCAGCATGTGAAAAAGTATAATAAAACCCGACCAAATTGTACCTAGGCCACGGTACCAAGTAAATGAGTTTTCCCGTACATTTTGAAGAATTTAGCATAAAAAACAACTACTTTGCAGTCATTAAAAATTGAAACAAGTTTTTATTTAATAATATTTGTAAATATTTTTCAGAAATATGAAACTTAACAAACAAAACAGCTATTTCAGATAAACAACATATTTTTTTCTGAATACTGTCTCAAACATAGAAGCAGAGGCCATTTTTCATAGTATTTGAATAGACTTATTTTAAACATTTTGCATAAAGAAAATATACAGTTTTGCATCCATCTCCATTCAAGCTGTGGTTATAAATAAAAAAGTACCAATGCATATAGTTAAAAAGTTATAACAAAGTGTTGGAATATGAGGTTCTAGAATGGTTGCTATGGAAACATAAATTGGCACTTTTGCCTTTTTAACTCTGAATTTTTACCATGTTGTTAAGATAAATCAGAAAAATGTAATGACTATTGAATGGCTACATGTCAACTTTTGGCAATTAAATGACCATTAATTTGACTCAAGGTTAAAGTTCGTTGATGACCTTGACCTTTGACCTTGATTATATAAATTGAATTTTAAATGGAAATATAAAGAAAAAGAAAAAGAGGCAGACCATACAAGTGAAAAATGTTCAGGACATTTAAAGCCACTATTTTTTTCACATACAAACAAAAAAGGTAAGGTTATGTCAAAAGTGCTTAGTAACCAGCCTTATTTGATGAATAAAAGTATCGAGTAACCATACATGATTTGATTCAGGACTATATTGACTATAACATAGACCTTACCTAAACCGTCTAAGTGAGTTGTCATCACATAAGTTTTAAACAATCATTCTTCTAAAGTGGAAAAGTGTCTGGAAACAATTTACTTATATTGAAAAATGCCTAGCAACCATCCGTTTACATTGGAAAATTACATACCAACCATTTATATATATAGGAAGACTGCGGGGCAAACATATATTTTAGGTTCTATTGGGGCAATATTCAGAAAAAATGATATTTACATGCAGTTTTATTTGAGAACATATATATATATATATATATAGAATAGTAAATTATTTGGCAAATTCAATTTCAAGATACTGATTGCACCTTCAAATACAAAAAAATGTCGTATGATTGTCAATGAGACAACTCTTCACAGGACACCAACGTTTATTTTTGAGACATGTCCTTGAATCTACAAGAACAAGATGGTCAATTGACCCCTTTTTGGGCAAATTTTAATAATTTTCATGTAATTTTTTGTAATCTTTTGGATATCTAGTTTTAAAAATGTGTCTGATGTCCAGGCCAATTAACCAACATGGCCGACATGGCTGAAAATAAAAAATAGGGTTAAAATGCAGATTTTGGCTTCTATCTCTGAACTTGGTAGGAGTGATTGCCCTTAAATAAAGATTAATTTTACCCTGCTTTGTGTTTTGAGCAAAAAAGACGATAGAGAGAAACTAAACAGACTAAAAGATCACAAATACAAGATCAACAAAATAGAGATTTTTGTCATGGAGTCTATTCTCGAATACAATGTTGGAAAGTATCCTTTGTTTGATATCAGCATAGAGCAAGGTGAGCTACAGGGCTCTTTAGAGCTTCTAGTTGTCTTAAATGGAAGTGAAGGCTGATATGACTAAAATCAAATATAGGGGTAAAATTCAAGTTTGAAATGTCTATCATCAAAATTGATATAAATAGAGAAAAAAACTGACATGAGCTTTAATATTTCAAGTGATGGGGTCTTCCTATTGTCCTATTGTCTATTTCCGGTACATCAAAACTGTTTGACAACTTCGTAAGAGAGTTTATATCCTTAAATGATGAATTTAAACATTTTTCTCTTGTTTTTATGCCCCACCTACGATAGTTTCCTGGTCTGTGCGTCCGTTCGTTCGTTCGTTCGTCTGTTCGTCTGTTCGTCAGTTCGTCCGTTCGTCCCGCTTTAGGTTAAAGTTTTCGGTCAAGGTAGTTTTGGGTGAAGTTAAAGTCCAATCAAATTTAAACTTAGTACACATGTCCCCCATGATATAATCTTTCTAATTTCAATGCTAAATAAAGGTTTTAACCCCAATTTCACGGTCCACTGAACATAGAAAATGATAGTGCAAAGTTCAGGTGAAAGTTTTTGGTCAAGGTAGATTTTGATGAAGTTGAAGTCCAATCAACTTGAATCTTAGTACACATGTTCCCCATGATATGATCTTTCTAATTTAAATGCCAAATTAAAGTTTTTACCCCAATTTCACTGTCCTCTGAACATGGAAAATGATAGTGCGAGTGGGGCATCCGTGAATATGGACACATTCTTGTGAGCAAAATATTTTGAAAACATCATAGATAAAGAGAAACATTTTATATAAAAAATGAACACCAACACTAGGTCTACAAAAATGAACTCGACTGAAATCGTCAGGTGACTTTTTTATTGGGGTAATTGCCCATATTTGTTTTTCTTTTTGGCCAATATCAAAATATCAATATAGATAGAAGGAACTTTAAATTTCAAAAATTATTAGCAAGACAAGATTATATTTAATTCAACAATACCATTGTTAAATTCGTATGACGACCTCTAGTTAGAGTTATTACCCTTTATGTATTTAGGGGTAAAAGTCGTCACTCAATATTAACATATATATCATTTAAGAATTATATGTGTATAGTAAAATGAGTAAATAAATAAGAAATGTATTAGAAAACAAGAAACAGTGCTTTTATTTGAATTTTTCTCCCTTCGTAGCCATGTAAGAGCAAAATGCCTATATAAATTCAAATGAAACTTTCGGATATGTTGATTAATTAGTCTTGTCAGCAATTTTTGCTATTAAATTGTCCCTTTATCCATAATAGTGTTCTTTCAATCAGTTTAATTCAGGTCTGGAGCTGGCATGTCAATTAACTGCTAGTAGTCTGTTGTTATTTATGTATTATTGTCATTTTATTTATTTTCTTTTGTTACATCTTCTGACATCGGACTCGGACTTCCCTTGAACTGAATTTTAATGTGCGTACTGTTATGCATTTACTTTTCTGTCCCAAGTAAGGAGCCTCTGGCCTTTGTTAGTCTTGTACGATTTTTAATTGTAGTTTCTTGTGTATAATTCGGAGTTTAGTATGACGCCCATTATCACTGTACTAGTATACATATATTTTAAGGGGCTAGCTGAAGGACTCCTACGGGTGCGGGAGTTTCTCGCTTTATCGACGACCCATTGGTGGCCTTCGGCTGTTGTCTACTCTATGGTCGGGTTGTTGTCGCTTTGACACATTCCCCATTTCCTTTCTCAATTTTATTCAATAGAAATTACTTGATTTGCTTATTCTTTCTATCCATTTAAGTTTGTAGATTAAGAACAAAAAAGTAAAACATGAGCACCCTAGGAAACTGTTTTCTCATTCAACCGGTATTTTTTTTTAACGATACAATAAAATTAAAATACTTTTAAAGGAAAAGCGAATTCAAACTATTTTTTTTACCTGTTCCATATTGTTTTACATAACAATGTATTTATGTCCCGTCCAATGTTCTGTATATGTTTCGGACCATATAAGTTTTTTGACCATACGCGTATGGTCATGACCATATGGGTATATACTTATATGGACCGACCATACGCGTATGGTACAACCGTACGCGTATGGTCGGGGTAATTAACAGGTTAAATTTTAAAACTTAACTCTACATATAACCTTTCTAATTAATCGTCACCTCATTTAAAAAATGACACTACCGAAGGTCATTTTATTATAGATCTATTAAACATTAAATATAACAAGAAAAAAATAAGTAGTTTCACATCGTAAATTTCATCACTTCAAAACTATAGGAAACACATTTTAAACCTATGGTAATTACAATATATATTATTACGAGTGAATGGCAAAATGTCGATGTGGGAAGATAACTTCCAAAAATATCTGTTAAAAAAGAAGTCAACTATCAACTGACGTAAAAGTCGACATGCAGTAGAAAGAGTCTAATAATTTGCTTACTTTTGAAATTTTATATAATTAGCATTAGCAGTTCAGAATTTTGTTAATTAGGTCTTTCCATTTTTCCGTGGAAAGACCTATTGTTTTTCTTCTGATTATTTTTTTTTCTTCCGCCTTATTTTGTTCTTGTTATAAATGTTTGTTTCTCAATGTGTCGCTTAAATATTTGGTATATGATATCGAACAGTTTATGCGCCTTTGAAATTTACCCTGCGTAATCGAATACTTTTCTGTGTGGGAGTTATCTCCCCAAACACTGGTTTCCTTGTGTCCACTACTCCTTTGCAACCGTAAAAGATTACGACAAATTCATTTTATAAAATTGCTCGTTATATCCTTCGCATGATTTGTCCTATTTTGACTGAAGCAATATGAACGCTCCTTATGAGAGATAGTGATAGAGACTTAGGATCTTTTGATTTGAGGTCCTTGGTCCAAAAACATTTAAATTAGGTCAAGGTCAAAGGTCAAGGTCATATTCTAATTTTTGAAATTGGCTTATTTTGACTTATTCCAAAAACCCTAGAAGATATCAACAAATTATCTTTACAAAATTGTTAGTTGCGACATGTCGTAACACGTAAATTTTGATTGCAAGGGTACGTTGAACGTAAAAGGGAGTTTTCTCCCCTCTTGTATTTAAAAATACACGTATGGTGATATAACTCATTAACCAAATATAATTAAGACCTATAGTCTTTTGATTTGAAGTCCTCGGTTTATGACCTTGAAATTGATCTCAAGTTCATATCTTAATTTGACGTTCTAGATTTTGACCTTTGCTTTTACCTCATATGTATACATGATAAAGCCATGAGAATAGGTATCAAACCATTAAACCTTGAAAAAAGTTAACCGGAAGTGACCTTGTGTAAACCGGAAGTAGCTATTTTTTGTACTTTATAAATATAAAGTATATAGAACCAGATATTTTTGGAATCAGTGTCAAGTAAATATTCAAATATTATCGGAAGTAACATTTTTCAAACCGGAAGTAACAAATTATCTCCCTTATTTAAAAAAAATTGTATAGAAACCATATATTTTTGGAATCAGCGTACAATAAGCTATCATTTGACGATTGAAATGACATTTTAAACTTAATTTACAACTTTCATATCAAAATACATTGATTTTGGGGGAAAGACCTTCAATTGTTCTCTGAACAATTGGTTTTTTATTATATGAATTTTTGTTTAAAAAAATGAATGATCGACGTCACCGGCATGAACCCTAGTTTATTCGATGCCATTGCTGGTGAATTTATCGAAAAACTAAGGATTTTCATATCCCAGGAATAGATTACCTTAGCCATGTTTGGCACAACTTTTTTGAATTTGGGATCCTCAATGCTCTTCAACTTCGTAATTGTTTGGCTTGATAAATATTTTGATATGAGCGTCACTGATGAGTCTTATGTAGACGAAACGCGCGTCTGGCGTACTAAATTATAATCCTGGTACCTTTGATAGCTATTTATACCACTGGGTCGATGCCACTGCTGGTGGACGTTTCGTCCCCGAGGGTACAATGTATCACCAGCCCAGTAGTCAGCACTTCGGTGTTGACAGGAATATCAATTATGTGGTTATTTTTTTTATAAATTTCCTGTTTACAAAACTTTGAATTTATCGAAAAACTAAGGATTTTCATATCCCAGGAATATATTACCTTAGCCGTGTTTGGCACAACCTTTTTGAATTTGGGATCCTCAATGCTTTTTATAACTTTGTAATTGTTTGGCTTAATAAATATTTTGATATGAGCGTCACTGATGAGTCTTATGTAGACGAAACGCGCATCAGGCGTACTAAATTTTAATCCTGGTACCTTTGATAAGTATTATTTGAGTTATCTGGTGATATGATGTACTTTAGTCATGTTACTATATTGGAGATCTAGAGGTTCTTAAAAACAAAGTAGACGCATCGGAAGGACCCAGGACCAAAGAAAAGCTATGGTACCGTGTGGATGTAAATGTCACCCTACGCAGACATGCACGAATACAAGTAGCGCTGAAAACTAACTTGTATCAATATTTAATGTTTTGAATTGTAAATAATACATTTTCATGTAGGTTTTTTTTATAAAGTTTTCTTATGCATATTATTGATTAAATACCTATTTGGTCCAAATACTCATATGGTCCGGCCCGTTAATAACCAAACGAGTATATACTCATATGGTTGGACTATACGCGTACGTCCGAACAATATGCGTATGGTCGGACTATATGAGTATACCCATATGGTCAAGACCATACGTGTATGGTCCAAACACTCATATGGTCCAGAACATATACATACTTCTAAACGAGTAAACTATGTGGTAGAAGGTAGATTGTAGAATGATGAAAAAGGTCAAATTTGGAACAGATATGTAAATATCAATTTAGATGATTTGAATTGTACATCATGTTATATATTAAGGTATTTAATTAACTAACAGTTATAAAGAAAAATTTATCTGTATGACACCCTGTTCTGAAAGATATAAATAAACATGTACAAGTGTACCTTTTTTTGTGAAAGCTGTGGCAATAAGGTAATTGTAACAGTTCTAGACAAATAAATAAATTATAATAAAAACATTCTTATGATATACTTCATTTTCATTAATTTTTCAAAGTAAAAAGATGAAAGAAAAGGACTGGAGGAAAAGATAATGATATGTTCTGGTTGCAATTTGCCCAGTAATTTCAGACAAACGACAAGAGATGGAAAACTAAATTTGCCCTGATGGCTAAGCTCGGTATAAGCTTTGCTCATTGTTGAAGGCCGTACGGTGTCCTATAGTTGTTAAATGTTGTGTCAGTTTAGTCTCTTGTGAAGAGTTGTCTCATTGGCAATCATACCACATCTTCTTTTTTTATATCCCAAAGTAAAAGTTAATGTTTAAAAATCGTGTGATAAAGCGTAAAAAAATATTTGTCACTTTTTTATCCAAAAAAAATATCAAGTAAAATAACTGCGAAATTTGTAACTCAAATAACTCTATCCCTCTCCGTGTCCGATTTTCTTCAACACGAGCCATGGAAGGGTAGCACTCCACAGTTAGGTGTTCAGTTTCGAATTTTGGCCCCTTCGGATTTTTCAAAGATGAGAGCTAGTGTGCTAGGTACCATTTAGGTGGAGGAGACGATTGTATATTTTTTTCTTTAAAACGGGTTTTAAATTTTTAAAGTGGTATGATTGTGTGAAGGGTGAAAAAATCGACGGTTTTGATCGAATCTATTGCAGAAAAATGAGCGAAATTAATATTTTGTCAGAAGACCTTTTGGGTTCTCAAGAATCAACTTACGATTAACGTCACTACACGAATAAACAATGTCAGAGTATTTCTGTGAACAATCTTTCACTGCGAACAAAATTTTGGTTAATGTAATACATAGACAATTCTTTTGTAGAACCTGTAGATGAGCCGACAATGTACCGTTGGTTGTACGGAGCTTTGTGAAGGTTAGTTATCCAATACAATCGAGGTTAGTTCTCATTATATGTAAGAGAATGATAATCCTTTTTTTCATGATTAAGTACAAGCGTTAGCGAGTACTTATCATGAAGAAAAGGATTATCATTCTCTTAAAAACTTAGAATATTGGAAATTGGAATATTTGTAATAAATGCATTACTTCCTTTTCAGGCATTTCTTTTATCGATTATTTTAAGTGATGTAAGGGTTTTCTTATAATTTTGGAAAATATCATAAATTGTGTTTTAAACATTAGATGACAAAACAGTTTATTGAAATGGCTAGAAATGTTACTTGTCTGTGAGTAAGAATGAAAATCATGTAATACTTTAGTGAAGAATAGTCTTTTTGTTTAATAACAGTAAAATAAATAAATTCAAGATTTGAGTTACAACTTAATTGTATTTTATAATGGAATTTGATGCGACTGTCATACTATGAGAGGTTTAGCTAGCTATTAAACTAGGTTGTTATCCATTCGTTTGATGTGCTTGAGGTTTTGATTTTGCCATTTGATTAGGGATTTTCCGATTTGAATTTGGTCGGAGCTCAGTATTTTTGTGATTTTACTTTTTGCAGACAATGTTTTAGTCCAGGCCAGTAGATATTTATTCATTATGTTAGGGAAATGTTCAAGTACAATATGCCTTTAAAAATTCAAAATATATTCAACAAATGTCGTTATTTCTGCTCTGTATATTTTCTTATCGTAATTTGAAGTTATTAATATATTCTCATATGAAACGAGAAAACTGCTATTAAAGATCTCATTATTGGTTCATAATGTGACGACTTTTTCAGCCAAATGATCACATGGGCTTGTGTCATCAGTAAGCGTGGTCAAACACTGAATGCTGTTTCTAATATTGGGTTAATTTGGCATCAATCCTCCAAATTGTTCAGCTATATTATAATGGCAAGTGATAATGGCAAAAAAGATACAGTATGCATAGAGAAACACCTACCAAGGTACTTGCAGTTAAATTTGAAATTTTAAAAGCAATAAGAAATATTTCATATATTTAGATGACAGAGAAGAAGATCTGTACATGTGAAAGCAACATAATGGTTAGACACCATACAAGTTAAAAAATATCTCTGGATATATAAAAGATGCTAAAGGTTAATAAAAATGCCCAGAGATCTTTGCATGTTTTAGGAATCAAACACAATTGTTTTATTTTTATGTAATCATAAACAAAATATGAAAAATATTATGCCGAAAATGATCGATGTGGTCGACACATTACGTTTGAAAGATAAATCCTGAATGAACTTCAATATGTATACCAATTATAAGACAATTTGAGATACGTAAAAGTGAAGGTAATAAGAATAAAACTGTATAAATTTACTAAAATTATTCTAAAAGTAAAACCAAACGAACACATAACAGTCATGAAATATATGCAAACACTTGTAGTTGAAATTTATTGATAACCTGTAGACGACTGAATAATTAATTGTTAAGACTATTAAGATAATGTTATGATCAAAATAACATTTTCCGACTAAAATTGATTAACTAAAGTGTATAAATTGCGATACAGTCGTGTACATGGTTTATACAACAATTCCCCGCCCCTATTTCTCCATTTAAGTATTTGAATTGTCTTACGAGACCGAAAAAAAAACCAATGTTTTAAAGGTGTGCTTGTCAATATCATATGATGACTTAAAGGTAGAAATTGGGGTCAACCACTTTTTCAGACCCATTTCCTCAGCAGTTCTCTTATTAGGGATTAAGAAATCAGTAATAATCAAATTTAGAACATGACCTTGATATGTGACCTTGATCTAGCATTTCCAGTCATATCTAAGGGATCTGATTACGTTAGAATCTATAACAAATGACTAGTGACGTTTTACCAATTTTGAGAAGCAGATCCAAGCTTTTGAAAACCGAATGAGTTGGGAAATGTATATGCCATATGCCGGTAAAATTGGTATATTGCTTCTTAGGCGGGGGAAATTTTTGATTTTAAAATAAAAATCGTCTCATTTGTAATAGATTCTAGGTACTGTGACAGTTATAATCGATCCGTTTGATATGTTCGAGTTTTTAGTTGTGCAAATTTGATTAGGGACTTTCCGTTTTGGAGTTTCCCTGAGAAATCTGTTTTTTTGTAATTTTACTTTTATTCAATAAAGCCAAGTTATTTACGACTTATCATTAAATGATATGAAAAAATCAGCCCTAATACGGATATATCGGCATTTGCAATACTGATGACGTTGCCTTGTCGATACACATCAAGAGTGAATATTGCTTTTCGGACAGAGGCAATACGAAAAAAAGCCGTATTTGCTCATAAGATAATACGGGACGTTCACTTCCGGTTTTTTATTTTTTTCACGCCTAAGCTTACTTAACTTTGGACGTATCGTTATACATAAAATACATTTGTATCATATTTGTTAACATAATATCATAAAAAAGTTTAAATAATGTTCAGTGTTTTGTAACGTCTTACAACGGCAATATTTCATAGCTTTTTCGAGTACGACTTTCAATTATTTTCACTGTTTCATTTCCGTTGATCAAACATCAGAACACAGACGATTCAGTCAAGATCAATACTAGTTAAACTGTCTGGTTCATTTCTTCTCCGCAACTTTATATTTGCTAGATAAAATGAATGGTAAAAGCATAAAATTAAGTACTTTGAAAGGAAATCAGAATTACATCTGACAATGTTGACAAAAAATCTATTGTGAATGGAAAAGGACTAGTTCAGATAGAATACCTGTATTTGCTTAACGGTAAGTTTCTTTGTTTAATCCAAGAATTTAAATTATTTAAGAAAAGGTCTTCTAGTCTCGTGACGAATACAGCTAACATTGGATATATAACAGGGTCAACAGTCAGCTGATAACACTTTATTATTTATTAGTTACACCGAAATACTGCTTGGTAAAAAAATGATGACGGATTGTGACGGTAAAAATCATGAGGATGTAACAAACAAATTAAAAAATAAATTTGTCGGTATCTTTTTAGCTTTGGATGAAATGTGATAAAAATGTTCCGGGTAATAATATGAAAAAAAAAACAGTGTTCGGTTAAACGGTGTTAGTTTAAAATATTGTTTGTCGTTTTTCAATATAAAAATACAATGATAGACATAAAAGTAGTGAAACAATTATAATGATTATGATAAAATCAAGAGAGTCTTTCCCATGAAGGTGTAATACCACCATTGATTTTCCCCTATTAGTCTTTGTTAAATTGGCACTTTAAAAAAAAATGTACAGTATTTACCTTTATTTCAACCAAAGAAATACTTTGCATGAATAAAGTTTAATCCTGTCCAGTGCTACAGTGAAAATTTCACACTACATTTCATTGCATATAAGAAAGTAACCAGCACCGGAAGTAAACAACCCAATTTTTACACTATTATTTACTGGTTACCTGCTTTGGTAACTAGGTAACCTTAACTTTCCAAAATATTTTATAAGACCATCAAATAAACAAAGAATGATGCTTTCAGACACCCAACATACATGTTTATGACTCAGAAAAAATTAAGTGCATTGAAATGCAGGGTTAATTTTCTACAACTGTCAAATTCAAGGGAATATTTTTTTAGACCTACTTTCGTATGCAACCGGATGTGCCGTATCATGATTTGGTGGTATTACACCTGAACTTGGGTCATAAGTCATATTTTCTATTTGCAGAGACCGTTTGTAATGATCTCACTCCAACGTATTTATCATAAATATGTGGGTGGTTGGATATTTTAGGGTCGTGCGTTCGATCCTTCAGGAGTTATAGCAAAGCCAACATGAAAAATGAGTCTGAGTAGGTTGACATGCCTATTTGCGGACGGTTACCATGCGAAATAGCACGTTTAAATCCGACTCAGCGTGTCGGTCGGTCGTGATCTACTGATAAGTAGGGATACTATTCATAATACATTATAAAAAAGAAAATGTGGTATGATTGCCAATGAGAAACCTCTCCACAAGAGTCCAACATGACACAGAAATTAACAACTATAGGTCACCGTGTTCTCGTCCAGTATATGAATTGTATTTGACATTGAACATTGAACAGCCATCAATCATCATCATCATTTTGTAAAAACAGTAATTTCTGGCAAGTGACATTACTCAACTTTCTTAAAGGGGGTCATACATAAATAAGTTCAAAATATTGTGGCTGTCTCTTGTAGAATTTATCCCCTCATCTTCTCATTTCAGTAACAATGGCAATAGTGGTTGGGTAACAAGGTCAATTGACATTAATTTAACAGTAGCATCTTAGGAGAATGGAGTGCAATTGTGGTCTCAGTTGACCTACAAATGTAATTGTTTCAAAAAAGTAATTGACAGATGAAAGACAGACACCAAGTGATAACCGAAGCACATACTAGCCATTGTTGGTAATGCAAATTAAAAAATGGATTTAACATTCACTGAATGTAATACATACTCCAGTTATTTCAGTCCAGGTAGTATTGAAGAATTTCATGTCTATTTTTCCATCATCCAGATGAGCCAAGTAGTTTCGGTAATATTTAATTCTAGCCAAATCAGATCCTGGTGTTTTTTCTGTAGTTATTGGCAATTGGTCATATCCGCCACGAGGAGATGTCATTGTTGTCAAATTTCTGAGTAAAGTTATCATTAAAGTGATGTCGAATGTTTTTGAATCAGGAACATCTAAAAAATAAAATGAGACATAAATGTAAGAAAAATATTGAGTGTCATGGTCGTCTCGTTCTGACTGTTCTAAAACGTCTATTGTTGTTCCCTTATTCAGATGGTCTCCTCCCTAATGCACTGTTTTAATACCTTATTAAACATTACGTATGGAAACCAAACATTTCGAAATATAAGCTATAAAGCGGCAAATGATACCATAGAGACATACAGACTGCATATGTCGAAGAGAAACCGACTAAGCGATGTCAAAAAAATACCCCGTAAAAATGAACATTCTATAAAACACGTAGAAAACTAAGGACCAATTAATAACAAAAACAAGGTGTTCTGGAAGGGTGAGGCAGATCCTACCCCACCCGTCATCTTGATCATGGTAAATACAAATAAGTCTGATTCAGTGATCAGTTATCTGGGGAAAAGCGGACAGAATTGCGGTTTTGATAATTCGAAAATATACGTGGTATTCTGTGACACAGATAGTCAACAACGCTCAACTATTTCGAAACGGTATCCGAAATTTACATTTAAAGGAGGCGAATTTAAACTTTAACAAGTTTATCTTCAGTGGCTTTCTTACAACATCAGTTCTGTATCAAGGAAACGAAATCTATTGGAATATCATTGTAACTGAGATAAACATACTCTAAATGCAAGCGCTGCTTTAATGTGCCTACATTATAACAGAAGTTCACATCAGAAAAGCTGAAATAAAAAAAAACAGTATATTAAAGGGAAACTGCCACAAAGTTGAGAGATAATTAAACAGACAAACTCACTATATCATAAGAATACTATTAATTTTTATTGAAATTATTCACGAAACATCATGAATTGGCGAAAGTGATGAGTTGGCATTCATTGGGGATACTTTTACTAAATTACAAAAAAAATCCTATGTTTTTACAAACTGAAAGGCTAACTAATATTCCTATTTCTGGTTCATTCAATTCGATTGACAGTTTTGTCTTTTTGATTCTACTTCCTAAACTTCTACACAATCTAATTTA
Organism: Mytilus edulis; assembly: GCA_019925275.1. NCBI lineage: Eukaryota > Metazoa > Mollusca > Bivalvia > Mytilida > Mytilidae > Mytilus > Mytilus edulis. The sequence goes on along the minus strand of CM034351.1, from coordinate 768,572 downwards.
ACATAAACTTCCAAATCAAATGAATGGCCCTTTGAAAAATATATTTGCAATCTTATTTGCTGCAATTCATATAAAGCTTCTGGCAGTAATGAAAAATTTAAATATGCTAGATATACGTAATAGAAGTGTGATGAAATAATGAGATAATTTGACACACATTTTTTACATGATAACATTCTTTTTATTTTTAGCCATGTTGTTGTCAGTTTATTTTCTATCTATGAGTTTGACTCTCCCTCTGGTATCTTTCGTCCCTCTTTTATGTACCATAGCGGCCCTTGAATAGTAGACTTGTTCCTGTATTGTTATGAATCACTGTGTATTGTACAAATTAGTAAGAATGCGTTTAATTTAAATCTAATATAAGAATATTTCATGCATTTTTGTACTTAATAAGTTTTCACTGGAACGTTTATCTCTGTGCTTATTACGATATCACGAGATTGTATTGATACTGGGACCAAACATTCATATATGTACTTACCAGGATATCTTGGAAACAGTAGATTCCACTGAGACTGATTTATTACGCGTTTCAATTGAAGTTCTTTCAGTTTGTTATACTCCTTCTTTATTGAGGCATCCAGGCATGATGGAGCGAATTCACGATCAAACAATGCTCTTACTCCACGTGGGGAAATACCAGTCAGTAACAAACTCATTCTTACATAATTCTCTTCCTCTGTTGAAATAGATGCTGCCGCCATCATTTGGGCCATTTAAATCTGGATAATGATTTGTCTTTTTAGAACGTCAGGTCTCATGTAAGAATTGTCATAATTTCCATAGATACTTTGGTCAACGGTTGTCAAATAAAACAAGCTTTCATTTTGGTGTAAAGTATTGTGCTTTTTATCAGTATCTATTCAAGATTTCCTGCAAAAGTAAGATTATTTTGTTAGCATTTCACACTCCATTGTGTTTATAACTAAATATATGCACTTTCCGAAAACTTAAACGTATATCCAATCCAATTCAACACCTAAAGCAATCTTTAATAATTTGAAACATTTTATTTCTTTTTTTTATGTACCTGATATGTGAACTTAATTAATTTAAAAAATCAAAACCAAATCATTTAAAACTTCTATGAGTTCACTTCCAAATTGGAGAATACTTCATGAAGATTTAAAAGTTGTTCTCATTGTGGGTTTTACCTTTTAACAATAATTCAACGAACTTTGAAATAACATGCGGTATTACATTGACAAAACAAAGATATCAAATCATATGTTTATATATGATTGACCATGTTGTATAGAAAAAGAAGATGTTGTATGATTGCCAATGAGACAACTCTCCACAAGAGACCAAAATGACTCAGAAATTAACAACTATGGGTCACCGTACGGCCTTCAACAATGAGCAAAGCCCATACCGCATAGTTAGCTATAAAATGCCCCGAAATGACAATGTAAAACATTTCAAACGAGAAAACTAACGGCCTTATTTATGTACAAATAATGAACGAAAAACAAATATGTAGCACATAAACAAACGACAACCCCTGCATTACAGGCTCCTGACATGGGAGAGGCACATACATACATATTTTGGCAGGGTTAATCATGTTAGCGGAATCCCAACCCTCCCCTAACCTGGTAGGCCGTACGGTGACCTATAGTTGTTAATGTCTGTATCATTTTGGTTTCTTGTTGAGAGTTGTCTCATTAGCAATCATACCACATCTCTTTTTTATATGAATTCATCAGATGGACAAAAATACAAGTGGAGTCTGCATATATCCCCCTAATAGACCGCTAAGTGTTCTTTGTAATTCAGAACTGTTAATTTGTAGGTTTTTTTTAAATGATTCAGCCTCTTTGGCTGGAAATGACTTCAGGAACAACGATATATTATGCCACGAATCAACTATTGCTGAATCCGATACAAAGTTTATATCTTTCATTGGTGTAAGCAACCATCATACCATCTTAACTAGTATTTATAAAAATTCCTCACACAATACGTTGTCACACTATATTTGACAAACAGTTTATTATTCCTCAATAAACTATTTTTTTAACTAATGTAAAGAGTTAAATAAAACGTTGTCGTACTAGTAAATGAAGGTAACATCGGGATACCGATGTTCAATAGTCATAATTCGATTAAGAGAAATCAAATCATGGTAACAGACTAAAACCGAGGCAATCACCTCGAGAAAACAAATACGAATTAGAATGACTGAACTGGAACATAAACAAACGCCAACATACATAGAAACGGACTATTTTATGAAGACTGTCATATTACTTACTTAGAACATGATATTTTAAGGAAACAATGTTGGGTTGAACCTAGTCCCATGGTCCTTTTTAAGATTACCTACGATCATAAAATATCTCAGTTGAATAACAGACACTGAAGACAATTTAGCGCATACACGTGTTTTTAGTCTGGTATCCATGGTGATATTCAAGATGATGAGCTGGTACAAGAAAATATAAACCGGAATAGCATGTTATTAGCGTAAATATGGGTAACAAAAACGTTTACCTCAATCGACTCAAAATAAGCTTTGTTGTCTGTTCTATGGTCGGGTTGTTGTCTCTTTGACACATTCCCCATTTCCATTCTCAATTTCATTTGTGAATTGTGTTGTGATATTTTCCAATTTTTCTGTAATGTCCCGAGCTAAATTTGGCTGTGGTATTTAACTGTGAAAAGGCTTGCTTCTATTGTAGAGCATGTTTTCTTAAATGAATAAGTATCAAATTCGGGTATGACCGAACTAGTGAATAAACCAAATTCACTTTCAAGGTATTCGGCCCATAATTAGCAAATTAACAACAAGCAAAATAATTTTCATTTTTATCAATGATTGTAAAAGGGGGACGAAAGATACCAGACGGACAGTAGTGGGGTCTAAGAGTTCTAAGGGTTACAGTGCTCCCCTTTTTTGTCCTAAAATGCCAAATTAGAGTTTAAATAGTATGTAATTTTAAGAAACCTATATAGTATAATTTACAAATCTATCTTTTTAAAAACACCTTACATTTAACATTGTCAAATCAAACCAAAAAAAAAAAAAATGATTTTTTGATATTCTATTTTTTGAAATGTGTTTTTGTTACTAATAATAGAAAAGGGAGAAAAGTCTAAAAATTTGTCAATCATATATCTTCCCCAGTTCAAAAATAAATATTAAAGTAGAGCATTCTTAAATTAACTTTACACATTATTGTTCCATCCTTAAAAAAAATATTTTGAAACTTTTACCGTACTAAATTATGGCTTGCTATCACAGTTACGATGTTTTTTTGTATAGTTCATGTAAATCTTTCAAAAAATTCACCATACTTCAAATAAACTTATAATAAGAATTAACTCTGATATCTACGGCATGTAAAGTTCAAAAGGTCAAAGGTCAAGGACATTTTTGGAGCTAACATAAGTCAATAATCTCCTTTTTTTCTAAATTTTTAAAAAATATGTCTAACTATTGGTCCCATAAACTACATTACTTTTGTAAATAATCACCATTTGATGATATTCAAAAGATCAAAGGTTGGTTTCAACTTAAAGGGGTCAACAGGTCAAAGGTCAAGTATTTTTAGGAGCTAGAATTAGACAGTGACCTCTTTTGTTTGCTAAATTTTCAAAAGTAAACTTACCAATATGTACTATAATCTTTCATTACATTGGTTAATTGTGATAATTTTATGATATTCAATGAACTCATCATAGATACCAGAACTATTTTTAAATAGTAGAGAATTCTTAAATTAATGACTTTCAATAGATAAAGGATTCGCTTCAACAATGAGGTAAAAAAAATCAAAGGTCAAGATAATTTTTGGACCTGAAATAAGACAATTCTCTTCTTTTTGCTTATTTTTTCAAAGTAAGTAATTGAAACATGTCAAAAGTAGGACGAATTAAACGTGTAGTACTAAGTATACATATTTATATACTTTCATTCTGTATGCCCTTATAACTGACGGACATAGCGAATGTGGCACAGTTAAACTAAGGATATGGATAGGAGTCTAAACCTATATATTTTGGAACAGACGTTCGGATTGGGTTTGAAAACTCCTCCCTATATTGATTTCTGTGAAAATCCCTACCAATTCATTTATATATATCACACATAAGTAATAAACTTTCAATATATCGCTCGTGTGAGACCCTTATCAAAGAGATCGAAAGATACCAGAGATACTTAGGGTGATATTAGGTGCTCCGGAAGGGTAAGCAGATCATCAAAATTAGCATGCTTTGTTATAATTTTTTGATAATTCTTAGTTGATTTACAAACACTGATGAATATAAAGGGCGAAAGTCTACTATATATGGTTATGTTTTAGATAAAGAGACAGTTCAAGAAAATATCATAAAAAATAAAATGTAATTTGCGTAAATTTTGGTAACAAAACGCTTACCTGAATCGTCAACTCAAAAAATATATTTGTGATATTTTCAAAATAATTTCCGCTTTTACTTAAAATATAGCCTTGTAATGTCTCGAGCTAAATTTGGTTGTGGTTTTTAAACAATGAAAAGATATGTTATTATTGCAAAGTAGTGTATGTTTGCTTGAATGAATAAGTATTAAATGCTGATATGACTGAACAAAAGAATAAAAGTAACAAGATTTAAGGAGGTTATACCCTTCGATTAGTTTAAACATATTTTATTGTTAAAAAAAAGACAAATTTCAACTTAGTAACGTCTTTTAAAAAATATCTTGTTTTCAACCCTTCGATTGAAAACAAGTACAGAAAAAGAGATCGATTTATACATTCAGACGAAAGACTGATTATCCTTCGTAGATAGTAGGTAAAGGCAAATTGAATATTTAGTATTTTCAATGACAAACGAGTTTATAAAAACTTGAGAGAATAATTTATGCACTAAGACAGAGTCAATACTAATTCGTGGTCTTCTGTGGCATTTAAAAAACAAATTAGTTTAAAGACGTCAACTGAGAATAAATCAGACAAATGTTTCAAATGTCTTATTTACCAATGTTTGTTGGCGATGATGTTAAAAAGAAGACCCTTGCACGCTTCTAAAAGTTTACTGTCTGTAAATATAACGCAGTCGGATTTCATTTACAAAATATTTCTAGAAGTTTATTGCACATGTTCAAGTATGCAGGGTTTTCAATATTTGACTGAAATTTGTCGGAGGCACATTCTTGTCGTAAATGTTGATTTCAATTTTAGGATACCGCTTTCCATTGACATATGTGTAAGTGAGAGTAAAATTTCCACTTAAAGAATAATCTTAAGAAATAAGATAATACTATTAGTAAGTACAAGCTGATATATTTTAGAGTAGATATACGAACTATCGCTTCAACAATGAGGTAAAAAAATCAAAGGTCAAGATAATTTTTGGACCTGAAATAAGACAATTCTCTTCTTTTTGCTTTTTTAGCTCACCTGGCCCGAAGGGCTAAGTGAGCTTTTCCCATCACTTTGCGTCCGGCGTCCGTCGTCCGTCGTCGTCCTGCGTCCGTCGTCGTTAACTTTTACAAAAATCTTCTCCTCTGAAACTACTAAGCCAAATTTAATCAAACTTGGCCACAATCATCATTGGGTTATCTAGTTTAAAAAATGTGTCCGGTGACCCCGCCAACCAACCAAGATGGCCGCCATGGCTAAAAATAGAACATAGGGGTAAAATGCAGTTTTTGGCTTATAACTCAAAAACCAAAGCATTTAGAGCAAATCTGACATGGGGGTAAAATTGTTTATCAGGTCAAGATCTATCTGCCCTGAAATTTTCAGATGAATCGGACAACCCGTTATTGGGTTGCTGCCCCTGAACTAGTAATTTTAGGGAATTTTTGCTGTTTTTGGCTATTATCTTGAATATTATTATAGATACAGATAAACTGTAAACAGCAATATTGTTCAGCAAAGTAAGATTTACAAATAAGTCAACATGACCAAAATGGTCAGTTGACCCCTTTAGGAGTTATTGACCTTTATAGTCAATTTTTAACCATTTTTCGTAAATCTTAGTAATCTTTTACAAAAATCTTCTCCTCTAAAACTACTGAGCCAAATTAATCCAAACTTGGCCACAATCATCTTTGGTATATTTAGTTTAAAAAATGTGTGGCGTGACCCGGCCAACCAACCAAGATGGCCGCCATGGCTAAAAATAGAACATAGGGGTAAAATGCAGTTTTTGGCTTATAACTCAGAAACCAAAGCATTTAGAGCAAATCTGACATGCGGTAAAAGTGTTAATCAGGTCAATTTCTATCTGTCCTGAAATTTTCAGATGAATTGGACAACCTGTTCTTGGGTTGCTGCCCCTGAATTGGTAATTTTAAGGAAATTTTGCTGTTTTTGGTTATTATCTTGAATATTATTATAGATAGAGATAAACTGTAAACAGCAATAATGTTCAGCAAAAAAAGATTTACAAATAAGTCAACATGACCGAAATGGTCAGTTGACCCCTTAAGGAGTTATTGCCCTTTATAGTCAATTTTTAACCATTTTTTCGTAAATCTTAGTAATCTTTTACAAAAATCTTCTTCTCTGAAACTACTGGGCCAAATTAAACTAAACTTGGCCACAATCATCATTGGGGTAACTTGTTTAAAAAATGTGTGGCGTGACCTGGCCAATCAACCAAAATGGCTGCCACGGCTAATAATAGAACATAGGGGTAAAATGCAGTTTTTGGCTTATAACTCAAAAATCGAAGCATTAAGAGAAAATCTGACAGGGTTTAATTGTTTATCAGGTCAAGATCTATCTGCCCTGATGTTTTCAGATGAATTGGACAATCCGTTGTTGGGTTGCTGCCCCTGAATTGGTAATTTTAATGAAATTTTGCCGTTTTTGTTTATTATCTTGAATATTATTATAGATAGAGATAAACTGTAGACAGCAATAATGTTCAGCAAAGTAAGATTTACAAATAAGTCAGCATGACCAAAATGGCCAGTTGACTCCTTAAGGAGTTATTGCCCTTTATAGTTAATTTTTAACATTTTTCATAAATTTTTGTAAATTTTTAGAAAATATTTTCCACTGTAATTACTGGGCCAAGTTCATTATAGATAGAGATAATTGTAGCAACAAGAATGTTCAGTAAAGTAGGATCTACAAACACATCACTATCACCAAAACACAATTATGTCATGAATTTATCCGTGTCCATTGTTTAATATGCACAAGACCAAGGTGAGCGACACATGCTCTTTAGAGCCTCTAGTTTTGCAAAGTAAGTAATTGAAACATGTCAAAAGTAGGACGAATTAAACGTGTAGTACTAAGTATACATATTTATATACTTTCATTCTGTATGCTCTTATAACTGACGGACATAGCGAATGTGGCACAGTTAAACTAAGGATATGGATAGGAGTCTAAACCTATATATTTTGGAACAGACGTTCGGATTGGGTTTGAAAACTCCTCCCTATATTGATTTCTGTGAAAATCCCTACCAATTCATTTATATATATCACACATAAGTAATAAACTTTCAATATATCGCTCGTGTGAGACCCTTATCAAAGAGATCGAAAGATACCAGAGATACTTAGGGTGATATTAGGTGCTCCGGAAGGGTAAGCAGATCATCAAAATTAGCATGCTTTGTTATAATTTTTTGATAATTCTTAGTTGATTTACAAACACTGATGAATATAAAGGGCGAAAGTCTACTATATATGGTTATGTTTTAGATAAAGAGACAGTTCAAGAAAATATCATCAAAAAAAAATGTTATTTGCGTAAATTTTGGTAACAAAACGCTTACCTGAATCGTCAACTCAAAAAATATATTTGTGATATTTTCAAAATAATTTCCGCTTTTACTTAAAATAGAGCCTTGTAATGTCTCGAGCTAAATTTGGCTGTGGTTTTTAAACAATGAAAAGATATGTTATTATTGCAAAGTAGTGTATGTTTGCTTGAATGAATAAGTATTAAATGCTGATATGACTGAACAAAAGAATAAAAGTAACAAGATTTAAGGAGGTTATACCCTTCGATTAGTTTAAACATATTTTATTGTTAAAAAAAGACAAATTTCAACTTAGTAACGTCTTTTCCAAAAATAACTTGTTTTCAACCCTTCGATTGAAAACAAGTACAGAAAAAGAGATCGATTTATACATTCACACGGAAGACTGATTATCCTTCGTAGATAGTAGGTAAAGGCAAATTGAATATTTAGTATTTTCAATGACAAACGAGTTTATTAAAACTTGACAGAATAATTTATACACTAAGACAGAGTCAATAGTAATTTGTGGTCTTCTGTTGCATTTAAAAAACAAATTAGTTTAAAGACGTCAACTGAGAATAAATCAGACAAATGTTTCAAATGTCTTATTTACCAATGTTTGTTGGCGATGATGTTAAAAAGAAGACCCTTGCACGCTTCTAAAAGTTTACTGTCTGTAAATATAACGCAGTCGGATTTCATTTACAAAATATTTCTAGAAGTTTATTGCACATGTTCAAGTATGCAGGGTTTTCAATATTTGACTGAAATTTGTCGGAGGCACATTCTTGTCGTAAATGTTGATTTCAATTTTAGGATACCGCTTTCCATTGACATATGTGTAAGTGAGAGTAAAATTTCCGCTTAAAGAATAATCTTAAGAAATAAGATAATACTATTAGTAAGTACAAGCTGATATATTTTAAAGTAGATATACGAACTATTTCATGATGAGATAAACAATGTTAATTTCTGGTAGAAAAATGCATTGATATGGACTGAGTCGTTCAAAGGCCTTTAAACTGTATCATAAGGACACCTATATAAAAAGTCAACAAAAAAACTGACCATGACATAAACTGTCAACAATTATCGCGATACTCTCATTCATACAAAACGACAATGTTATGAAAGTTTATATTACAAGTTGAGACAGACTAAACCATTTCAAACAATTTTTCTAATAAATGAAATTTGAATATTCCATTCCGAATCAATATTTTTATACATTATTCTTATGATGTTAAACGGATAACCTTATCTACTCTTCTTCCTGCCTGCAACACATAACTTTTTTTCCCTTAAGATGTAATGTGTTCGTCTATTGTTATATTTAAATCATGATTTTCACCTTTAATTAAAAAGAACACGAAACTTTAACCGTGAAAAGTAATATTGAACAACGAAACAGCAGATTGCATCATATGTTTGATGGTATAAGTAATTGTAAGGACTATAAGTGGAATCTTTCTTCACGAATTGAAATTGTATTGCCCATTTGTATTAAACTTAAAATAATAGATACAAACAGTATGTGCGCACCCAAGAAACAACTTTATATTTATTGAGATAATGCCAATAGTTATAATAAAGCTTTTGTTAAATTATGTTGTTGTTTCTCCGGTTGCGCAGGATGTTTCCACAACGGAAAAAAAGTCAGAAAACTGCATAAATTCTGTATTTTTCATCGTTTTTGTGAAAACAGTACATATTATGACGTAATTGTGACGTCATCAGATAAAAATCTTAATGTTTTTCATTTACATTTCTTGACCCTATGCATTTCAAAACATTATGTGCCAGTTTGAAATAGTTATCAAACATTCCATTTTCTTGGGCCAAAACTAGGCCTTAATGCCCCTACTCCTTTCTTTATTGGCACATCAGTTAAATTCAACTTCCTGACTTTTTATAGCTCGTCATGTTAAGCATTGTCTCTTAAAAAAATATGTACTAAGGAATCGATCAAATCTTTTAACATTATTCTTGATGTCCCTCTCTTTCAATGAATTTTTAATGACCGTTCTGGTTTCTATACCAATCTCGTTTTTCAATATTATTTTCATTTACTGTGTTTTCAATACGGCACACAGAGCCAAGACAGCCTTATACTGTGGCGAATCTAGTGACAAAATATTTCCTCCCCTGTAAATAGAGAAAACTAGATCTTCCTAATAATTGTCCCACTTTAGCATGCGAATAAATTCCTGGAGTACCAACTTCAATTGATGTTTTTACTGTCTGTATACCTTTCTAGAACATGCTAATTTTTCGTATATACATACAGCTAGATCAAAGAAAGTCTACGAAAAAAATCAAACGAAATCGATTAATAAGCATCAAAGATTGGCACTTTTGAAATTAAGTTACTAAGCAAAATCCAACAGACCGTATATATATGTAAACAATGAATGTGAATTGTGCATCCCAATAATGCTGCATATGTTTTTATTTTATATTATATTGAACAATTGTTTAGAAAGGCAAATGGTTTGGATACACGAAAAACAGGTTGAACCAGACAATATTTTCTGTTAATACAAAACCAGTATGGGTTTTAAATTTGAGTTGCTTATTATTATGTCCAATTTCTTTGAAATTCTAGTTATTCTTCTGATGTATGTTTACTCCTATTTACCTATTTCCTAGTTATCTTATTTTCTTCTAAAATGTTCAACAACAAAAAATTCAATGTGTAACTTGATTGATACAGACATTCAATTGGTATTTCTTGTATTCACCTAAAGCACTAAAACATTATGTACATGTTTTTGTTATATATTTTTCACAAAAGAATATTCAAATTTATAAGGCTAAAACATCAAGATAATACTAAGACAAAACACGAAAAACTATTAGAACCTTAAGGCATGATTTGCTGGAGTAACCTCTTCGCCGGAGAAAAAAAAAATCCCACTGATTTCATGAATCGCTTGAATTTTAATTGTGCAATTTTTGCCATTTAGTACATACAATTAAGGTATGAGGAAATATTTTTCACTACTTATACTCGGTCAACATGGTCTATACAATTATCCTTTATTTGCGTAATTCCTTATAAATATGTCCTTGTGAAAAATTTATATAAAAAATTCTTTTCAAATTTTAAAACTTCCACGTTGTGCTTAATACTATCAATTTTCATTTATCATATTGCTTAACAACCACATTTAAAAGATTAATAGATTTCATGTTTATTGTATTTATCAAAAACGCATATTCCCTTATTATCATACCTGCAAAGCTTACATAACATTGATTTCACATTACAAATTCATGTGTTAGAGTAATTGATCAGAATAAAGAATCATACTGTTTAAAATGCTGTTTAACAATAAATAGATTATATCCAGAAAATTGACAGTGAAGTTGGGATCGTCTGAGAACAGGCAAAAAAATTGATACAAGCTTCCCAATAGTTAACATTTTTAAAATCACTCTTATTTAAAAAAATAAAAAATGTCTGAAACTGATATTATCAAGATGCTAAATTTCTTATATTAATTGACAACACGTTTACAACGTTTCGAGGACGTGTTTTTCGACAGACAATCGGCATTCCTTTCTGTTACCGACGTGATCCTTTGTTCATATGAAGCTGACTTTATACAGGGACTTTTAAGGAAGAAATAAACGATATAGACAATAAGGTTCGGTTGAAAACAAAACTTTACGTAAAAATGGAATAATTTCAGCTTCCCAATTATGATTTTTTTATGTCTATATGTAGTAGCATACTAGCAGTGCCTGCATACGGAACATACATCCCAGCTGATACGATATTTCAGGGCTCGTATTTCCTATTCTGATTTTCTTTATAGGGGTTCCTGCTCACAAGGAAGCAATCTAGGGATTCCCCTAGGTCAATAATTGTTTTCGCCACCTCTTTCGCCAAAACAATAAATTTTCGCCCCTTTATTACTTAATTCGCTTAGTAACATAAATATATTTATCGTTTAAAATTTTCCTTTTTTTTATCCCACCCTTTCTAAATAAGATGAGTTTGCCCCATTGTTGTCTATGATTATTGATGAGTTTGTCCCATTGTTGTCTATGATAATTCTCTCAAACTCATCTTAGAGTCTACATTGTTATGAATAAACACTATAAACATTTACTTTAAAAAAGAAGAACTTTAGTATGCCCCATTAATAGGCATTATGTTTTCTGGTCTGTGTGTCCGTTCGTTCGTTGGTCCTTCCGACCGTTCGTCCGTCTGTCCCGCTTCAGCTTAAATTTTTTGGTGGAGGTAGTTTTTGATGAAGTTGAAGTCCAATCAACTTGAAACTTAGTACACATGATCCCTATGATATGATCTTCTAATTTTAATGCCAAATTAGAGTTTTTATCCAATTTTCACGGTTCACTGAACATAGAAAACGATAGTGCGGATATGGCATCCGTTTAACTTTAAACGGGGAAAATTCATTATATTTTGAACAACTTTTCTAAAAGGGGTGGCAACTCACTTTTGATAATAAAGAAGATATAAGTCCCGGAATATAACAAAATTCTTGGACATGTTTTGAGACGTAAAACCAGCTATGCTTGAAACACGTCGTGTCACTCAAATGACTCTCTCAAATCAATTATCTATATCAAAGTCAAAGGATAAAGTTTTAAATCGGAGATTTATCTTGCTTTTGAACATTTTTCGTCATAACAACAGTTTTCTTTTTCTGAACTATCATTAAAAGAAGGAGAGGAAACGTCAAAAATTTGCTTCGAACACGTTTGTCGAAAAGTGGTTTATAAATCCTTCATGTGACATGTGACGGACGCCAAGTAACCATATCATTTTGTCAAACAATACAATCAACGAACACCTTTATTAATTACTCCTTTGTTGTCGAAAGCTATAAAATGCAATCAGCTGATTATTGATTTTCTGTCAAAATCTTAACGAGTTCAAGGTGAATTCCTAGAAACCCGATAAAAAGTAAATAAACAAGATGGATGAAAATAAATCGTTATATATATATGTTTCGCCCAATTCTTTCGCTTATGACGAATTTTAATCGCCACAATTATTATTATTCGCAAATTTGACCGCCAGCGGAAACCCTGAGACAATCTAACCAAGAGTTCCAAGTGCAGAAGTTGAAATTATTTCTTTGTATTTTTTATGGACGCAATTTTCAGTTAGTTGACCGTTTTGGAACATTTGTTTCACAGATGGCAACGAATATATACATTATGTCGCATCTAAAATCCCGTCCACTTTTCAATGAATGAAAACTACCAAATTAGATTTTCATCGGGTTTGTACTTATATGCGTAACATGACAAGTGCCACATGTGGAGCAGGATATTTTTTACCTTATGGAGCACCAGAATTCATGCATCAGTCGGTGGGGTTTGTGTTGCTCATTCTTTAGTTTTCTATGTTGGTTCTTTTTATGTACTGTTTTTTATTTACTGTTGTTCGTCTTTTTCTTTTGATCAATGACGTTATCAGTTTATTTTCGACGTATGAGTTTGAATGTCACTTGAATGGTATCGTTTTTTGTCCCATGAAGAAAATGCATTATAAAATCGATATCACTTCGTTAACATTCGATGGATAACGTAATTTTCGACGATATTTTTCAATTGAAGACGTTACATAAATTTTTCATAAAAGTTTTGGTGACTTTCATTTCCTTTAAAGTTGTCACTTTATTTATTTTTTTGGCCAAGAATGTGGGCCACGATATCGTGAAATGATTAGAAATTCAAAGAATATATGCCGAAATTTCATTTCCTTTCAAACAATTGTTGACTTCGTGTTACTAATGGTTTTTTTTAATGTCATATACTCCATTTCATGACTTCAAACTCCAAGACATAATTCCAGGTGGAATTTCTCTATTCATAAGTATCATTTTAACTTTTTGAATTTCTTTCTTAATGTCTTTCAATTTTGTTCTTCACTAGCACGAAATACATCATGTTAATATTAAATTTTTTTTTAAACAACTCTAAACTGAAAAAAAGATGTAGAATATTCAGTTTATTAAAACAAATTGTTGATGACTTTCATGTTTTTATTCTCCGGAAAAACTTGTGTTTGAGGATATGACTTTTTTTTTTTAAGTTGTTCCGTTAGTTGATATATAAAGGCAACAGTAGTAAACCGCTGTTCGAAACTCATAAATCGATAGAAAAAAAAACAATTCCGGGTTACAAACTAAAACTGAGGGAAAGCATTAAATATAAGAGGAGTCAGTTGTTTTGTTTTGTCAGCTTCTGTTTACTTTCATAAATTGTGAATTAACCTTGAAATTCGATATTTTGTAAGAATATTTGTTTTGTCTGTTAATAATCACATTGCTTTATTTTCGTTTTACCTCTATACAATTTATCATATATATCAAAAAAATTATAATTGAATGTTTTCTTTTACAGATATTACGTTCACATAGCATAGGACTTGGTAATCTTTCTTATACAACTGTTGACTACACCATATCTTTGTCAAACCATTGACAAGCGTGATAATGTTTGTTCTTTCAACAGTTAGTGCAGATGTTGGACTGATCAGAATTTGCGACATGTTGATTGCTCATATGCTAACATGACATATATACCGAACATTCCGCCAGAAACAGATATTCTCAATATAAATTCCAACTATATTGAAGTCCTGCAGAATAACACATTTGAAAATTTAACAAAACTATTAGAACTTGATTTGTCACATAATAGACTGATACGTATAGAGTCGAATGCCTTTATTGGACTAGGTAAATTAACAACACTATCGCTAGAAGACAATCGCCTAAACTATACCAAAGAATCGTGTGATACAACTGTACTTAATCCATTGCAATCGCTTCTGTTTTTAAATGTGAAACATCAAGAAATACTGAAAACTCGACCAGGAAAAATGATCCGAAAACTTCATCATTTACAACATTTGGAAGCCGATCTGATATCATCAACAGAGGGTATAGCCTTTGGAAAAGAGTTTTCCCTCCTTACACATCTCACACTACTGAAAGCGGGTACATGTAAACTAGAAATGGTGAACAATAATACGTTTATACATTTACCTTACTTGGAAATAATACACTTGTCCGGCTGTACAATAACCCAGTTTGGAAAGGGGTGTATTTCCTGCCACTTAATTTTCGAGCACCATGACAATGCAAAATATTTCAAGAATAGCCAAACAGACCAATCTAAAAATAGATTTGTCGAAAAATATATTAGAGTGCAGCTGTTCGTCTTTTACCTTTATACAATGGATGCACGAAAACCACGATTCTTTTTATGATATTAAATCATATAAATGTAAAACGGAAAACGGAACTATGATGATTTTGAATCAACTTCAACATATTGTGTCCATGCTTAAAAAAGAATGTGAAACGTATACCGTCTTGATCATATGCATTTCCTTGGCGATAATAGCTGCTTTTCTAATTCTATCGGGCGGATTGTTATACCGATATCGTTGGAGGCTGCGTTATGTGTACTATATGACAAGAAATAGGTACAAGAGGTACAAACAAATTAAAGAAAATAATGTTTATTGATATAATGCTTTCATTTCCTATGCAGATGAGGAATCAGCTTTTGTTAAAAACAAATGCATTCCTGAATTAGAAGGAAACAGAAACTTAAGTCTGTGTATACATCAGCGTGACTTTGTTACTGGAGAAGTGTGGCATCTTATGCTACATATATATAAAGTAGAATCGAAGTAAATACTAATATTTATTATACAACTCAAACGATCGAACTACAGTTACAGAATGAATGATTATAATCCTAATAAAAGCCTTATTAAACTATGTGCAGATAATGAACCCGTGTGTGGTCGAAATAATAGATACATTGAAACTGTCACAGTATCAATTATCAGCGGATGTAACTGTTTATATTAATGTCACTACACACCTCCATCCTTAGATTTCACATAACCTTAATGTTTATAGTTCATTTATCACTGAATGAATGAAAACACCATCAGCTGTTTTTACTTTAAATTTATGAATGAAATTCTGCACATATATTTATCTTTAAAATTTTAAACTGAATAAACTTTTACAATAATAGTGTATTTCCTAAATCCTACTAGAAATTGAAAATAAGGAATATGTAAATCTATTTTTTGCATGCAAAACAAAGAATATGTAGACTGCCTTATTTCTTTGCATAAAATGGTTATAAGGGATTATTCTGCCCTTTAACATTTTAACCATTGCCTTAATCAAAGTTCGTTCAATTTTAATTATACACAAAATCTCCATATCTATTTGGCGGTTTCCGTGTTCTGGTTAGTCTCGGAGTCTCAACGGTAGGTTTTACAACGGATTTTGAATTGTCACTTGTGTCACTAGAACCAGACGGTGTTTCTACATCTGCTTGATTGTCGGATACGACTAGAATCGGAATATCTGGAATCTCAGATATATCTGGTAATTTATTGTCACTATACTGATCATATTTGTGTCTGATCTGATTCTGATGTCGTTTAACAGTTCTGCCACGGTTGTAACTCAAAATGTACACACTATCTCCTACATTAAAATTTCTCACTTGAGCTGTCTTATCATGAGATTGTTTTTGTCTTTGTTGTTTCTGTTGAACACGACTGTTAATGTTCGGATATGTTAAGTCTAGCAACGATCTTGGTCTCCGTCCCATTAACATTTCAGCTGGAGCAATAGCGGTTGTGGCATGTGGTGTTAGTCTATACGTAAAAAAGAATTTTTCCATTCTTGTTTCTATACTTCCCTCGGTTACCTTCTTCGTCCCCTCTTTAAATGTCTGAACAGCACGCTCGGCCAACCCATTTGTGTTAGGTTTATATGGTGAAGAACGAATGTGCTTAATTCCGTTTCTTTGAACAAAATCCTGGAATTCCTGACTAACAAACGGTGTTCCATTATCACTCACGATGCTTTCTGGTAATCCATGAATTGCAAACATAGTGCGCAATTTCTCGATAGTGTTTGCACTGGTTGCAGAGTTCACTACATGTACATCCAAATATTTTGAGTGTGCATCAACACATACTAAGAACATTTTCCCGTACAGTGGCCCTGCATAATCAAGATGTATCCTTGACCATGGGTTTGACGGACATTCCCAAGGATGCTTTGGATCTTCTGGTGGAGCATGTCGATTGACTTGACATTTGTGACATGCACGAACTGTCTGTTCAATTTCTACGTCCATATTTGGCCACCAGACATAACCTCTAGCAAGTACTTTCATACGTGAAATTCCTTGATGACCCTCGTGTAGTTCTTGAAGAATAATCTCTCTTCCAGGGTTTGGAATAACAACTCTATTTCCCCACAATAGACAACTGTCAAATACACGTAACTCTGTTTTTCGACTAAAATATGGCTTCATTTTATCATTGTCTCTGTAATTTGGCCAACCTTTCAAAACATAGTTAGTTATTTGTCCCAATATCGGATCCTTGTGTGTCCATGCTTTAATTTGCTGGGCAGTAACCGGCGTAGAATCCATGTGATCCATTAGCATGATCATTTCTGCGGGTACTTCCGTTTTCCCTACTCGGTTTAACGGTAGACGGCTTAGTGCGTCAGTGTTAGAATTATTCTTTCCTTCTTTGTAAACTATCTTATATTCATATGCGGACAGTGTCAAAGTCCAACGCTGAATTCTTGCGGCTGCCATTGGTGGAATACACTTATTTTCGTTAAATAATCCTATCAATGGCTTATAATCTGTATAAATGGTGAATTTTCTATCAAACAAATATTGATGAAATTTCTTTAGTGCGAATATAACGGCTAATCCCTCCTTCTCAAGAACACTATAGTTCCTCTCGGCGGGTGCTAGCGTGTGCGAAACATATCCAACCGGTCTGTCACATCCATCTTCCATTTTGTGCGACAGAACGGCCCCTATTCCATACGTTGAAGCATCACACGATAGAATAATGTCCTTGTTCGGGACATAATGTACCAACACTTTAGAAGACTTTAGTAAAGATTTTGATAGTTCAAAAGCCTCTTGTTGTGATTGTTCCCATTCCCATTGTTTTTCCTTTTTCAACAGTTCATGCAACGGTGCTAATTTTGAAGATAAATCCGGCAGAAATCTGTTGTAGTAGTTAAGCATTCCTAAGTACGATTTTAACTCGGTAACAGTTTTAGGTTCCGGTGCCTCTGTGATCGCTTTGACTTTGCTTTCAACAGGATATATTCCATATTGATCAATTCTATGACCTAAATACACTACTTCATGTGCTAGAAATACGCATTTGTCCTTGTTGAGTCTCATACCTGCTTCCTGTATCTTGCCTAATACAGTTTCTAATTTGTTTACATGTTCACTCTTTGAACTTCCAGTGATAAGAATGTCGTCTACTCTCACAACAACTCTCGGGATTCCTTGCAACAAATTTTCCATTGTTCTTTGAAATATTCCCGGTGCGGATGAAACTCCAAACGGCAAACGATTATACTGATACAATCCTTTATGCGTGTTGATTGTTACATATTTACGTGACTCCTCGTCGAGTACAATTTGTTGATAGTCCTGGCTCAGATCTAGCTTGGAAAAAGCTTGTCCCCCACTTAATGTTGCATAGAGATCATCGGTTTTAGGGATCGGATAATTGTCAAGTTTAGACACTTGGTTAATAGTTACTTTGTAGTCCCCACAAATCCTTACTGATTTGTCCGGTTTTACTATTGGCACTATGGGAGCAGCCCATTCGGAAAATTTCAACCTTTTCGATATTTCCCCCTTTTTCCAATCTATCAAGTTCTTTTTCAATTTTTTCTTTGAGTGCGTACGGCACTGGCCTTGCTTTGAAATATTTAGGTGTAGCGTCTTTATCTACATAAATCCTTGCTTTAGTCCCTTTTAATGTGCCTAGTCCTTCTTTAAATACTTGAGGGTACTTACGTAACAAGTCTTGTAACTCCTTGTCCTTTTCCGGTTCCTGATTGTGTGACAATTGCTCAATTTTGAATATTGATTTCCAGTTGAGTTGTAGTTTATGAAGCCAATCACGCCCCGTTAAACTCGGTCCCGTTCCCTTAACCACGGTGATTGGTAAATCCACACTTTGACTGTTGTATATAACGGTAACATTCCGTTTTCCTAACACATCAATTTTCTCTCCTGTGTATGTACGCAAACTACACGGTGATTTTTCTAATGAATGGTCACTTCAAAATACTTGTTTATATGTCTCCTGACTTATCACTGAAACTGATGCACCTGTATCGATTTCCATATTTATTTCAGTGTTGTTGAGTTTAACGGACACTAGATACGGTTTCCTTTTTGTTCTTCCAATTGATACATTGTATAGGCATCCTCCATATCGTCACTATCCTCCTCAACAAAATGTGTTTTAGTCGGACGCTGCTTAGGGTACACTTTCCCTTGCTGTGTTTGTTGCTTAAATTTTGGTTTTTCTTTAGCATTTTGCTTCCCCTTATTTGGGCATTTTTTCGCTAAATGTCCCTTCTTATCACACACATAACACTTTGCGTCTTTCCATTTACAATCCGTTGCATTATGAAATCCTCCACATCTGTAACATTCCTCATTACGAATTGTAACTTTGTGCACTTGCTTAGGTTCCTGAACTTGCAGATCGTGTGCGTTCTTAGCTGCCATTTCCATTGCTGTTGCAACTTCCATTGCTTTTTTGAATGTTAATCCAGGTTCAGCTAGCAAACATCTCTGAATACGGTCTTCTTTTATTCCACAGACAAGTCTATCTCTCAACATATCATCAAGAGTAGCTTTGTAATCACAATGTTCAGATATCTGTCTAAGCTCTGCTACAAACTGGCTCACCGATTCGTTTGGCTGTCTCAATCTACTGTTAAACTTGCACCTCTGTACGATAGATGACGGTTTTGGATGTTGGTGATCCGTGACTAACTTAACAATGTCATCATAAGTCTTTTCCCCAGGCTTTTGCGGAGCACTTAAATTCTTCATAAGTTTATATGTCTTTTTGCCACAGGCACTTAAAAGAATTGCTCGTTGCTTTTCCATACTTTCAATGTTATTTGCAATAAAATAATGGTTAAGTCTTTCGGTGTATTGTATCCAATCTTCGGAAATGTCATCAAATTCGTCAATACGTCCATAATTTGTTGGAATTATCATAGGTGGTGATCTTCGTCTCCCATTGTTATGTTCACAATGTATTCACTAAATCGAAATAAGTTTTAAATCCTCGTCGCCAATTTATGTGGTATCTTATCACCCAAAATATTACGAATGGAATACACGATAGTAAAAGGACAATCTGCATTGTCACTCAATCTTTTTTAGATTCATATTATTGCATGTTTGAATTTAACATGGCTAAAATGGAGAGCATTTATTCGCGAGAAGGACAAAACATTTTATTTCTTGTATTTTATGAAAACATTCCGTCGAAAAATCTTCCTTTTGTGATGCTGGAGATAGTGCAACAGCAGGCGTACCTTGCATACCCTATAGACGCTACTGAAAGAGTTGTGATTTGGGAGAACATCAAACAGGCAATCGAATAGTTTTATCAAAGCAATAGTTTGTGCGAATTAAAGGAATTTTTGTTAATACAGATAAGTCAAATTGATATTATACACCACGAGCATGTAAGATATGATGACTACATAGTTAAACATATTGATCAAAAAAAATAAACTACATTCTGTTAACACAAACCAGATTCAAACGTAAATAATAAAAAGCGTCACACCAATACTATGATACATGCTACGAGAATACCGTTTGGAAAAGTCTGTTTCGATGACACATGAAAACATTTCTTCATTCTGTGTACACATAAATATCTAGACCTGTGTAAACTGACTTTCTTCTAGCCGTATTCTGCTCAACTTTTTGGAATTTTAGATCCTCAATGCTCTTCAACTTTGTACTTGATTGGCTTTATTAATATAATTTTGATCTGAGCGTCACTGATTGTTCTTATGTAGACGAAACGCGGATCTGGCGTATTAAATTATAAGCCCGGTAGTTTTGATAAGTGATTGAAGATTGTA
This sequence comes from Mytilus edulis, assembly GCA_019925275.1. Classification (NCBI taxonomy): domain Eukaryota; kingdom Metazoa; phylum Mollusca; class Bivalvia; order Mytilida; family Mytilidae; genus Mytilus; species Mytilus edulis. Next base: position 747,879 of record CM034351.1, on the reverse strand, counting down.
TGAAAGTGTAAATAATTATCTTATAAAGGTGAAATATAATGTGCAATCAGTAACGTTTATACATGAAACATTCAAAATGTTTTTTGTTTTTTTGTTTTTATATTATTTGATTAATAGCCTTAAATAAACACTCTACACACTTTAAATAATATACAGCTGTTCATTTTGAGCGATGTGACAATATGAAATATCATTCAGATCTGTGTTTTTTTCTGATTTGATTTTTTTTTAACTTTAAAAAAAATTTATATTGAATATTGTCTGTTATTTTTATTTTGATATTCTCTGAGAGGTTATATTTCAATATTCATTGTGTTTTTGAACAAAACATTATTTCCATTTTATTTAGGATTCTTAGTCACTTTCTGCTTCTGATAGTTTGTTTCAATCAAACAATTTTTGTCTTGCTTTCAACCGTGAATGTTTTTATCTATAGTGACATTGATTTCGCTATTCGCGTTTTTTTTTAATTGTAACATAAAAAAGAGGATAAGGTATGATAACCAAGAAGGAATTTATACTTAAAGCCTTAAAGGTCAAAGTTCAAATTTAATTATAGCATGAAATAAATATTTAATATTACTTCCATGATTATAGCTGCCCGAAATACTTTCAACAATGAGAAAAAAACCTTAGTTACCGTATTATTAGCGTTAACAATAACTTATTTTATAAAATTCAAACGAGAAAACAAACAGTTTAATTTAAGGAAAAACAATAAACAGCAAACAATAAAAAGAAATTAAATGTTATCTGAACAACAAATAATTTGAATCACGTTAATCTTAAATAAACTCATTAAAGATGTTTAACTTTGAATATTTAAAAAACTAAGGCTTTTCTACCTCAGGAATAGATTTCCTTAGTTGTATTTGTCAAAACTTTTAGGAATTTTTGGTCCTCAATGCTCTTCAACTTTGTACTCTATTTGGCATTTTAAACATTTTTTTTATTGGAGCGTCACTGAGGAGTGTTTTTTTAGACGAAACGCGCGTCTGGCGTAAATATAAAAATTTTATCCTGGTATCTATGATGAGTTTATTATCAACTTATCTTTCTTGTTTTGGTGGATTTTTTAAAATGTTGGCTTCAAGCATGACTTATGAGACATGAATAGACCAAATAAAGTGTATTTGAGCTATCGTTATGATCTGGGTTTAAATTATTTACAGATTCTTTTTAAATCTGTTTTAATCAAATTAAGACGTACTGCTAATATGAAATTAAGAAGTTTCTCATTTGAAGAATAAAAAATTAAAATCCATGCAATAAAATTGTTAATTATTTGTAGGTGCTTATTATAATTATCGTAAAGTCGAAATGGGGAAGTATAGAAATCGGCACAAAATCCAAAGGCTCTGTATACGTCACAATACACTTGATGATTTCCGAGTTATCTAATCCGCTGCCCAGTTGACGATGAACTGTTTGATATAATCTAGACAACAGTTGATTAATTTTGTATTGAATATCATAAAATCTGCATCTCGGAAACTCGTTTTAGTTTAAGCTTAAATAGCTATAACGATTCTTAACAGATTGAATTATGAAATCCACTAATTGAAGAATTGATTTTTATGTGAGCGAGCACTGATTGTGTCCAGGATCCACAAGGGGTAACGTCAGTAGATATCAAAGCTATGATCGTATAATGCAATACATGTAAATTAATTTGGGTAGAAAACTTAAGAATATTATATCTTTCTGTTATTTGAATTATGAATTTAAGTTTTCTCGTATAGTTCTTTATGTCAGAGGATTAAGAGCACAATGCCCAGTTATTATACAGTCCCCTAGATATTAGCAATTTTCTACATACTTCAGCTAGATGAGGTTGTCGATCTTGTATTAGGATTTAGAAGAAACACCTATAATTACAATATTTTGTTAAAACAAGTATAAAATTATGAGATAAGACATCGGGTCGTTTATTAAAAGACAATTTGATATTGCGAGGATGTATCAAGCAATTTGTCGTTTTAATTAAATATTTGATTTTGAAAAATCATCTGGTGGCCGATTAATGATACGTTTAAATATGTTCCGACTTACATATCTCTTACAATAAAGACCTGTTTGTAGTGTTTTTTTGATTGTAAATGCATGATTTCATAAAATGTACACAATAATTTATGAAATTGAGCAATAATTATTCCAAACCAAACACAAAACACTAAAACCAAAAGACAAATTGAAAGAGTTGGTTCTGAAGTGTTTCATAAAAAATGTCAAACTGTAACCCTCGTCTTGCTGACTTGTTCCGTTATTCATATGAGGCTGAATTCATATATGAACTTCTTATGAAGGAAGAAAGAAAGTAAGCAGTTTCTATGGCAAGCCGTTTTACTATTTATTCGAATTTCAAGATATCTCCTATAATATATAAGATATCTTATATAATTTCATTTTCCATAGATCTTATATAATTTCATTTTTATAAGATATCTTATAAAGTTTATAAGATATCTTTAATGCTATTTAAGATATTTTCTAAATAAAGGCAACAGTAGTATACCGCTGTTCAAAACTCATAAATCCATGGACAAAAAACAAAATCGGGGTAACAAACTAAAACCGAGGGAAACGCATTAAATATAAGAGGAGAACAACGACATAACACTAAAATGTAACACACATAGACAAAATCCCACGAGAAAGTATATGAGATATCTTATAAATATTTTTTTATATAAGATATCTAAATATATAGTTAATGAGATATCTTATTAATTTTATTAGATATCTTATAAACTATATAAGATATCTCCTATAATATATAAGACATCTCCTATAATATATAAGACATCTCCTATAATATATAAGATATCTCCTTTAATATATAAGATATCTTATATAATTACATTTTTATAAGATATCTTATATAATTACATTTTTATAAGATATCTCATATAATTTCATTTTTATAAGATATCTTATATAATTTCATTTTTATAAGATACCTTATATATTATATGAGATATCTTATATATTACATGATATATCTGATATATAACATGAGATATCTAATATATCTTAAATGTTATATAATATATCTCATAAAGTTTATAAGATATATTTTATACTTTTTAAGATATCTTCTAAAGTTTATAAGATATCTTATGAACATATCTTAAATAAGATATTCTATAAACTTTATAAGATACTCATACAGTTCATAAGATATCTCATATAAATTATAAGATATCTTATAAACTTTAGAATCCAGTAGTCAACATTTCGGTGTTGACATGAATATCAATAATGTGGTCATTTTTATTATTTTTCCTGTTTACAAGCATTTTTATAAATTTCCTGTTTACAATCTTTCAATTTTTCGAAAAACTAAGGATTATCTTATCCCAGGCATAGATTACCTTAGCCGTATTTGGAATTTTGGATCCTCAATGCTCTTTAACTTTCTACTTGTTTCGCTTTATAAATATTTTGATATGAGCGTCACTGATGAGTCTTATGTAGACGAAACGCGCGCCTGGCGTACTAAATTATAATCCTGGTACCTTTGATAACTATTATAAAGTTTAGAATTTGACAATGTGGGTCGATTGTAAACTTAACTCTACTATAAAAGAGATGATTACAGAATCACAATTAAGAACTTTCCATTTCTATGAGAAAAATTCTAACAGCGCCTGCACACGGAGCATATATCTCCAGCATGTCCATGTTTATACTATATTCCAGGGCTTGTATTTCAAATCATAATTTCCTTGATAAAGGGTTGCAGCTCACAAGGAAGCTATTAAACCCAGAGATCTAAATGATGAAGTTGAAATAATCACTTCGTATGTTTTACGGAGGCCATGACGAGTTGGTAGACTATTATGGAATGTCCGTTTCACAGATGATAGCAGATATGTTTCTAATGTTACCAGGTACTAACATGTAGAGCAGGATCTGCTTACACTTCTAAGAGCTCCCGGGATCACCCTCAGTTTTGTGGCGTTCATTTTTGCTCAATCTTTAGTTTACCATGTTGTGTTTTGTGTAACTATTGTTTGTCTTCTTTTCCTTTTGTTTATCTGGTTTTTGTTCTATTTTACCCATGGCGTTGTCAGTGTACTTTGAACGATGGAATCTTTTGTCCCTCTTACCGGATTTTATCTTTGATTGTATCTTTGTAAAAAAATCTGTAACCAGTCAGCAATATGAAAATTGTCATAAATTTGTTTGATGTGCTTTTGAACTTTTGATTTTGCCATTTGCTAAAGAACTTTCTGTTTAGAATTTCTTGGAAGTTCGCACTTTTTACATATTTTACTTTTGAAAGTTAACAATGCATGAAATCAACGCCTGCACTTATGTCATTGGTTGTAGAGAACCTGGACAAACGGGGTCTTTTTAAAGTCCATTAAATACATGTAAAAAACACTACTTCAATTATTCCGGAGCGACTATTTTATTGCCAATTCGAAATATGTCATAATTTTTCCATCCAGTTTTTGTCTCTGCTGTTACAAAAAAAAATAGTAACAGGAAGGACACAAATGGTAACAGGATATGCATACTTTGTTAGAAAAATCAAAATGACTCTTGTTGTTCTGTTGTTATGTTGAGTTGTTTAACATGCCTTTCAACATATGATATTTGTGTTTGGATTTACCAACAACGCTCAAAGCCAAACGTTTCGAAGTCAAGGATTTATAAAAAACCGAAAGAAAAAAACAGAAGAACTATATGACCAAAATTAACCTAATTATCGTACGATGGGTAATTGTGTGAATGACAGGCAAGCCTCCAGTGGAAACCTAAAGGCATATTTAGGAAGAAAATATGGTGATTCATGAGATAAAGTTCAATATTCTGAGCTCGATCTTTAAAGTGCTTGTTCAGAGAAAGTCATGAACCTTATTTTCACTTATTTTTTAATGACTTTTATCAAATTTTACTTAAAAAAGGGAGGTAATAGTTAATTTTCGCTACCACTTGTCTTAACAATATTTTTCTAAACGCGTTTGAGAAATAAAAATGATGATTTTCCTGAACGTACAGACTATCTACAGATTGTTTTCCCTTTGTAATCTACATGAATGATAATGTTAATGTGATTTTAAATGAACACTGCTTTCTACGTGTGATCCGCACTTGTTATTATTATTTTCTTTTTTCTTGTCACTTTTGTTGTCATTATAAAAAAGTACCAGAATGGACAAACACCATCTGGCACAGAATTTAACATAAAATTATAAGCATGTGTTGGTTAGATTGCATATTTTGAAATAATGTTTGCAAAGCAATATGTTATTAATTATTTGAATTAATTTGGATTCAAATCAACATTTTTTTTTAAATATTCAGATTCCGAAATTGCACTTTAATTCAAAATGACTGACCTAAAATAGTATGGAATTGATTTGCATTCTTAAAATTCGAATGACTACCCACGATTGGTATAAAACTTAAATAAATTAAAGTTAAAAAGTAATATGTTTTAGTTTGTAAGTCACATTCGGGCCAAAGAGGACAGTTGGTTACACGTGTACTAAACATTTGTAACATATCAGTCGTGATCAATTTCTAGATGTAAGTCAAGATATAAGGTAGACTAAACTGTATGTGTTGTAACCTTTATTTCAAGCGGTTCAAAATAGTCACCTAACTTTGAAGTAGTTAGTGAAAAAAATAATGCAACTCTACGAAACATTTTGACAGAGTATAATGATTTTCATTATTTTGTAGAATACTAATACCAACTACACATATAACAAAGAAGATGTCGTATGATTTCCAATGAGACAACTCTCCACAAGAGACCAAATGACTCAGAAATAAGCAACCATAGGTCACCGTACGGCCTTCATCAGAAAAAAATCCAAACGAGAAAACTAACGGCTACACAAAGTATAACTTTAAAAATGCTGATTATCAATTTAGAATTTTTTTATAAGCTCATTGGGATTGTTTTGTCATATGATCGTGACGTCATCAACGAGGTGATAGCATTAAGAATGTGATGCACACTAGTACTGTAAAATAAAAAGCCGCTATGCCCGTTATTCAGTGTGCAACACATTTTTTAATGTAATTTTTTCTTCGACATGAAAACATATAAAAGTCTTTCCTTATAATTTAATTCTAAATTCCATTATTAAAGAAGTAAATCATGAAGAAATGTTGATGACGTTGGTCACATAGCAGAATTATGCTATTAATTTTAAGCGTCCGAAACGCTCTTTTGGATTAAACGGCATCAGGAACGCTGAAAACCGAATATTTAAAAGACGAGGATGTATAAGTACCGAAACAGTTGAAACTAGACAAAGTGATGCCCCCACTCCATTCTGAAGTTACTGTTTTACAACAAAGTCAATGTGAGAATTTCTGTGAGATATTAATGTGTCTGGGAGACATAAATGATGGCCCCGCAGTTTTATTTTAAATTTTAAATTAAAAAAAAATTGAACATAATGTAGGTTTATGGTTCCCTGTAGGACTACTTCTTATACAAGTAAATACTCCAAAAATGACAAGGTTCAATTTTCTCCCAAAAGAGCAATTATTAATAAAAATAAAAACCTTGACCACATTCACACTTTCAATATATGTACAAACAGCCAACAAAGTGAAAACGTTCTAGAACTCAAACTGTAGGAGAAGTTATCTGAAAATGCTATGCACCTCTTATGCAAGTATATAGTCAACAGTAGTATACCGATGTTCCAAACTCACCAATCGATAGAAAAAAACCAAATCCGGGTCACAAACCAAAACCGAGGAAAACGCATTAAATATAAGAGGAGAATGATGACACAAATTAAAATGTAACACACACAGAAATGAACTAAGCATTAGACAAAATCCGATGATAATAACAAATATAACATCAAAACTAAATACATTAATTTGGGATAGAAAAGTACCGTGAAACGTCTTATAATAATGTGAATTCACACTCAAATATAAGAGGAAATAAACGACACAAAAGAAACACAACGTTAAAAGGTAACACACACAGAACAATAATATAATAATGACAAAGTTCTACTATCTCCCAAACAAGCAAATATTAATAAACCTTTCAAACGAAGGGATGGACAGACGGACAGGGGCATAATATATCTAAAAATAGCCAAAACCATTTAATGTCATCTTTGCCTGAGGGAGTTGAAACCTTAGCTTCTTTACAATTTGCAAATTTGTAAACAAACAATTTCGAAAGAATATCATGTCAGTACCAAAAAGTAAGATCACAGAATACTGAACTGATAACTAAAATGATAAAACACATCAAACGAATGGACATCAACTGTCATATATTCCTGACTTGGTACAGTTATTTTAAAATGTAGAAAATAGTGGATTTGACTCACTAACAAATGGGCTAATGATATTCGCTGTTCAGATAAAATAAAACACATAATGCTCAGTCTTTACATATAGCTGTTTTTATCTAAGGAACGGATCTTATTACGACAATACACACTGTAACACTGATCTATGAAGCATTATATTGATATCAATTGGCGCATAGCAGACCGGTATAACCATTTCATATATCGAAAAAACAAATGACTTCTTGCTGATACTATTTCGGAAAGTCACAATTAGTCATTGACCAATGAATCATTGAAGCAAGGTCATCACTAAACATTGCCAAAAAAAAAAAAGTAGAACGGACGTGCATACATAACATTAATTTTGCATACGAAATATAGTTGATATATTTCTCAAATTACTGGCGAATTGTTATAATCAATCAATCAACAAAACATGGAAAAGACGAGATGAACACTGTCATACGGTCGTCAATATCTTACAATCATTTTAAGGACTTGATAAAGCCGAAGTCTTCTTTTATTGTTACAATTAGATATAAATCCTACGTAGCATTATACACGTATAGTTGATGACTCTTCCATAACCTAAGGTCAAGGTCGGATATGTATATTTTTCAATGATTCTCCATCATTCAAATATCATTGTCAAACTACTTAAAATTGCACAATATAGAAGGATAAAAGATATACAATGTTTTACGAATCTCCGCGAAACGTCGAAACATATGGTTTATGGTATGTATAGTTTTAGGTATGTCTCGATATACCCTATTTTTGAAATTTTGAATTTGTGGCTACAATTCCAAATTATTCAAATTTAAACTATTAGCATTTTCTCCCTCAATATCTTTTCTATTCCTGTAAATCCATATTCACAAGCCATCATTATCGGTGATTTTCCTTCATTATCACATGCATCATAATCTGCTCCTTTGTCTAACAACATCTTAACTATATCTGTATTACCACGCAAACACGCCATCATTATTGGTGACTGCCTTTTTTTGTTACTTTTATCACTATCTGCTCCTTTGTCTAATAACATCCGCAAGACGTCTGTATAACCATATTTGCTAGCCATCATTACAGGTGTATCCTCATTCTCGTCATATGCATTATAGTCTACTCTTTTGTCTAACAAAATCTTAACTATTTCTGTATGGCCATGTCTACAAGCCATCATTATTGGTGACTGTCGATTTTTGTCACATTTGTCACAATCTGCTCCATTATCTAACAACATCCTAACTATATTTGTATGACCATGCCTACAAGCCTTCATTATAGGTGACTGGCCATATATGTCAATACGATTATTATAATCTGCGCCTCTGTCTACGAGCATCTTAACTATATCTGTATGACCATGTCTACAAGACTTCATTACAGGTGACTGGCCCATTTTGCTACGTTTATCATGATCTGCACCCTTTTCTAACAACATTGCTACTATTTCAGTGTAACCGTTTTTACAGGCCTTTGATAAAGGTGACTGATCTCGTTTGTCACACTTATCATAATCTGCTCCTTTTCCTAATAACAATTTTACTATTTCTGTATGGCCAAATTCGCAAGCCATCAGTACAGGTGACCTATCCATCGAGTCAAATTTATTATAATCTGCTCCTTGGTCTAATAACAGTTTGACTATTTCTGTGTGTCCATATCTACTAGCTATCATCACAGGTGATTGACCCCAGTTGTCACATTTATCGTAATCTGCTCCTTTGTCTAACAGCATTCTTACTCGTTCTCTCTGACAATTTCTACAAGCAATCATAACAGATGACTGGCCCCATTCGTCAGATTTATTATAATCTGCAACTTTGTCTAACAATTTTAATTTTTCCAATGACTCGTTTATTTCTCTGATTTCATTCTGAGAACGTTTAATTTCAGTCATTATTTCTTCGTTGTTTTGATCTAGAAGTTTGGTTTTCAACTGATCAAATTCCTGTTGCATCGTCTGCCCTCCAAGTCTAGCAATGGCCTACAAGATATATGATAGCACTTGAAAGTGTTATAGCTACACACAAAATTCTTGGTACATACATTTTAAAATGTTATTATTTTAAGTTGGGGATATTAGAGAGTCATCTATGTGTTTATAGGTATAAAAAGTCTCGACATGACAAATTGTAATTGATTAAACGACTTAATCTATAGTAACAAACACATATGGCCGACATGAACCAAACAAAGAGCACTGAAATAAAGGCTCATACAATATGTGGTTGGGTTAAATATATTTATAGGCGCTATATACTCCCCTATCATGGGACAGTGGTGTTAACAAACTTATAAATGAATCAGTAAATAAGAAGCAAAATATGTTTCGAAAACTATTGACAAAAACATAAAAAAGTAATGACATAAAAGAACTCAAAGTTTATGATATAAATTGATCATTGCCAATTATATCTAATAGATAAATCTTTTAATCCATATGTATGTGCTCGTCTTACATACTTGTAATTATTCGTTGTTATTCTGTGGTTAACATATCGAAATGTACTATACTATAATTTATTTAAGTATTTCTCTGTCTTAAGTGTTTTTGCATTTATTTGTACTCTATTCCCGTCATGTAATATTGTAATTTAAGCGGAATATTTTAAATTGCCATAAGTGCGGTGGTTTGGCCACAAAACCAGGTTCAACCCACTTTTTTTCTGAAAAAGTCCTGTACCTAGCCAGGAATATGTCAGTTATTTAATAGTGCGTTTATATAAATGTTACATTGTTGTTTATTTTGTGGCACTTCTGTGTTCTGTTATTTCGTTGTTTTCATCTTATAGGTTATGTATTTCCCTCGGTTTTCGTTTGTAACCCAGATTTGTATTCTCGCAATCGATTTATGGCTTTTGACCAGCGGTTTTTTTATTTATGTACCAATTTATACACATCCAACAATTAAAATGCAAAGACGACGTAATGGTATGAGAAAACCATGACCTATGTTTATTGAGAAATATCATTGCGATTAATGACAGACCGTTGGGTGCATTTCGAAAATAATGCCTGCAAAGTTAGATTACAGGTTAAACTCTTGCTGGAAGAGAATGGTTGATTTCTAAAAGGGAAAAATAAATAACTTTTTCTTCAACCGGTCTGTAAGAAAACATTATAGAATTGAAAACGGAAATGGAATTTGTGTCAAAGGGACAACAACCCAACCTGAGACCAGATAACAGCTTAAGGGCATCAAAGGGTCTTAAACACAGGGAGAAAATACCGCACCCAGAGGCTGGGACCTAAACAAAAATTAAACCAGTTCAGTGACAATAGACGTCATACTTAACTCCAAACCATTCTAATGAACTAAAATTTCAATGAGGTGAGAGTGATTTTTTTTTTGCTCCGTGTTGACGACCTCACTGTGACTTTGAGATGAAGAATAGCAATATAAGCGCTGTCCCTTTGCTTTTTTGTGTTTTCATGTTGTGCACACACAGCAACAGGTAACAAAACAAACAAAGCAAAATGACACTGATACATAAATCATATTTTTCAGACTTTTTAACATTTTCTTCAATTGGGCTTAAAAAAGAGGATCCCAAATACGACAAGCTTAAGTGTGATAGAATGTTTGCAGGCTGATACATTGTTCAACCGCAATTAACCTAGTGGTTGTATAGAATACAAAGAGATGAATCATGGATGACAAAGTGTTTACAAAAGATCGTAGTAACTTCGTTTTTTAAAACTAACACCAGTAACGTAAAAATTAATTTTCAGAAAACTGATTAGCATTACATACACCAGTTATATCAATCCAGGCAGTATTGAATAATGTCGTTTCTATTTTCCTATCATCAAGATTAGCCAAGTAGTTCCTGTAATATTCGATTCTTGACAAATCAGCACTTGGTGTGGTCTCTGTAGTTGCTGGCAATTGGTCATATCCACCACCAGGAGGAATCATGGGAGTCAGCTTTCTCAATACTGCTATCATCAACGCGACGTCAAACTTTTTGGAATCAGGAACCTCTGGAAATTAAAAGATATATAAGTGCGAGATGAGCATTCGTAAGCGATACTGATCTCTTCGTTCGGGAAATGAAAAAAGAAAAACAAAACTTTATTTGAAGGCACTTCATCATGAACTTTATAAAACCTAAATCGAAGATACCATGCATATAAAACAAATACATATTATATCAACGCTCATCCTTATTCAGAACCATATTTTTGTTCTTAATATTATTATAGCAGAAAGTGCTTTGATTATAAACTGATATTGATAACAGAACAAAGAACAAAACACTGCTGAAGCAAGTAAACCACTTTGCGTGCAGGAACTGTTTTCATTTTACCATACATTATCATTGTTAATTGATTTATTTGTACTTATGTTGATTTGTTTTGTAATCTGTTTGTTGAATCCCTTTTTGTCGATCCTTCGACTTCAGTCGAAAAAGAGAGCCTAAGCGATCCTACATTCCGTCGTCGTCGGTGTCGTCGTCGTCGGCGGCGGCGTTCACAAATATTCACTCTGTGGTTAAAGTTTTTCAAATTTTAATTACTTTCTTAAACTATACTGGATTTCTACCAAACTTAAACAGAAGTTTGTTTATGATAATAAGATAGTATTCAGAAGTAAATGTTGAAAAAATAAAATTAAATTTTTTCCGTATTTTTATTTTTTAAAAATGGACTTAGTTTTTTCTGCCGGGAAACATTACATTCACTCTGTGGTTAAAGTTTTTAAAATTTTAATATTTTTTTCTTAAACTATACTGGATTTCTCCCAAACTTAAACAGAGGTTTGTTTATGATCATAAGATAGTATTCAGAAGTAAATGTTGAAAAAATAAAATTCCATTTTTTCCGTATTTTATTTTTGAATGGACTTAGTTTTTTCTGCCGGGAAACATTACATTCACTCTGTGGTTAAAGTTTTTAAATTTTAATAACTTTCTTAAACTATACTGGATTTCTTTCCAAACTTAAACAGAAGTTTGTTTATGATCATAAGATAGTATTCAGAAGTAAGTGTTGAAAAAATAAAATTCTATTTTTTCCGTATTTTATTTTTAAAAGGACTTATTTTTTTCTGCCGGGAAACATTACATTCACTCTGTGGTTAAGGTTTTTAAAATTTTAATAACTTTCTTAGAATGTCCTAGGTTTGTACTCAACTTATACAGAAGCTTGTTTATGATCATTAGAAAGTATCCAGAAGTAAATTTTGTAAAAAAATAAATCTATTTTTTTCCGTATTTTATTTTTAAATTGACTTAGATAGATTTTCTGCCAGGAAACAAAACATTCACTCTATGGGTAAAGTTTTTAAAATTTTAATAACTTTCTTATACTATTTTAGATATGTACCAAACTTGGACAGAACCTTGTTTGTGATCAAAAGCTAGTATCTAGAAGGAAATTTTGTTAAAATTTTGTTCCTGTGTATCTATATTTTACTTATAAATGGACTGAGTTTTTCTTCCAGATAACATTGCATAGAGTCTGCAATTAAATTATTTTTTTTTAATTTATTAGATTCATAAACTATCCTGGATTTTTACCAAACTTGGACAGAAGCTTCTTACAGTCTAAAATTCGTATCAAGAGGAATATTTTTATTGATTTTTTTCTTCATTTTTGTTAAGCCTGCTATTAACAGCAAAAGTAGGCGAGACACTGGGTATCGCGGAACCCTGACGAATTTTTTATAAGAACGAAAGTGATATGAGATATTTGCCATTGGGAATATCTCAAACTAAAACCAAAGAAAACGAGGTTTTCAGCTACAAGTCGTACAGCATTAAAAAATGAGGGAAAACAGTACAGGATAATTTTGTCAAAAATGGACTTAGATTTAATCTAACATAAACAGCAGTAATTGTCCTTTTCTAGACTTCAACATTTCAATTTCTATATGGAAACTTCATATCAAAATTTACGACAAAAGAGACGATTTTTCATTCCCTTTTTATAGTGGCGATGTTTCTTTGTACCAATCAAACCGTGTTTATATATCCCAACTCGTTCGTTATAGTTAAAGTCTATGACATCAAGACACACAAGGTCTTGATGTCAAAGATTTTAACGAACGTAATTAATGCATCACTGATAAATTATTAAGTCAGGTAGTACGCTACTATAAGTTACAAGCTTATACTAAATGTTTTCATAGATACAAATGTTTTATGAGTAAATGTGACTAAAATAGAAACTTATTAATAAAGATTAACATTATCATACCAAAGTTGTAATTATATTTGATTTTTGAATTTTTTTATGTTTTAACGCCACTCTTAGACTCCGATTTTGAGCTATTTCGTGGCGGCCAATTTAGTATTGGTGGAGGAAGCCGGAATGCACGGAGAAATCCACCAACCTTCAAAATGAAAACTGACAATCCTAGTCAATTATGATAGGAGTTGAGTGCATCCGCACGAGTGGGGTTCGAACTAACAACCTCAGTGTTGACTGGCTAGTAATTACAGTAGTATCTACTAAGACCACTCTGCCACCGCGGCCCCCTGTTACAACTATCGATTTTGTCATCAGAAAATTAAATCATAACTATATTTTTGTATTCTTTTTAAGCGGGAAAACCAACGGTCTAATCTATATAAAAACGAGAATCCAGAAACATTTGTAAACCACATCAACAAACAACAACTACTGACTTAGCACAGGTGCAAACAAATGCAGCTGGTTTATAAGTTTTAAAAGGTACCAACCTTCACCCGTACCTGAACCAACATCGCAACATATTACAACATAGATAGACACACTATAAATATCAATTGAAATGACCTAACTTTATGAAAAGACATATGAAAACAAAAGTGAATATACACTGAACGAATAAATTAAATCAATGATACAACATGTGCAATGGAAATACATAATAAAACTAGAGGCTCTAAAGAGCCTGTGTCGCTCACCTTGGTCTATGTGAATATTAAACAGAGGACACAGATGGATTCATGACAAAATTGTGTTTTGGTGATGGTGATGTGTTTGTAGATCTTACTTTACTGAACATTCTTGCTGCTTACAATTATCTCTATCTATAATAAACTTGGCCAAGTAGTTACAGTGGACAAAACTAGTAAAAATTGTTATAAATTGACTTTAAAGGGCAAAAACTCCTTATGGTGTCAATTGACTATTTTGGTCATGTTGACTAATTTTTAGGTTTTACTTTGCTGTACATTATTGCTGTAACAGTTTATCTCTATCTATAATAATAGTCAAGTTAACAACCAGAAACGGCAAAATTTCCTTAAAATTACCAATTCAGGGGCAGCAACCTAACAACGGGTTAGCCGATTCATCTCCAAATTTCAGATCTTGACCTGGTTAACAATTTTATACCTGTCAGATTTGCTCTAAATGCTTTGGTTTTTAAGATATAAGCCAAATACTGCATTTTACCCCTATGTTCTATTTTAAGCCATTGCAGCCATATTGGTTGGTTTGGAGGGTCACAGCAAACATTTTTTAAACAAGATACCCCAATGATTATTGTAGCCAATTTTGTTTTATTTGGCCCAGTAGTTTCAGAGGAGAAGATTTTTGTAAAAGATTACTAAGATTTACGAACTAGATGCTCTAAAGAGCCTGTGTCGCTCACATTGGTGTTTGTTCATATTAAACAAAGGACACAGATGGATTCATGACAAAATTGTGTTTTGGTGTCAGATGGTGATGTGTTTGAAGCTCTTACTTTACTGAACGTTCTTGCTACTTACAATTATCTCTATCTACAATGAACTTGGCCCATTAGTAACAGAGGAAAATATTTTGTAAATTTACTATAAAGGGCAATAACTCCTTAAGGAGTCAACTGACAATTTTGGTCATGTTGACCTATTTGTAGATCTGACTTTGCTGAACTTTATTGATGTTTACAGTTTATCTCTATCTATAAAAATATTCAAGATAATAACCAAAAACGGTAAAATTTCTTTAAGAATTACCAATTAAGGGGCAGCAATCCAACAACCAATTTCAGAGCAGATAGATCTTGACTTGATTAACAATTTAATCCAGTCAGATTTGCTCTAAATGCTTTGGTTTCAGAATTATAACCCAAAATCTACATTTCACGCCTATGTTCTATTTTTAGTCATAGCCACCATCTTGGTTGGTTTGCCCGGTCACCCCACACATTTTTTAAACTAGATACGCCAATGATAATTGTGGCCAAGTTCGGTTAAACTTGATCCAGATTTTTGTAAAAGATTACAAAATACTACGAAAAAGTGATAAAAAATGACTATAAAGGGCAATAACTCCTTAAGGGGTCAACTGACAATTTTGGTCATGTTGACCTATTTGTAGATCTGATTTTGCTGAACATTATCGCTGTTTACAGTTTATCTCTGTCTATAATAATATTCAAGATAATAAGCAAAAACTGCAAAATTTCCTTAAAATTACTAATTCAGGGGCAGCAACCAAACAACAGGTTGTCCGATTGTCCGAGGGCGGATAGATCTTGACCTAATATTTTATTTTAATCTTTGGTTTTAAAGTTATAAGCCAAATCTACATTTTACCCCTATGTTCTATTTTTAGCCATGGCGGCCATCTTAGTTGGTTGGCAGGGTCACGCCACACATTTTTTTAAACTAGATACCCCAATGATGATTGTAGCCAAGTTTGGATTAATTTGGCCCAGTAGTTTCAGAGGAGAAGATTTTTGTAAAAGATTACTAAGATTTACGAAAAATGGTTAAAAATTGACTATTAAGGGCAATAACTCCTAAAGGGGTCAACTGACCAGTTCGGTCATGTTGACTTATTTGTAAATATTACTTTGCTGAACATAACTGCTGTTTTCAGTTTCTCTATCTATAATAATATTCAAGATAATAACCAGAAACGGCAAAATTTCCATAAAATTACCAATTCAGGGGCAGCAACCTAACAACGGGTTGCCCAATTCATCTCAAAATTTCAGGGCAGATAGATCTTTACCAGGTTAACAATTATATCCCATGTCAGATTTGCTCTTAATGCTTTGGTTTTTGAGATATAAGCCAAAAACTGAATTTTACCCCTATGTTCTATTTTTAGCCGTGGCAGCCATCTTTGTTGGTTGGCCAGGTCACCGGACACATTTTTAAAACAAGATACCCCAATGATGATTGTGCCAAAGTTTATTTTAATTTGGTCCAGTAGTTTCAGAGGAGAAGATTTTTGTATAGATTACTAAGATTTACGAAAAATGGTTAAAAATTGACTATAAAGGGCAATAACTCCTTAAGGGGTCAACTGACCTTTTTGATCATGTTGACTTATTTGTAAATCTTACTTTACTGAACATTATTGCAGTGTACAGTTTATCTCTATCTATAATAATATTCAAGATAATAACCAAAAACGGCATTGTCCGATTCATCTGAAAATTGCAGGGCAGATAGATCTTAACCTAATGAACAATTTAAGCCCTGTCAGATTTGCTCTAAATGCTTTGGTTTTTGAGATATAAGCCAAAAACTGCATTTTACCCCCTATGTTCTATTTTTAGCCATGGCGGCCATCTTGGTTGGTTGGCCGGGTCACGGGACACATTTTTTAAACTAGATACCTCAACGATGATTGTAGCCAAGTTTGGTTTAATTTGGCCCAGTAGTTTAACAGACGACGACGACGATGACGACGGACGACGGACGCAAAGTGATGAGAAAAGCTCAATTGGCCCTTCGGGCCAGGTGAGCTAAAAAAGGGATGAGATGATTAACAATTTCAGAAGGTCAACCATATCCTTAATTAAAATGAACGGAAATATTTTATACAAAATAAATAATGGTGTTGTTCATAGATTGAGTACAGGAGTCAAAATGTATAGCCATACCAAACAATTGGTTTAGATTGAAATTCCAAACAACCTTTTTTCATTATAAATCAAAATAAAATACCTACTTCCTTTTCTGATTTAAATTGGAAGCCTTGCATTTTAATATGTTCTATACAATTTGGTCTCTGGTACAGAGTTATCTTAATATTGGCACTCGTACCGTATCTTTATATATACTATTATCTTGTCCAAATACATACATGTATATCGTGCTGTTTGTTGCTTGCGTTTCTTTCAGTGGGAAATATTTCATTCATATTCAGTATACAACCAAACATTTAGAAGTAATCATATTGATGTACAAATAAAAAGTTCAACGAAATAAAAAATATATCCTTTTATAATCGGCATTTTTTGACGTAAACCAATTGAGACGCAATATTGTGAAACGTCTATGGGAAAAGCATGCACTTAACACTGTTAACATATAAGTACCAATAATATGTATGACCACATCAGTTAATAACTGGGTAGTGATTGTACTTTTTTTGTCCTGTATCGAAATAAAATTAAAGTGCAGATGAGTTAAACCAAGAGCTGTTAAATTAAGCTTATAAATGTATAAATTACTACATGAATATTTGTTTTAATCATAAACGATAATAACATAATTATTAATGCCGCTTTATTAGTGATTGAGATCCAATATTTGAATATCTTTAGTCCAAACGTTAAAGCACTCAAACAAAGTTAATCTTAAATTGATTTAGCTTCTATTTATAGGTTCTTTGTCATAGAGCTCTTTGCAAGGTTGTGTCTTATACATTCTATACTATCAGTTATTGGTAATAATGGGGAAATCCAGAAAAGCGCTTCGGTAGCATAAATTCTATAAAGTGTAATTTTTTTTCTTTTTTAAGAGCTGATAAAACTAAAAAGGACCAAAAATAAAGATGAAATCGGTCAAGATTAATTGTATCAATGTCTTTCGGTTATTTTGGTTGATATGTTGCTGTCTACATCTCCAAATTTTCCGCTATTCATACGAATCTCCATGTATGCACATACCATAATATCCAGGGAGCAGAAGCAGAGTCGACTACATATCTTAAACATGCATCTTTGTACTTACTAAAATATATTAGCAGCAGAAGACTTCACTGTTTCTATATTAAAAACATGTATCACTAAACGAAAAGAGAAAGATACCAAATTTTTTTTCAATAAAGGCTAAAGTGGTATACCGGTGTTCAAACGTCAAAAATCAATAGAGAGAATCCGGTAACATACTGAAACCGGGGGAAACACATCACCTATCAGAGAAAAACAAAAACATACGCAAACATACATAAAAACGAACTATTTCAAACTCCTAAATCAATATGCATTTCACCAACCTTATAAGGGACGACATCAAAAGTTCAATGAAGGATAAAAAACTTAATTCAAATAGTTTTTTCACTGACCCCCCTACCCTCCTATTAACTTAATTTGGGAAAACTTGATTGACCCATATGGATATATGTAAAAATCAATGTCGGATAACCAAATCTTGCAGCAGAAACCCCCAAACTATTTGAATTAAGTTTTTTTTAGCTTACATTGATCTTTTGATGTCATCCCTAATATGTAGGGAAAGAGATTCTATTTTTCTTTAAATGAAACACGAGTTCAATGAAGATTATTTGGGACCACAAAAGTCAACTGTATCTTTTCTGAACTTAAAAATCATGGAAAAGAAGATTCTACTGTTTTTAAAATAAAACATTCATCTCTGAACTTACCTGCTTGAGAGTATCTTTGGGAAAATTTGAGACACCAGATACAACTATTTATGGAATAAAACTTGGATATATGGACAATGATACATTGAAAACAGGAGAGTCCATTGCGTCCAGATTTAAAATATATTTCCTCTACATAAGACTGATCTCAAAACAGCGTAAAATAAAGGCAACAGTAGTAAACCGCTGTTCGAAAGTCATAAATCGATTGAGAGAAAACTAATCCGGGTTACTTACTAAAACTGAATTCACATCAACTATAAAAGGAAAACAAAGACAAAACAAAAACACTGTAAATAAAGGCAACAGTAGTATACCGCTGTTCAAAACTCATAAATCCATGGACAAAAAACAAAATCGGGGTAACAAACTAAAACCGAGGGAAACGCATTAAATATAAGAGGAGAACAACGACATAACACTAAAATGTAACACACATAGACAAAATCCCACGAGAATAACAAATATAACATATATATATAACATCACATAAAGGCAATACCAATTACGTCTTTGGTGCGCATGTAAAAGCAAATGGTCAGAAAAGATGTCCTAAATACGACAAATGCAATATATGCAATGAGTCCGAGAGTGTCGAATAATTCAACTTCCATTCAAAATAAATTAAACAATAAAATAACATAAAATTATCAAGTATCACTACATACGATTACCAGTGAAAGTCTGAAATGGTCTATATCTGTACTTAACTGTACTATTTGTACTCGACCAGTCTCAATTTTTCAGAATTTTACTCAATGTTACTCGACCGAATTTTACCCATGCTCGACTGTGTCAAATTTTAGAATAATAAAAATGCACCTCTAGCTGTATAAACATGAATATGTTGAGTACAGAAGGATCCATTGATATTGGCTATTATTAAAATTGAATTAATTTGGATATCTAATGTACATGAAAATGTAATAAAAATAAATTTATCCCCGTTATACTTACCAGGATATATGGGGAACAGAAGATCCCACTGAGCCTGATTTATTTTGTGCTCAAGTTTAAGGTCTCTCAGTTTCTGTTTCTGTGTATTTCTTTTCATTGAGGCACCAAGGTGTACTGGATCAAATTCATGGTCAAACAATGATCTCACTCCAAGTGGAGAAACCCCAGTCAGTAAAAAGCTCATTCTGATATAATTTTCTTCCTCCTGCGACAGAAAGACGGATTCCATTACATTGGTCTGTAAAAATAAGAGAATAAAGTGTGTCTTTAATGAAGAATTGTACATTTATGACTCAAGTATTAACTTTGATCGTAGATTTCCGTTATCATCAAGTGTTCTATTTTTCATATACATCTTCATGCATGCACAGTTTGTTTTGGTTAAGCACCTTTAAACCCTACATATCCTATATTTAGTTGCCTGGAGGAAAAAAAACTAAGTATTATATATTTTGGAATATTTTTACTATATATATATATATATATATATATATATATATATATATATATATATATATATATATATATATATATATATATATATATATTATATATATATATATATATATATATATATATATATATCTTTATTCAAGTAAAGTAAAGGTGGAGGGATTGCAGGACTTACTTTCTAGTATTTAAGAAATTTAAGACCCTTCAAGACAACATAGTTACTCTTTATTTACAGTTAGTGCATTGAAGCTTGAAAATGGTTGCTTTATAATTTTTGAAACTATGGGAGTTCTTGTTTCTTCAAGAGAGACTAAGTACAGAATAAAATCATCCAATGTGTTGCTTTTCAGTCAGATTATCAAGACCTCCCCACTTAATGCTTGCAACGAAATTAATTTGTACTGGTCATACTGCAGTCTCACGATTTCTGTAGAAAATATGAATACCATGGTAAAAATTCATGTCTATGTTGATCATATTTTAAGTAGCTATTGGTGTATTGAGAGTGTCGGAATAAAAGACGAGGACACTTATCCTCACGAAACATCTGGTCCAGATTTGTGAATAGACAAAGGCAAACGGACATTATAATTTCTGGATATATTTGGTGCTTTTTGGTACAAAAAAAATACAATATGTCTACACGTGTATTTATCACATTAAAAGGTGGGAGAGGGTATGGGATATGACATAAATAAATTATTTCATCTAATTCTTGCAATATATATATATATAACATTTGAGTTTTCTATACTTTACACAAGTATTCCACATTCCAAACTAAACGACAAATTGAAAGAGTTGGCCCTGCTTTGTGCCATAGAAAAAGAATGGCCCTGTAGATCTTGGCCAGTAGTCAGCACTGTTGTGCTGACATGAATTATCATTGATATAGTCATATTTATAAATTAACTGTTTACAAAACTTTTGAAATTTTCTGATACTAAGGTTTTTTTACCTCAGGATTACCTTAGCTGTATTTGGCAAAACTTTTAGGAATTTTGGTCTTCAATGGGCTTCAACTTCGTACTTTATTTGACCTTTTTAACTTTTTAATTCTGATATGTATGATGAGTTTATTGGCTTATTTCTAGTGTGGACGCAGAATTCATTTCTAAGTATACTAGTATTATATATATTGTCCTATAATGTAAGCATGCTGGATTTTGAGCTGATGTGTAGGCCTCGATATACGAACCAAATACTTCAGCTTGCCTTTGTCTAATGTGATGTTATTTTAACTTCATGTGCTAAAACCCTTATGGAATACATGCATACCCTGGGCACTGCTGATTTTTGAAATTATTATTTTCCTAAACATGACTTAATTCGTTATGCTTAAAACTATCAATGCGGAAACCAATATGAAATAAATTGTTCCTAGTTTAATAAATTTAATTAGTGAATTGTGATTTCCTCTTTCGGTTTCGATATCAATCTAAATAAATTCAACGACGATAAGTTTTCTTTTTTTGGTTATTTAACTGTTATAATATAATTATTATATAGGTATACATGCATAAACATTTTATGCAAAGTCGGTACCGTGTCAAATATGTGAGTATTCATATTTATGCATATTAATGACGAAACTGATAATCATGGATCAGGTATATTGGAGAGAGAGCACAACTCTTGTACATATGTATAATCACTTGTCTTACAAACAATACTGAGGAATACATACCCTAATCACTGCTGAATTTGAAATATGATAAAACTAGGCTTAACAGCAATGTGGAACCAAAAATGAAATAAAATGTTCCTAATTTCTAGCGAATTGTGATTTCCTCTTCCCGTTTCAATATCGATCTAAATATAATCACTGACTATAAGCTTTCTTTTCCGGTACTTTAACTGTTACTCTGTTGCTTAGTATTACATATATAGATACAAATATTTTAAACAAAGTCAGTATTTGTTTTATATCAGTTAATATGCATTTATGTTTTCCTAAATATGACTTAATTCGTTATGCTTAAAACTATCAAATGTGGAAACCAATATGAAATAAACTGTTCCTAGTTTAAAAAATTTAATTAGTGAATTGTAATTTCCTCTTTCGGTTTCGATATCAATCTAAATAAATTCAATGGCGATAAGTTTTCTTTTTTTGGTTATTTAAATTTAACTGTTATAACATAATTATTCTATAGGTATACATGCATAAACATTTTATGCAAAGTCAGTACCGTGTCGAATATGTGAGTATTCATATTTATGCATATAAATGACGAAACTAATAATCATAGATCAGATATATATATATATATATATATATATATATATATATATATATATATATATATATATATATATATATAAAAAGAGAGAGTACAACTCTTGTACATGTATAATCACATGTCTTACAAACAATACTGAGGAATACATACCCTAATCACTGCTGAATTTGAAATATGATCATAAAACTAGGCTTAACATCAATGTGGAAACAAAAATGAAATAAAATGTTCCTAATTTCTAGCGAATTGTGACTTTCCGTCTCAATATCAATCTAAATATAATCAATGACGATAAGCTTTCTTTTCCGGTACTTTAACTGTTACTCTGTCACTTAGTATTACATAATTTTATATAGATAAAAAATATTTTAAACATAGTCAGTATTTATATTATATCAGTTATGCATTTATGTTTAGAATGAAATTAACGTAGTGTGGTAGACTATGGAAGTAATATTTAAATATTACTTCCATCATGGTAGACTAACATTAGTAATGATATATTCTAAGATGAAATAACATTTGTATCATGTTGGTGTGTCCGAAGCACCATGTATTCATTAGCAACGATGAAGGTTCATATAGGTGTGTATGTATTACAGTCAATACGTAAGGAAGTAGTTTAGTAAGTTTAAACATATTTATTTATAGTGGATTGGAAAACAAGTTTTGCAACTGATATTAATCCCTTTCCACTTTGCGGGTGCGAGTGCTGCCTTGTAGCGACATTAGCCTGCTCTTTTTCGAAATCTACAAGGGTGAATATATGCTCAGACAAAAAGGGTCTAACAGTCATCAACTTTGTTTGATGGACTGAGTTGAATTTTTTTTTATAATTATAAAACAGAGAATTCAATAAATTTTATATAGATTACCTTACAAATACATTCAATAAAACACTTTCTACAACTCCTACTTATAAAAAGATTCCATATTGCAGATTTCTACGTCAAACACGTACGAAATTTGGAGCGGAAAAAAAGACATTTATTCATATATGGATCAATGATGCACATCCATTAATTAATGACTATTTTTTGTCCAGAAAATTTAATTTCTACGAATATAAATGCATAGGGTCATATATATAGGGTCTTTGCAACGGAATTAAACACATTTATTTAAAAAAAAACCAGTTGTTTATGTGTTATTGTCATTTTTTTCAGACATCAGACTCGGACTTCTCTTGAACTGAATTTTAATGTGCGTATTGTTATGTGTTTACTTTTTTACATTGGCTAGAGGTATAGGGGGAGTGTTGAGATCTCATAAACATGTTAACCCCGCCGCAATTTTGTATATAAACGACTTTCAAAGGAAATGAAAGTGTGTTCTAACGCCTAATGAGCTGCTTTCGTGATTTCAGAAACCGATGGTCCTTCAAACAGAACACTTCACTACTTTTTCTGTATAACTAACTCCATTATTTGAACAGAGTCATATTTTAGACTATATATATGCATATTGGATAAGCGTAACTATCAATCTTCTTCAATCTACGAGCCTCATTTCTGTACCCTTTAATGGTATGGCTTTGCTATTTTTAATTCTTGATGATAAAATGTGCAATATAGGTAACCCAGGGGCATGGTTTTCATTTTCTTTTCATGGAAAAAGGGTCTTGGACTAGGCTAATAAGGATCTGACTTGTGAAATTGTTTCTTGAAGTAAGCAAGTCTGTTTTGGGGTCCTCAGTATTAAAAGAATTTGCAGGATGCAGACTCCATTATTTATCTTCAGATGATTTTGACACCAGGATAAGCTGTTCGTGATATGAGCTGCAAGAAACAACTGCAACATGTCCCCAAGTAGAAAGTCAATGAGATGGTCCGAGACCACAATTAATTCGTAGTGCATTTCTTTTAGAACATAAATGAAAATTTAAAAAATCCCACCTGCGCTTTCTCAATGAAATTTTTACAGTGTGTTGTACTACTTTTGGGACAAATTATATCAAAATTATAGAAAACTTCATCGGCTCTAACTCAAAATATGGACAATTTTATGTTTATGGCGCCTTGAAATCTTTTGACAGCTTCCGAAAAGCTAATTTTGAACTTTTTTCAGCTGGACCAAATCACTACTTTCCTTAAAAATTCTGAACCCAACTTTTTTACAGTGTAATTTCACCCCCTACTTACAATTTGAGGCATAAAACATGGAGAAATAAATTTGGAAGGAGTATAAAAAATAATGGCAAGTAACCCACTGTTAACACTAGGGACTATATTTGTGGACAACGAAAATCAAGGGACAATTGTGGTCTCGGACCACATTGTGTCCCTCCTTGTTAGTTGTTATTAACCTCTTCTGATGCATTTGACAAAACTTTGGACCCTGAAAATAGTGTTATATTTTGGTCAGAGCATTTCAAATTGCTTTCCCCTCCAAAAAAAATCGTGTTTCTGCCTTCTATTCCGAAAAAGTGCAATTAATCCTAAATGAGTTTTCCCAATCGAAAATCTGACTACAACGTCAAAGAGTGTGGGTCAACTTGCAAAGGTGCTCCCTTGAAAATATTTGTATTCAGTTGCCTTCATTGGAATTGATTAGAGACAAATATTTCAAGTGCATTTATTGAAAAAGGTCTGTCTTGGAGAGGTTGCCAATAGAGCAGAGGAAATCAGTAAAGAGCACACATCTAAACGCTGTGTTTTTCCAAGATACAAGAAGTCCCAAAAGAAGTTTTCGCTAGAACTGCCAGTTGTCTATTCATTGTTTATTGATTTTCTGCAGATCTGTTCCCAAAGATATTCGATACATTGAGAAAGAATCACATAAAGTTAGACTTCAGATATCATTTTCAATCTTGAGCAGATTTGATTGGCACTATTTTTATAAAAACAGGTATTTATAAGCCATAAGTCCAGACATAAATACAGGAATTTGATGGCCCTTAAAACACCCACTACAAACTCTGTTGAAGTGATTCCAAAAGTGGAAGCTGTTAGTTCTGTTATAAAAAACATTAGAATTTTCTTCATATAAATTTCTTGGTCCTTTAAGTACAGAATTCTGGTCAAATGTCCTTTTATTATGAAGATCAGCATAAATTGGTGTTAGGTTAAAAATGGACATCTGATCCAAAAGTTGATATTCTATTGCATGGTTTCTAATAAGCTTTCTATACCTTTTAAGATATTTAACATGTTTACAGGACTGATTAGTTTTGTCTCTCTGATACCAAACCTTTTGGGAAGAGAAACAAAATAAGGATGAAGTACTTCTTGGACTATATATTAAACACCAAAAGCTGAAGCTTTTACATATCTTTGAACATGAAACCCTTTATTGGTTTAATCCTTAATACTTGGCCCTTTCTCTGATTGGTTTGTGACCTTTCTTCTGATGCAAAAGTTGAACACTATACTTTTTTCTAAGATTTAAAATCATTTAAAAAAGTTTCATCTTACTGTATGTATCATTATAATTAAACAGTGAAAACAGTGTACAAAATATAAGTCTGGTAGCTACAATGTACAATGGTTTATGATGATGTATATGATGCGAATTGCTCATTGTTGAAGGCTGTACACCTTTCATGTTAATTTCTGTGCCATTTGGTCTCTTTGAGAAAGAGTTGTCTCATTGGCAATTATACCACATCATCTTTTTTTTAAATATTATTTGACATCATCGGCAAATCAATACAAAAGTTCCACAACGCCCACAATAGTTGTCAATTCTAACTGATAGTGTTGTTTGTCACAAGATGAGAAAAAATCTAAACCAAATAAACAAGATTTTTTTTTATTACAACTATCATGACTATATGTACATTTGTATCGACATATTACAAATTGCGTTTTAACATACTGGATTTACCATTTTCCTTGGCATAGCACGTTTGATCCATGTTCTTGTTTGCAAAAATAACTAAAAAAAAAGAATAATAAAATGGTCCTCAGTTTCCTTTTAACAATGATACAGTGTGAAAAAATATGCAATGGTCCCCGGTCCAAAATCTTGTTCACTTTTCTAATGGAGCATAGTTCAATAGTTTTTCAATCAGATCAACATGGGCCAACAACATTCTCCTGCAGCAGTATCTCTTCAGTCCTAAAGCATCTAATGCATCACTGAAATATAGAAAAATGTATATATTTAATAGTACATGTATATACCATGTAATACAAGTAATAATATATGTAGCACACACTATTACATTTCAGTCTCAGTGAACTAA